>OW240913.1:176533160-176674626 GCA_933207985.1 Pelobates cultripes
GGTCTGGTGGTGGTAAGTACTGCTTCCGGGTCGGGAGGCAGGGGTAGGGATCTGTGAAGCAGCTCCCCTGTCCTCCCGCACAATGCTGTGTGGAGCGTTGCCATGCGTTACTATGGCAAAGCTCCACACAGTATCGCGTGGGAGGACAGGGGAGCTGCTTCACAGATCCCTCCCACTGCCTCCCGACCCGGAAGCAGAGTAGGCGCCTGCTGTTTCAGGCAGGCAGGTGCCTATTCTGCATTGATGGTGAACCTATGGCCGCATGCCCACAGAGAGGGCTCGGCGTGCCATCTTTGGCACGCGTGCCATAGGTTTCACCATCACTGCCCTATTGTAACTAGTGGCAACTTAGATATGTTTTGTCAATTTTGTATTGTAGGAATAACTACATTATCTAGTTTACAGCCACACTGTGTGGTCTTTTGAGTTAAGTTTCCACACAAGCTCATATCTCCACTCACCCCTATGGGTTTGCCTGTGTCCCCAGATCAACAAGGTAGCTCCTCTTTTCTTTACAAACCTATTATTTAAGCTACCTATCTTTATGAGGGTATACAGATTGCACTGGTTCTTGACCAGGCTCTAGGCCTATAAGTATATATTTTTTATTATTTATTTCTTTCCGACATTGACCCTGTAAATTAGAATTAAAGTCTGGAGTCTGAACTACCGGTATCATAGATATTCCCAGAAACCAGAGATTTTAGAAGTTAGCCATTTGGCTTCAGTTATTTTCTATGTGTTTCTGATTTTTTAATTTGGGAGCACGTTTATGTACTGCCATTACTTTATTTTTTTTATTTCCTTGATGTATTATTATTTACAATTCAATTAGATTTCCAGTCTGGATCTCCTATCCAGCAGTTTGAGTATTCTTTGCACTCTCCATCATAACCTTTCCAATTGCAAACACATAAGTGTTCTTGACAATAAATCTGTAAATTGTCACACAGTTGCTTTATGTATTAATTTTTTTAAAATGTCTCTTTTATTGAAGATTTTTCACAATGGGGAATACAGGAAGAAGAAAATGGCTGTGGGGTCACATCACGCACATATTGATACAATGCGGACCAATAGTCTCTGTAATACAACAAAACCCTGAGATCTAGTACTTATCCCACCATGGCCTCTACTGCAAGTGGGCGTTTCTTTACATTCGAAATTTACTGCAAGTTGATATAAATGGTTAGATAGATTTTTCATGGTTTACCCTGTGCGAGGGTGTGTGCCCTGAATCTATTCTCATTAAGTTGGTGTTCACCCATAGGTCATGTATCAGGGAACCCTGTGGGCACTTTGTTTATAGTAGTGGTGGTGTGAGAGGTGGGTGATGGGGTGGGGGTGGAAATGAAAGGGAAGTGAACATTGTACCCTGTCAAATCTATTTTGATCCTGAGTTCAGTTTATAAGGTATGGGCCCTCCAGGAACCCAAAGAAGAGAATTGCTTTATTCTTCTTTCAAGTATTACATGATGAAATGTATCTTTAAAGACCCCATCACATAATGAAACATTCTTTCCTTATTCACTAGCAGAGGCTCTGACTGGATGATATCGTTGTGTCATATTTGGGTAGTGTGAAGGACCCCAATTAGGTATCCATGCACAGCCGAGATCTATATTAAACCTTGCACTAATAGCTGCATGAGAGGACATATCATTTATCAATCATTTTGTGACAGCCTATCACAATCTGATTCAGTAGAAGAGAGGGATGTGTACCCTGTCATTCTGCAATACTACAGCACAGGGAACTCACAGAAATATCTGTACTGTGCAAGGTTAGATGTACGTTTAGTGGCAGGTATAGAATTAGGGGTGTTTGATCAACAGTGAAGTTTAAGGAGAGAAAAACAAGTAGAAAGATAGGTAAGAACGGACAGCAGCTCAATTAGCTTGCCCTTTGGTGGGTTCCTGCTCAGATCTCAAGCTGGTTTTAGCTCAACTTGTGCCATTACAAAGAGAACATACCTGAAGCATATCAGACTGGTCCCACCCGTACAGGCAGTCCAGATCCGGAAAAAGTTCCCTCTGCACGACAGATACAGCAACCCCAGACAATCGTTTCAACCTTGTAAGGTATCAGTGAGGTATAGCCAATATCCCTCTGGGCACCGTGAGCAAGGGGTCCACGTCTGGATTGCCCTGTTAAATTTAAAGTGGCACTGTCGTGCCGAACTTACCTTTCTTTAATCGATTCCTCTTCTCTCCCTCTGTCAGGATCTGTTCTTTGTTTCTTCCTGTCTGCTCTAGTTTTCTTTAAAACATAAGACAAAGTAGGGACTATTTGTCTTATGGAGATTTCCTACGCCTGACCATCTCTGACCAGCTGAGGAGCAAAGTGTTCTTCATTTCCGGTGGTTAGAGACATTTTCCCACAATTCTTTCCTTTCCTCCCTGTTCCCGCGATGCTTCCTTTAACTTTTCCCGAATGTCCTGTCACTTAGACAGAAACTACCGAATTGCGTCTTAATAGAATGAGAACAGTTTGTTCATTCATGTTAGGACGCAATTCGGGACTTTGTTCGGATCGGAATTTAATTCGAATGAATAAAACTCCGATCTGATTTGTGCCGCGGCTGCATCTTGCAGCCGCTTAGTAGATAACTCCCTAATTCCCACGGTATTAGGGAGCTATCTACCAAAAGGCTGAAAGACCTAAATTGGTCTTTCAGCCAAATTTACCAATACTAAGTAAAGATTACCAAGTATTAGTAAATTCTGCCCCTACTTGCTGTACTGCGAGTAGCCTGTGGCTGCTCACTGTTAAAAACAAAAAAAAACAGTACCCCACTGAACGGGGGACCTAGAGCCCCCCCCTTCCCCCACCCCTGAGCGGCGGGTGGGGGCCATAAAAGCAATGGGACGGGGCCCCCGAGCGCCAGGTGGGGCCCTAAATGAGTAGGGGGGGGGGAAACGGTACCTTTTGTCCTCCCCCTGGCCCCCACCCCTGAGCGGCGGATGGGTGCCATAAAAACAATGAGGGGGACACCTGTTGGCCTCCCCCCGGCCCTGAGCGGGTGGGGACCCTAAATGAGTATTGGGGGGACATATGACCTATTGAGCCACCCCTGAGCGGCGGGTGGGGGCCATAAAAACAATGAGGGGGGGACCTATTGTCCTCCCCCCCCCCCCGGCCCTGAGCACTAGGTGGGGTCCCTGAATGAGAATGGGGGGACGGACCTATTGTCCATCCCCTGGCCCCTACCCCTGAACAATGAGGGTGGCTATTGTCCTCCCCCCACCCCTGAGTGGCGGGTGGGGGCCCTAAATGAGTATGGGGGGGATCTATTGTCCCCCCCAATCCCCTGGCCTTTCCAACGAACTTTCCCATGCTGTGTAAAATGACACAGAGCACTCTGGTTGAATTCCAAGCCAACCAATCAGAGTGTTCGGAGTTAAATTGCAGGGCGTGGGAAGGCCCTCAGTCTGCGCCGTGCCCTGGCCGTTTTTTTTCCGCCAGATTTTCTTTTTGCACTCAGGTTTTTTATTTTATTTTCTACAAGTTCAATGGGTATTATGGTTTTTAACTGGCCTTCTTTGGGGGGCTGAAAAATGAAGATTTTAGAAAAAAAATGTTTTACAGGTACTTAGTTGTTTTATTCCCCCCTCACTATTTTTAGCGTAAGGGGGGTGAGTAGGGGTTTAATAATTTTGGTTTTGGGTGGAGGTGGGTAATTAGGGGCTTTGGGACCCCTACTAGGGGCTTTGGGACCCCTAGTCACCTTGGGGGCAGGGGGCATTTTCATTTAGGGCCCACACCCGCTGCTCAGTGGTGGGGGCTGGAGGGGAGGACAATAGGTCCCCCCATACTCATTTAGGGCCTCCACCCGCGGTGTCCCCCCTCTCATCGTTTTTATGGGGGGCCGGTGCAGAGGAAAAAAGCTCCCCCCTCCCCCTTTTACAACAGTGAGCTATGCCGCGAGTAGGGGCCTTCGGGAGATTTCAATCTCCCTTATGCTATTATGGGGGTCATATTGACCCCCACAGAGTGAGGGGGGACATGGGGAGCTTAGGAAGTGGCTCCCTGCTCCCTGACACTTCTATTTTTTACATTTTACTGGGAGGGAGCTGCGCACCGGCAGCTCCCTCCTGGTAATAATCTGAACGAACAAACGAACACCGATATTCGGTGTTTGTTCGTCTGACATTTCTATTTATTCATCTTTCTGACGAATGAATGGATGAAATTCCTGTTTGCATGTCCAAGTGTCTAACTGGGCATGCGCTGGAATCTCACAGTGCTATCTAGTGTGGGCAGATGATGTTTCCCACAGGGCCTTAATCTACCAACACAAAGATGGCGGCGCCCAGGACCTAGGTTATGGCAGAGAATAAAGTTTAAAAAGTAGGTAATATGGGGGTTTAGTGGTATTTGGGGGTGACTAGGGGGTCAATTAGATGTTTTGGAGTTGGGAGGGGGGTTAAAAAAAAAAACGGGATTCGGCCATGACAGTGCCGCTTTAAGGAGAGAAAAACAAGTAGCAAGAGAGGTGACAACAGCTCAATTAGCTCCCCGGTGGAGTTTGTTAATGCTCAGCTGCTCTGTTCACCTAATGGGACCGTGTTGCCCCTTTAAATAAATATTTTTGTCAGTTTCATTCTGTAGGTTAATGTATGTTTTTTTGCAGGCTTTATGTCCAATTTTTAGTAAGCAACCAAAGAACCCTTCTCTCCTTCTCCCCACCATGAGACGTACTCTTGAAAGTTTTACCATCGTCATTGATAGTTTGACCAAACGTTGAAAGTAGTGGCGGATGTTTCATAGTACAGCTTCACTGAAGCAGGGAGTGTAACCCTGCTGGGAGGTTGTTTGCAAAAGGTAAAGATAAATATACTTGCATTTAATCAGGCCTGCAATTCATTTTGCTTAGAAAGATTCACATCCTGCGGCTTTTAAAATTGAGCGAAATGGCCAACTGTGAGTCAGATGGAGCTGCTTTAGTATTTCCAGTCTGTCTGCCAATACATCTTTTTCAGTTTCTGTATCGGTCAAATTGTTTGTTGATATTGCTGGATATGTTCATGGAAAAAATTATCATCAGTTATTAATTAATTTTTATTTCCCATGGTGATTTACTGAAATGTATACTTGCTTTTAATAAATGCTGAATACTTACTCCTATATTATAGTATCTTTGCTGTGTTTTCGGAAAATAAAGAAACTGATTCTCCTATATTCCTATATACCTTAGCTACCATGTTTTAAGAGGCTTCCAAATGAGTGGTTTGATAATCTTACATTAAAACACTTACTCATAAAGTGAAGATGAAAGTGGTTACTGGGGGAACAGAGGAATCCTCCCATCAATATCAGTCTGGAGGCACTGCACATTTTAGTAAATGGCTGTCTTCTGCTTTGTTCTATTTACAAAAACTGGTTATCCAACATCTTTTTTCAGTTTTTGCTTTTTTAACAAATCTGCTAACGTAAACAAACTGGAATACTAATTTCACGATTATTTTGTATGTTAGTAATATTTTGATATAAGTGTGCCTTTAGGTGATTAAATGCTGATGTACAAATACTAAACTCTGTCTGGGTTAGGCTGAATGTTAGAACGCTAGCATTCTTGCACAAGATTACACATTTGAGAAAAAGATAAACATTTTGCCTTTAAAATTTAGTTGTATGTTGCATATAACCTGATGCTTAAGATAAAATGATGCTGAAAATAACACTAAATAAAAATCTACTTAATATAATGAATTCATATTCTTAAAAGAGAGGTGACTGTTCTAAAGTGGGATTGTTTTTCTTTTTCTTTTTTGGTGTATTATTATTTTTTTATTTTTCTGCAATCTTCCTCTGTGCTATAAATTCAGGACATCGCTTGAGGCACCACTCACATTTTATAGGAAGAGACAACTAGAGCTGGGTCTTCCCTCGGAAAACCTATTTTTATATGGCTGTGTTGATGCTTCAGGACACAAAGCAGGAGAGATATAGGAGAGATGACTCGGGGAAACATGAGCAGAGAGAGGAGTCTTAATCCTCTTGTGTTGTTTTCAAATTAAAGAACAGAACTGCTTTCCAATGATTCTGATGCTATTATACGGTATGCATACATTTGCCTCTTTTCACCCAGAAGTCACCCACTTTCATGGAAGTTTTTAAGAAAATTTATTTCAGCTTGAGCCTCTATGTGTAATGCAGAGGCCACTTTTGACTTTTAACACTATATATGATCACAGTTTGTAAAATTCATAGTATTACAGCTGTTCCCATTCATTTACTAACTCTGAAACATGTTGATGACATGACATGTTGATGACCTGTAGAAGAGCTTTACTGTAAAGTCCTTGGATAACCTGCTCGGACATTCAGTGTCTTAGAACGCATTCCCATTGTGTAAGATTGAGCTGGTTGTACCGGTGACTTAAAATGTTTATTATTTCTCTATGAATATAAAGCTTCAATTTTTATTGTAGTTAAATGTTGAAGAGTGAAATTAATTTTAGATTTTTTATATTTATTTTGTAACTCATCTTAAAGCGGCACTGTCATGGCCTAATCCCGTTTTTTTTTTTTTACCCCTCCTGACTCCACTACATCTAACTGACCCCCTAGTCATCCCCAAATGCCCCTAAGCCCCCCATATTACCAATTTTTAATCTTTATTTTGTGCCCGGACCTATGTTCTGGGTGCCGCCATCTTTGTGTAGGTCAATTAAGTCCCTGTGGGACACGTCATCTGCCCACACTAGATAGCGCTGTGAGATTCCCACACATGCCCAGTTAAACACTTGGGCATGCGAACGGGAATTTCATCTATTCATTCATCAGAAAAATGAATGAATAGAAATGTCAGACGAACAAACAAACACTGAATTTCATAGTGCTCCCCGCCACTTCCCCATGTCCTCCCTCATTCTATGGTGGTCAATATGACCCCCATAATAGCATAAGGGAGATTAAAATCTCCTGAATGCCCCTACTCGCTATACCGCGAGTAGGGGCATGTCTACTAAACAGTGAGCAGACTGCCTGCTCACTGTTAAAAAACAAAAAACAAAAAAAACCCTAGTGCCCCCAACCCAGAGACGGCCATAAATAACAATGAGGGGGGGTTATTGTCCTCTCCCTCTGGCCCCCACCCCTGTGCAGCGGGTGGGGACCATAAATGAGAATAAGGGGCGTGGACCTACTTTCCTCCCCCCTGCCCCCCCCCCTGAGCAGTGGGTGGGGGCCATAAATTACAATGAGGGGAAGGGACCTATTGTCCTCCCCCCAGGCCTCCACCCCTGAGCGGCGGGTGGGGGCCATAAATAACAATGAGAGGGGGACCTATTGTTTTCCCCGGCCCCCAACCCTGAGTGGTGGGTGGGGGCCCTAAATGAAAATGCCCCCTTCCAAAGTGACTAGGGGTCCTCTAGTCACCCCCCCCACCCCCAATCCAAATAAAAAATAATCCCCTGACCCTAAAAATAGTGAGGGGGGAATAAAAGAATTTGATGTCTTTATTAAAATCTTAATTTTTCAGCCCCAAAAAAGGCCAAATAAAACCATCATACCCATCGAACTTGTAAAAAATAAAATAAAAAACCCGAGCACAAAAAAATCTGACGAAAAAGAAAAAACCTGACGCTAAAAAATTAATCCATCTTCACCCGGCGAGGGCACGGCACAGACTGAGCTCCGCAGGGCCGGGAAAGGTTTATAAATATTTGCCCCACCCTGCAATTAGGCTCAGAACACTTTGATTGGTTGACTTGCAATTCAACCAATGAGAGTGCTAGTCATTTTACACAGCGTGGGAAAGTTCTTTTTTGGGACTGAAAAATTAAGATTTTAGAAAAAAGAAGACATCAAATGGTAAGTTGTTTTTTTTTTTTTTTTACAGGTAGTTATTTTATTCCCCTCTCACTATTTTTAGAGTGAGGGGTTAGGTAGGGGATTATTTTTTTATTTGGGTGGGGGGGGGTGATTAGGGGCTTGGGGACCCCTAGTCACCTTGGAAGGGGAGAGGGGGGCATTTTCATTTATAACAATAGGTCCCCCCTCATTGTTATTTATGACCCCCACCCACCGCTCAGGGGTGGGGACCGGGGGGGAGGACAATAGGCCCCCTCCCCTCCCTCATTGTTATTTATGGCCCCCACCCACCGCTCAGGGGTGGGGGGGAGGACAATAGGTTTCCCTACTTTGTACCTGCTAGTCCCTACTTTGTCTTATGTTTTAAAGAAACCTAGAGCAGACAGGCATAAATGAAGAACAGATCCTGACAGAGGGAGAGAAGAGGAATCGATTGGGGAAAGGTAAGTTCGGCATGACAGTGCCGCTTTAAAGGCACACTATAGTCACCAGAACAACTACAGCGTATTGGATTTATCCTGGTGACTATAATCATTTCCTTCAGGATTTTTGCAGTAAACACTGTTTCAGAGAAAAGGCAGTATTTTTATTACATCCTAGGGATACTTCCACTGGCCACTCCCCAGATGGCTACTAGAGGTGCTTCCTGGAGCAGTGTTGCACATTACATTCAGTGTCTCCACCCTCTGCATGGAGGCAGTGAACTTTCCTCTTAAAGATGCATTGATCTCTATGAGGAGTTGCCCAGGGCTGTATTTGGCTTGTGTTGGCTCTGCCCCTGATCTGCCTCATTGTCAAGCTCAGCCAATTCAATGCTTTCCTATGGAAAAGCATTGTGATTCGCTCAGATCAACACTTCTGACGATGTCAGTCAAGCAGGCAGATCGGGGCAGAGCCAGCATCAGCAGCCTGGAATAAAAGTAAGATTTTACTATATGGTGGTTTTAATACCATAGAGTCAGGAGTACATGTTTGTGGCCCTAACCTTATAGTATTCCTTTGAATTAGTAATTGTGGACATTTTTTAATATTTGTGTAAAGCTTGCTTTATATGTTTACCTGCTTTGTATTTAATAAATGTGTTGGTGTTTAATCCTACCTGTGATGTCATTACTTTTAAAAACCATTCTGTACATTCTGCCTCTGACAGTGATCATTGTTTTCATTTTCACTGAGAAGCTGTTTTGACTGCTCTGAGCACAGAGATGCTGTCAGAGCGGAGTTGCTGAAAGATCACAGTAGTGTGTTGAAGATCTGCTACATCAATCACTCTTGGATAAGCGACAAAACATAAAGCTGATTATAGAAGGGGAAAGTACAGGATATACAGTGCTCACTGAACAAAATGTGCACCACAGCACTTGAACAACTTAAATAAAAATAATGAAATATTAATAATAGAAATACTTTTCCCCATAACGATATAACCTAGTATTAGGCACACAACTGAAAAAGAAATGTCTTTGTTCTACCCTCTGCCATAACATCTCTATGGCATTTTTCTGCTCATGTACAGCTCTGCGGAACATGTTGTGTTATAATTACCAGTAATAATAATAATGTTTAGGAAGATCACTGGTAGATCCCATTTTTATGTATCTGAAGAAATCCGATGGTGTTAGATCGGCCCTAGCCTGGAGATCAGTGAAGGGGATGGGGTATGCCTCAGTGCAACTTTGGCTAATTGAGGTGCCAAGTAATAAATATGGTAATAAATATGGAGGTGAGGTAATCCCAATCCTCCTGCTAACTTAGGGTGATATAAGATATTACGTGCTACCCTGTGTCTCTTGTTTTGCTATATATACAGTGCCTTGCAAAAGTATTCAACCCCTCTGCATTTTTCGTGTTTTGTTGCCTCACAACCTGAAATTAACATGGATTGTTTGAGGCTTAGCATCATTTAATTTACAGAACATGCCTACAACTTTGAAGATGTTTATTTTATTTTATTTTTTTATTGTGAAGCAAACAACAAACAGGACAAAATAACAGAAAAAGTCAATACTTTGTAGAGCCACCTTTTGCGGCAATCACAGCTCCAAGTCGCTTTGAATAAGTATCTATGAGCTTGCCACATCTTACCACTGGGGTTTTTGCCCATTTCTCCTTGCATAACTGCTCCAGCTCCTTCAAGTTGGATGGTTTGCGCTTGTGAACAGCAATCTTTAAGTCTGACCACATATTTTCTATTGGATTGAGGCTTGGGCTTTGACTAGGCCATTCCAACACATTTACATGTTTCTCCTTAAACCACTCAAGTGTTGTTTTAGCAGTGTGTTTGGGGTCATTGTCCTGCTTGAAGGTGAACCTCCATCCTAGCCTCAATTTACGCACAGAGTGGTACAGGTTTTGCTCAAGAATATCCCTGTATTTAACACCATCCATCTTTCCCTCAACTCTGACCAGTTTCCTAGTCCTGGCTGCTGAAAAACATCCCCACAGCATGATGTTGCCACCACCATGTTTCACTATGGGGATGGAGTTCTTTGGTTTATGTGATGTGTAGGGTTTGCGCCAGACATAGCGTTTTCTTTGATGGCGGAAAAGTTAAATTTTAGTCTCATCAGACCAGAGCACCTTCCTCCATACATTTTGGGAGTCTCCCACATGCCTTTTCACAAACTCAAAACGTGCCATTTTGTTTTTTGCTGAAAGTAATGGCTTTCTTTTGGCCACTTTGCCATAAAGCCCAACTTTATGGAGTGTACGGCTTATTGTCGTCCTACGTACAGATACTCCTGTCTATGCTGTGGAAACTCTGCAGCTCCTCTAGGGTTACCTTAGGTCTCTGTGCTGCCTCTCTGATTAATCCCCTCCTTGCCCGGTCTGTGAGTTTTGGTGGGCGGCCGTTTCTTGGCAGGTTTGCTGTTGTGCCATGTTCTTTCCATTTGGTTATGATAGATTTGATGGTGCTCTTGGGGATCATCAAAGATTTGGATATTTTTTTATAACCTAACTCTGACTGGTACTTCTCATTTACTTCTCATTACATTTTCCCTTACTTGTTTGGAGAGTTCCCTGGTCTTCATGGCAGTGTTTGGTTAGTGGTGTCTCTTGCTTAGGTGTTGCAGCCTCTTGGGTCTTTCAAAAAAGGTGTGTATATGTAATGACAGATTGCACACAGGTAGACATCAGTTCACTAATTATGTGACTTTTGAAGGTAATTGGTTGCACCAGAGCTTTTTATGGGCTTCATAACAAAGGGGGTTAATACGTACGCACATGCCAATTTTCTTTTTTCTATTTCTAAAAAAATGTTTTATGTATATATTTCTCATTTCACTTCACCAACTTCGACTATTGTGTTCTGATCCATCACATAAAATTCAGATTAATAAAACATTGAACTTAAGGCTGTAATGTTACAAAATAGGTAAAAAGTCAAGGGGGGTGAATACTTTTGCAAGGCACTCTGTATATGTATGTATGTGTGTGTGTGTGTGTATATATGTGTATATATATATATTGCTTTCTGTAAGGGTGCTAAGTCAGTTTAAGTGATTGCCTGGATAAAAAACAGTGTTTACATTACAGCCTAGGGATACCTCTACTAGCCACTCATCAAATGGCTGCTAAATGTGCTTCCTGGAGTAGTGCTGCATAGTGTTCAGCGCTGCCATCCAGTGTCTTCACCATCTGCATGGAGACACTGAACTTTCCACATAGACATGTATTGATTCAATGCAACTCTGTAAGGAGATGGTGATTGGCCAGGGCTGTGTTTGACTTGTGCTTGCTCTGCCTCTGATCTACCTCATTGACAAGTTCAACCAATCCAAGGGGCTAGATGTCATTTTTAACACTATAGGGTCATGAATACATGCTTGTGTTGCTTACCCTATAGTGTTCATTAATGCAAAGGTTTCAATGTGATTGTGTGATTTAAATTCGGTAAGTCCCGTCAATGTGTGCTGTGTCCGTCGCTGGGAAGACTATAGGTAGAGCACTGGATTTTTCCATATTTACTTTGTAACCTGATATTGCCGTAAGTTGTAAGAAGTGGGATCAGGTCCCAAATGGAGTCTAAAGGATTTGTTAGAGTAAGGAGGACATAATCTACGTATCCTGACATGAAGAATTGTTGGTCATAAATCATAGTACTGGCACACAGTGTTTTTTTTCTCTGTTTAATTCTTTGTTTAATGAGTTTCATATTCTAAACAATCCAAGCAACAAATTAAAGTTAGGATCAATGAATATTACATAACAGTACTGAAAAGGACCCTAATATATGAAACATTGCCAGCTTCATCACTAATGATTGGGTAAACATCAGAATTTGGGAATAACCCTGGTGTTGCTGCTATACATTATTCAATATTACAAAACAGAGTATCTATACCTTGAGCCAAAACAGTAGGATATGGGAGTGGAATAACGATGAAGTGATGTAATCTGCAACCCTAAGAATATCCTTACCATATAGCTAGCATGTACTTGGAAACACAGGGGGTAATGAAAAGGAATTCGCTTTATGAGGAATCAGCTGGGGAAGAGAAAACATATCCATTGTTATATGTTTTAGACATACTGTGTGAGGTTCCACTGCAGCTTAGATTAAATTTATTGATCTTGAAAAAAGCATTAAAAGTCATGTTTCAGTGTTTGCAGATGACACAAAACTCTGTAAAGTAATACAATGTGAGCAAGATATTACCTTAATGCAGAGGGATTTAGATAGACTGGGGCACTGGGCACTCAAATGGCAGATGGAATTTAATGTTGAAAAATGCAAAGTTATGCACTTCAGCGTAAAGAATGCACAAGCAACGTATATCCTTAATGGAAGTTAATTTGGGATAACAACACACGAAAAGGACTTGGGAATTGTTATAGACAACAGGAGAGAAAAATAGGTAGCAAGAGAGGTGAGAACGGGCAACAGCTCAATTAGCTTGCCCTTCGGTGGGTCCCCGCTCAGATCTTAAGTTGGTTTTAGCTCAACTTGTGCCATTACAGAGAGAACATCTCTGAAGCATATCAGACTGGTCCCACCCATACGGGCAGTCCAGATCCAAAAAGCCAGCAAGTTTCCTCTGCACGAGAGATACGGCAACCCCAGATGATTGTTTCAACCTTGTAAGGGATCATCAGTGAGGTATAGCCAATATCCCTCTAGGCACCGTGAGCAAGGGGTCCACGTCTGGATTACCCTTTACACTTAAGGAGAGAAAAATAGGTAGCAAAAGAGGTTGTTATAAACAACAAACTATGCAACATTGTGCAATGTTAATCAGCAGTGGCTAAGGCCAGTAAGGTATTGTCATTCATGAAAAAGGGCATTCATTCTCGAAATGAGAATATAATTTTGAATCTTTATAAATCAGTGGTAAGACCATATCTTGAATATGCTGTGCAATTTTGGGCACCTGTTCTAAAGAAGGATATTATGGCTCTAGAAAAAGTGCAGAGGCGGGCTGCAAAATTAATAAAAGGAATGGAACATATCAGCTATGAAGAAAGGCTAACAAATTTAAACCTCTTTAGTTTAGAAAAACGTTGCCTGAGAGGGGATATGATAACATTATACAAATATATTTGGGGGGCCAATACAAACCATTGTGTGTAAATCTATTCACAAACCGGACTTTACAGAGGACACGAGGTCATGCATTTAGACTGGAAGAAATAAGATTTTGTCTAAGGCAAAGAAAAGGGTTTTTTACTGTAAGAACAATAAGGATGTGGAATTCTCTGCCTGAAGAAGTGGTTTTATCAGAGTCCATACAGATGTTCAAATAGCAACTAGATGCATACTTGCAAAAACATAATATTCAAGGATATAATTTTTCAATGTAGGGTAATAACTTCTTGATCCAAGGATAAATCTGACTGCAATTCTGGGGTCAAGAAGGAATTTTGTTCCTGGTTTGTTGCAAAATTGGAAGTGCTTCAAGAGTTTTTTTTTTTTTTGCCTTTTTTTGGATCAACCGCAAAAAAGCAAATGTGAGGAAGGCTGAACTTGATGGATGCCTCTTTTCAGCCAACTAACTATGTAATATTGAAGTTTCTTAAAATGGCTACACAGTTTAGAAATATGTTGCTAGAAACAGTTGTTTTTTTTATGGTGTATTGATAAGTAAAGAATTTTTATTTTTTAGGTGATCGGTACCTTTTAATGAGATGTTATGGATGTGTGGGTTTATTGGGGAATGTTGGGTTTTAACTTAACAATGTAAATACCTGTGGGAACTTTACAGTAATTACTTATTGAACAAGCAGTTACCGGTTAGTATTTATATTGTATCTGACACAACGAGTAACCAGTTCAGTGCCACTTCTAATGAGCTATGTATCTGTCAAAGAAAAAATAAACCCAATATTGCTTATGTATGTTTAGCTCACTCTTAAAATTGCCAAGAATCTAATTTAACAAATGTCCTGCTCGAGTACCACAGCTAGTGTTTTGCTTAATGAACACAATGCTACAAATAGTGCCTTACTCCAAATATCAATGTAATCACAGGAGGAGGAATTGTGATAATAAATGCTAATGAATCTTGTTTTTGGATTCTATCTTAAAGAGTTTTCAGAAAAAAAATACTGGTGCCCGGGGCTGCCTAAGCACTCCTCTCTCTTTCCTATTGTTTCTTTTTCTTCTTGTTTCTTTAATCCCCTCTCGGGGGATTTAGCCTAGTAGAGAGTGCCAGCAGTATACTCAAGATGCACCAGACAGAGGCGAGATGGGGAGTGCAGCGGGAGGGGGCTGAACCTAGCGGTCGGGAGGGTAGACAGGCAACAGACAGCATCAGCCCGATAGCCTTGCACTTGAGGGTTTGAAACTACACTGGCGGTGCGAAGGATGGATGAGAGGGCACACATAACAGTGGATATAAAAACTAGGCTTATATATATGGTAAAAACCGTGACGGACGGTGGCTTATCGCTTCGGAGCAACCCCACCTCTGGGTACTACCATGGGGGGAAAAGAGCTTAGCTTACACCGTTGTATAGGGGCTTCTGCGCAAGCCAAAATGCATTTTCTATGTCACTGTTATTGTCATGCAAAAATAAAGAATTTAAAATAAAGAAAAAAAATAAAGTGCTGAAATCTAAATGCTGATTCTTCATTATTTTCATTGAATGCTTGGAACCATGGTTAAGTATAGTCAAACATGAGCCGGCTGCTGTTACTTGATGGCAACTCCAATAAACACACAACATGGTCCAAAAGCTGCTGGAGATGCATAGTTGACAATGTCCCTGTAAATCAAATTATTTTTGATTTTCTGATTTTAAAGGGCACTCTGACCATTCAGTGGCTATGCGGCCCCATGTGTAGCAAACTGCAATGCACTATATGTTCTAAATGTGTTCTGACACCTTTCTATAATGGATAGCATTATGTTTTTCAACAATTTAATCTACATTATCTCAACTGGGTGATTGAACTAGACTGGCTAGCCTTTGCTCTTCATGTGCATGAATGAGTTTTTGGTCGCCCATGACCCTAACGCTGATTCATTTTGTCTTTCATTGCACCACTGTTGATGGCCAATAACCACTGCATGGGAACACACCACAAGACTTGCTGTTCTGAAGATGTTCTGGCCCAGTAGTCTAGCCATTACTATTAGGCCCTTGTCATGATTACTAAGATCTTTACGCTTGTCCATTTTTCTTGCTTCCGAAACATGAAATTCAAGAACGGGCTGTTCACTTGCTGCCTAATATACCTCTTGACAGATGCCATTGTAATGATATAATCAATATTAATTACTTCACATTTCAGTGGTTTTAATGTTGCGGATGATTAGTGTGTATCTGCTCGGGTTCCACATGATACCCAATAAAACCATAGAAGGGGCAAATGTTATGAGCCGATCCACTAGAAAAGAATAACAACTTAGCGTCCCCAAAAACCTATTCTAGTTACCTTTCCCTTGTAGAAAGTTAAAAGGGACATCTTTAAGAACACTTTAAAGTACTTGATGACTGCTAACTGTACTGCAGGTTGGATGAAGTTGACATTGATAATCAAAACTCTTAATTCCTCATTATAATGCAGAAAATCTAAGGGTGGTCTCTTAATGCTTAATGTCAAACTATTCCTAAAGGGTTTTCCATAACACCAGGACAATATGAGCAGAATAATTACTACCTTGAGTTTTAGTGATGAAGTTGCTTTGAGTGTCCCTTATAGATTTGAGGACATTCACAAGTTATATATATCAGTTATATATATATACTGAGTACCAATCTATACTACTCTAGAGTGATTTGTAGCTATCAGTGAATGGGTGAGCATAGCAAGTGCCAGGCATTCTTTGTTTCAGCAATGAGAGAAAGCAATTTCCGTGCCATCTTAATGAGCTATTGCTGTGATTTATTCCTCTTGCTATGTCTGGTTGCAGCCAGGAATACATGGTGTGAAATGGTAAGCCAACGGATACTGTTGAATATAAACTGCCTGTGTATCCTTTACAGAAATAGAGTCTTTCAAACCAAATGTAAAAGTCGCTTGTCTAAAATAAGATTTATTATTTCACAGCATGTAGTAGATGGAAAAAATACCTCTCAGTTTGTCCTATACATAAATTGCTTGAGTGATTTTGCTCCAAAAAAAAAGCCTCCTCTTCCCTTGCTAACATTTCTTCAGGGACATGCAATACCACAAGCTTGATATGGACAATATTTATGCCTTGGCCATGCGGAAACAACATACCTCATATGTTTTTGTTTTTTTTTCTTGTTGCGTTAGGAAATAGTTTATATACTGCTTTCCATAGCTGTCTTTACATTACTACTGTTTCCTGCAGATGCACTTTATTTCTCAAGTTTTAGTGGATTAAATGTTGCGTTTTTGTTTCAGAGTAAAGCTGTGTGTGCAGCAATACTAAGCACACTTGTTCTTGATGGAGAATGTATCTACAGCCTGACAGCCAATCCAATTTTCTTGCTTCTGGCCAGAGTCATCCTCGTGACCCTAAGTAACAAACTTACAGTATTCCAGGTAAGACTTACATGTTCTATCTATCTATCTATCTATCTATCTATATATATATATTAAGTATTAAGGCAGTTTTGCCTGTATTTGTGGGAGGGGCTTAAATGAATTCACTCCCTGACTCATATCGCTTGAGGTCAGTATTAGAATGATTTCCACTTCCGGGTCATCCAGACGCCATTTTACCTGATTACTCCATGAGGTTTTCTAAGCTGAGCTGTGTCAGGAATCCAGCCACAGGCTTTTCCGGCCTACCACCTTCTTTCTTCAATCTATCGCTGTGGATGGTGTCCAAGTGACTCACAAACCGTAAGTTGACCTACCCATTACGCCAGGCATCAGTCCCACGGCACCATGCAAGGGTCAGGTCTTTACTGCTGCATTTTGTCTAAGTCTGTTCTAAAACCATTGCATGTTCATGCATATCATTCGTTTAAACCCCCTACTGGTCTTTGGGTGTACTACAGGCTTCTCAGACATTATTGCATTTCATGTACAAATCAACGAACCACCGCATTTGCGCCTACACACTGACCCCTACCGGTCATTCTGTGTACTACAGGCTTCTCCGACATTATTGCATTTCAGGTACAAACCAACAAACCACTTAATTTTTCACCTACACACTGACCCCTATCAGTCATTCGGTGTACTACAGGCTTCTTAGACATTATTGCTTTTCATGTACAAAACAATAAACCACTGCATTTTCACCTACACACTGACACCTACCAGTCATTCTGTGTACTACAGGCTTCTCAGACATTATTGCATTTTATGTACAAACCAACAAACCACTGCATTTTTCACCTACATACTGACCCCTATCAGTCATTCGGTGTACTACAGGCTTCTTAGACATTATTGCTTTTCGTGTACAAAACAATATGCATTTTTACCTAGACACTTACACCTACCGGTCATTCAGTGAACTACAGGCTTCTCAGACATTATTGCATTTCATGTACAAACCAACGAACCACGGCATTTTCGCCTACATGCTGACCCCTACCGGTCAATCGGTATACTACAGTCTTCTCAGACTTTATTTCACTTCATAAGCAAACAAACTAACTACAGCATTTTCGCTTTTATACTGACTCCTATCTGTCATACGGTAGGATTAACCCCTTAGGGACACATGACATGTGTGACATGTCATGATTCCCTTTTATTCCAGAAGTTTGGTCCTTAAGGGGTTAAAGGGTATTTTTACCATACAATCAGCATTTATGACCCCTACTGGTCAACAGCAAAACTGTCTTCACATGTCATATACAATTTACCAGCCAATATAAATTACACATAAGATTGTTTTAACCCCTTAAGGACACAAGACATGTGTGACGTGTCATGATTCCCTTTTATTCCAGAAGTTTGGTCCTTACGGGGTTAAACATAACCATAAACCATAAATGAAACTCCAGCACGGGCTCAAATTCAGGTTTAATTCACAATAATTTACATTTCACATCAAGACCAACAGTGGTTCTATCAACACTGCCACCTACAGGTCTGTCAAGTACATTGACAATTTTCATGGGGTTTTACAAACACCAAAACACTTACACCTATAGGTCAACAGACAAACAACATTTCACATACCAATCAGTATCCAACTACACTGCCACCTATAGGGCACTCGGCAGATCTCCAGTGCACTTGCATTTTGCAACACCATGTTCACTGACCCCTACCATTCAATAAGACATACAACAATTCACATAGCAAGCACTATATCAACATCAGGTATAAATACATATATTATTACACAGTAGCAGACGCGTCTGTATATACGTAACTGGTAATATAGTTCACATACATTTTTCACAGCACGCTGCTCACGCAACAGACTTTCCCCTAGCAAGGGGACATACAACATACAAGGTGGGGACAGACCACATTTTCACTTGTACATACGGCACTTAATGGGTTAAGATTGATACATATTTAACCAGTATGGCTACAATGTTTAATATTTACACATCATGGCACTTTACTTTTCACATATACTGTACGTATTAAGATAAGCTTGGTCTATGCCATATTTCCTTATGCCATACGGTTTTATCCATTCAGGTTACAGTTACTACTAAAAAACCTATACGGATTGTCAGGTTCAGTACCATACTACCAGGTACATACACCTGCTCACGTAGTTATCCATCTCTTACCTTCCCTGGAATAGTAATAGTGTACTGGCAATTAGGGTTCTAGGGCCCAATAGGTATTACCCCCTTTTTTCTCTGCATTATGCTTCGGTTAGTGGTCCCGCGAGGCCAACACCCCGCCTCACACTCGGAGGCATACACCCCTCGGGCCACTCGTGAGCTAGCTGCCTCGCATTGTATCATAGAGAGGGCCTCACCTGTCACTCCCCTTCCTATTTTTTGGTTACTGTCACCGAGAGGCCAACATCCTGCCACAATGTTCGGTGGCCACACAAAATCCCCTCGCGCCAAGCATAGATAGAGCCTCTCAAGCCACTTGGCAACTAGCAGGGCCTCACCAGTCACCAAAAAACACCAAGCCTAATCGTTTCGCCTTACGGCTTAGCTAGCAAGCCAGTACAAGAACCCTGGGTACAAATAATTGCATCTTTATTGTTATTTAAGTATTTCTCCAAAAGATGGTGAAGAATCACCTCTTCCTAGCACCCCGGCTAGAACTGATACACCTTCAAGCAGAGGAGATGTTGCTAGTCCTGCAGCAATCAGATCCTGAATCGGGAACTGACCATCTCTTGGATGGGTTGGTATTTGGAATATGTAGAGATGTTTATTTGTGCAGGTACCCATACGGAAGGGGTTCTGTCCCAAACAAATGGACGAGCACTCTCAGGCTCCAGGTACCAGCACCTCTGAACTACCAGAGACGATTGATATGAGTAGTTGCATTGCATATAGACTGTTGCATATATGTTCAAATGGTTCAGGGCACATGACAAACCATGTGGCCCAATACAACTTACAAATAACGTACTCACCATCTGTACACACCAATGCATTTTCAACACTACTGACTCATCACCCTTCCAGACTTGTAGTAGATTTACTAAAGCTCTGGAGCTTCAAAGGGCTCCCATACAGGTATCATAAACACACCTTCAAGGAATATAGCATGCCCTCACTTACAGTCAGCACAACAAAACCATTGGCTGAAAACACACTCATAGCCAAGATTTGCAGAGTGGTCTTCCAATCTCCACCATTTACAGCATGGCACCAAACACACACATTGGTATTGTCACAAGGAATCTTCCCTTAAACAAAGACTAACCATAGACTTATTGGCACCACACACCTCCACTACCCCAAGTCTCAACTCCCTTCTTACTATACAACACCATTGATCTACCTTTACAGCTATCACTCAAGCATGGGTTAAAGCTTGGTTAAGTAAGACCAATATCATCAACGCAGTAAACAGCTACCATCTACCCTACACACTGGCACTTACATGGCATAAATTGGGCAATCCTTTCCCTGCTCAACTTTCGAGCTACAGATTAACCTACTATCGCTATTCGCAGATACTCTGTGCTGGTTATGATAACATATCCAGAGGCATTACAGTCATACACTATCTAGAAGACTTCTTGTTGCTCAAAGAAAGCATATTTTTCACTAGAAGCCTCATGGCAGCTTAGTCTGGTTGACCACTTGGGCGTCCCAGTACCCCATAAGAAACAGAAGGCGCAGACACTATCATCACATTACTGGGCATATGACTTGAGTCGGCATCCATACACGCAAGTTACCACAAGACAAATAGGGAACATTCTCAACTAAATCAATCACTACCTCCTGCTTAGTACTTACAACTACAAGGAACTACAATCCCTACCAGGTTCCTTAATTTTGCCATGCCAATCATACCACAAGACCACACTTTCACATCCAGAGTACTTTCCCCTTTTTTCCACACTTCCAACATGACGATCAGAGGAGGTGCCTAGACACCTCAGCAACAGCAGACCTGCACATGGGGGGGAATTTCTTAACCACTTGGCATGGTAAAAGCATGTTCCTTCCAGGATTGTCTGACACTTCTCCAACCAGATGGTCAGACGCAGCGTATACTACGGGTTTGGCAGCGATCTACCGGGAACAATTGCTCTGGGGCTGTTGGCCATGGCATCCAGGTTTGGAAATTTTTCCACCACTTCAGCCCCTTTGGGAGATCTACCCCATTGTAGCAGCTGCTGTGGCATGGGGTAAATCATGGTCAGGGTCATCAATCCGTTGTTACTCAGACAACTAAGCACATATCATATCATCAACAAACGCCACTACTCATCCATAAGTTCATGATGTTTCTGGGGAACTCACTTGGTTGGCCACTTATCACATTTCACTTTCATGTACCAGACGGGGGTATACATCCCTGCCGACAACTGTCTCATTTATATTCCAGGCATGTTCATCATACGCTTCCTACAGCCGCCCATACAGTCACGTCCACTCTTTCGTTCCAGAGACAAAATCATGGATTAGACATACTCATGCAGCATAGCATGCACTATCCCACCTAGCACTTTCGTCCCATACTTGTAGAATGCATAACACAGCTTTTCACCTGGCTTAAAGAATCTCATTGGAACACGACATAGCTCAACCTGTGTCACAAAATTTCTCCTAAGTTTTGCTTATTTTTGCCACCTTAAACTTAAACTATCTCATACACCATTAATTATATATTTTACAGGCATTCAACAACACATGATAACCTATGGCCAAAACTACCATAAACTTCATGCTATCATACCAGAAAAGAATATACTCAGAGGTTTTCAGGAATCCATTCCCCCACGTTCCTCTCAGAGATTACCAATAGCCATCCAACTGTTCATCCTTATCGGACCTATTAGATCTACAACCATTCAATTATACTACCAAGTCGGCCATTACCAGCCATGCACATTGCCTTTTATGCCTTTCTCAGGCCAGAGAATCCACTACCATCACCACCACTCAGACAGATCATTGTCTTCAACGATCCCACGTACGTAAACACATATATCATTACCTATTGGCTCTACCACATTCCGAAATGAGTCAACATGCACCAACAGTAGAGATAACATACTATCCTACCCACAACAAATGGTGCCCACTTTCGGTCCTAGATTCCTACCTTCAAAATCCTTTCAGGAATTAAATACTGTAATGCATTTAAGGAAATGTCTGGTTAATTTGTATATATTTGTTGACTGTATTAAATCTTTGATTATTCATTTTTGCCCTCTTTATTTACAGGCCTACCGTATCGTCGGTATCGGCACACCACAACCGACTTGCTCCCTTTACACTATCCTAAGCTTATGCTGGATCCTTACTCCATATACGGCTATTTTGCCCCTTACACAAGTATTAAGGCAGTTTTGCCTGTATTTGTGGGAGGGGCTTAAATTAATTCACTCCCCTATATAAGGGACACCCCTTACCTGACTCATATCGCTTGAGGTCAGCATCAGAATGACCCTCCCACCCACTCCTCATTTCAACACTTTCTCTTTTCTTTCCATTTACTTTACTTTCTTACTCCTTGGTGGGCCCTCTTTATTTACAGGCCTACCGTATCGTCGGTATCGGCACACCACAACCGACTTGCTCCCTTTACACTATCCTAAGCTTATGCTTAATCCTTACTCCATATACGGCTATTTTGCCCCTTACACAAATATATATACACGCACACACATAGGGAAGTCCCTGATCCTCTTAAACATGCCACTGTTGTACCCTTCCTAAAAATTTAATTCTCAATCTCCTTCATCTAACTATTGTCCCATATATGTACTCTTTCTCCTCAAAGAATGGAATGACTTGTCTGTAACCATCTGACATGCTTTCTCAACTCTAACTCCCACCTTGACCTTCTTCTTTTCTCAATCTGGCTTCTGCCCCATCCATTCTACTGAGGCTGCTCTGACTAAAGTAATGATCTTATCGAGGCTAAATCCAAAGGCCACTATTATATACTAATATGTCTGACCTCCCTGCTGCCTTTGACACTGTTGATCGTGATCTTTCCATCCTTAGCCTTGTCACACTGTTTTTCTTGTGGGTTTTTCCTATCTTTTTGTCCTCATTTCTATTGTTTTTGCTTTATACTGCCTCTCTTGGCAGTATTAATTATTTTGGATTCCACTACCACCTTTATGCCGATAACACGCAGGTCTATACCTTTCCTCTCCTGTTACCCCATAATACTTCACTGGTTGCCTATCTTCCATATTCAATTGGATGTCCTCCCATTACTCAATCTCTCTAAAACTCAGCTTCTTATCTTCTTTAATTATTATACTAATCCTCCCTTGTTGCCTTCCCTAAAGAAGATGGCACACGCACCAGTTCATCTTTGTAAGCTCACTACCTTAGTGTTATCTTTGTTTCTGGCCTCACCTTTGCACCTCATAGCCAGTCTGTTGCCAATTTCACCTTAAAAACTTTGCACCTATTCACCCCTTTCTTTCACAATATGCCTCTCTACAGCCCATGATTATTGCTGCTTTCAGGCAAATTTTTCTCTCTTGTCGCTTATCCCACATGTCACCTCTCAATTGTTACATTGGCTTCCTCAACTAACTATTGGTTCTGGTGTCTATTGCCTACGGCAGGGATAGGCAACCTTTGGCACTCCAGATGTTGTGGACTACATCCCCCATAATGCTCTTACACCAACAACGCTGGCAAAGCATCATGGGAGGGGTAGTCCAAAACATCTGGAGTGCTGAAGGTTGCCTATGCCTGGCCTACGGTCTTAGCCCTGTAAACACTACCTTTTTTAGAGAAAAGGCAGTGTTTACATTGCTGTCTAGTGACACCTCTAGTGGCAGTCACTCAGACGGCAATTCAGGGTTCTTCCTTGTCCACTACTGCACAGTGTGCAGTACTGGCATTCAGCATCTCTATACTCTGCATGGAGGCGCTGAACATTCCTCATAGAGATACATTGATTCAATGCATCTTTATGAGGAGATGCTGATTGGCGCATTTATTGTGTTTTGCCGCATCTAATCTGTAGCTTCCCAATGCTTTCTCATGGGAAAGCATTGGATTTGCTGAGATTATCAAGACTGGCGGCATGGCAGGGTAGAAAAGGTATGTTTGCAATCACATATCTTAGCATGCAAATATGGGGATTCAGTACACCATATGGTCATATTGTGTAAACTCCACCACTACATCACAGTATCTCAAAACTGTTGGAAGCAGTTAAATAAATTCGCTTTTAAAATGCTGTTAGGTGATTTTAAGTAACCTTGTAAGTTTTAAAACTGTATTTTTTTTTTTTTTTTAAACTGTAAGAACAATGTAAACCAGTTATTAGCCTGTTTATGGTCTATTTGGGGAATCTGCACTATTTGTTACACATTTCAACCTGAATCTTTCACAAGCTTAGTGTGTAGAGAGATTGTGATTTTAATATAATTAAGTACTCTCTCCTGCCACCAAGTGGTCAGGATGTGCATTATTATAAAGACTGACAGTCAAGCTCTTGGGACTGTAGAACTTCATGTACATTACTTAAAAAAGAAAGAAAAAGTAAATGCTAGTTGTCAACAACATTAGTTAGTATACCTAGAATAACGATGTATTAAAGCAAGAGCCACAATTTACAAGTAAGGTCTCTTTTAAAATGTAGAGCAAGAGAATATTCTTCAAAACTGTGAACCCCTGAACCGATCTAGGTGATTTTTTTAATATGTTGGTCCCCAGATCAGGGCTATCAGGGGATATAACGGTTGTGGTGTTTCCATGAGGTTTGGGGTACTTTCTGGGTTTTGTGGAAATGGTTTTTTTGTGGAGATAATTGAGTTTAGTATAGTGCTTGACGCAATTATCTCCCAGACACAGGGGAAGGATTATATTATTTTATGTAGGAGTGTCCTGGACCTGAGAGCCAATGTAACTGCAGAATGTATTTTGTCATTGTCCCCTCTCAGGTCTAGTGGAGAATGCCCCTGGAATATGTAAACCCTGTACATCTGTAACTGCTTATAAACCGCCCAGTTTGCTTGAATAAAATCACTCCTGTGGTACCCTTCATCTAGTCTAGGCTCATATTTGGGTATCCGTCTGATTTGCTTGGTGAATATAGTTGGATGCTGTATTTCGTCTGGAGAACGTTCGACTCGACACCCAAACTGCAAGCTATAATCACTCAGCCTCTAGCAGTTTGGGAGGAAATGGATGAACGGGTATCTGAAATATCAGCGTTCGTTACAACTGGTGGCAAGCCGCGGGATTCCTCTCCCGAGTGGATGTCCCGAACCGAAGGAAAAGTGCTACTACTGAAATGAACAACATTAAAAGACTTACTGGAAGCTCGAGGCACAGTGGCAAGTAATAAGAGAAAAGCCATGTTAATCGCAGAATTAATACAGAGCAACAGAGCCAGTAACATGGAAATGGAGCACCTGGAGGAAACAGAATTTCAAAAGGACGTGAGATGGAGGCTCAGTATGTTTGGGCCCAATCCATCGCACAACGTCATGCAACAGGTCATGGCGCAAGCTGGGGGGGAAGCAGAGAGCTTGTGAGTCAAGAGCATTATCACTGCAAGGGGATTTGCTAGCATCCCCAGGATTTACAAATGGGCAACCACGGAAGGTGAACTATGCCGCTTTCAAATCATTCACTGACAGTGAAACGGATATCGACAGCTATTTACAGGTCTTTAAACGTCTGTTTGCTTTGGAGGCGCTAGAAAAGACTAATTGGGCTGCGGTTCTCAGCAGCAAACTCTCCAGGCGGGCAGCCGTGGCTTATAGAGCAGTACCTGATGAGGAGATACAGAACTATGAAAAGGTGAAGGAGATATTGTTGGCCAGGTATGCGTCACTCCAGAGGCTTACCAGAGAAAATTTCCAGGCCTCAGAAAAGGAGGAAGAGTCTGCACCGCGCTGCATGAAATTGGATGCAGGGCTGGTGGCAACTTCGCTGGAGGATGCTTTACAGCTATTAATACTGGAGCAGTTCTTTAAACATACTCCAACCGCGATCAGAGACTGTGTGGGGGACCGTAAACCAAAGACAGTGGAGGAAGCAGCTAAATTGGCTGACAAGTACCAGGACGGCAGGCAACTAGAACCCTGCGGAGGGCGACCCACTTTCAGGCCCTCATACAGGTACAGTCCGCACCACCACCACCCAGACGTGGTCCTTTAAACCCATCACCTGCTCCAGCACCCACACAGCGTCCTGCCTTTGTATGTCACTGCCTTAATTGGAACAGAGGAGGTTGGGAAAGATTAGCAGCCCAACCAACCAGGGCACCCGCCCATTGTTTCCACCAGGAGGCCCCCAGTGATACAGACCACAGCAAGGAGCAGTGGATGACTCTACACGAGGCAAATCCAGTCCAGGATGCAGGTGACAACAGAGAGCACCGTCGACTGAATAGACGCACGGGGCTTAGAGGCACAGGCACCACTCTCACCTTGATACAGCCACACAAAGTTCGTGCTCAAGCCCGCACTAACAAGACAGTAGCCGTAAGGGTGCACCTCAACTGGGGCTCAGGAGACAAACATCTGGAGGTGGGCATAGTGAAGAAGCTACCAGCCGAGGTGTTATTGGGGAATGACTTGGGCTGCCTAACTTCCCAGCTTTCACATCTACCCCGTACCAAGACCCAGGTACTGGCGTTCCTAGGGACATGAGTACAGTGCCCTGACCAAAAAATCCCTTCCCAGACAGGTTGCTTTCCAGCAAATCAAAACGGTGAGGCACCTGTGTTGACCACCCCAAAACCATACTAAAAAGTTTCTTGTCCACACAGATACCTCCTTTTTTAGGCTGCGAGTTGTGTTGAGCCAAGTGGGGGACAATGGGATGGAGCACCCGGTGGCATATCTCAGACGGAAAATATTACCCAGAGAAGTCAGCAATGCCGCTGTGGAGAAGGGATGCCTGGCTCTCGTATGGGCATTAAATAAATTGCAGCCATACCTTTTTGGTTGTCCCTTTACGTTAATGACAGATCATAACCCCTGATCTGGTTAAACAGAGTTGCTGGAGACAATCCCCATTTTGCTATGCTGGAACCTGGCCCTGCAACCCTACAATTTCACCATGCAGTTGATATAGATCCAATGTGATCTTTGGTATATTCAAGGGAGCCCAAGGTGTTATTTCAAGTGCACTTGGAGAAGCGTGAATTAGACAATAGACACCTGTTGGTAATCAAAATAAGCCTCTGTTGTTTATCAGTATGTGTTTTTATACATTAAAAGGTAAGTGCTTACATGCAAATATTCGTAGGACAGTAGTAGGAAGGGAGTGAAAGGGTAAAAGGAGTAATTACAGATAAGACATAGGGATGAATGTCATGTACATATAACAGATAGGTTCTGAGAAAGAACAGACTGATTTAGGAGAGACCGCTCAGATGGGGGGACTATCTGCTCCCGGAACTAGACATATATGGTCTTAAGTGTCGTTTTAAGCATTAAAGGACCAATCTAGGCACCCAGACCACTTCAGCTCAATGAAGTGTTCTGGGTGCCAGGTCCATCTAGGGTTAACCCTGCTGCTGTAAACATAGCACTTTCAGAGAAACTGCTATGTTTACAATAGGGTTAATCCAGCCTCTAGTGGCTGTCTCATTGACAGCCGCTAGAGGCTCTTCTGCGCTTATCACTGTGAAAATCACAGTGAGAAGACGCTGCCGCTTTCCTATGGACTGATTGAATGCGCTGACGTCGAAAGAGGGAGGAGAGTTCCCCAGCACCGTGGGAGCCCGGCGCTGGAGAAAGGTGTGTTTAACCCCTTAACCCCTCTTGAGCCCGTCGGGAAGGGGACCCTGAGGGTGGGGGGGGGGGGACGACCCAGAGACCCTATAGTGCCAGGAAAACGAGTTTGTTTTCCTGGCACTATCGTGGTCCTTTAAGCATTTCCTGAGTCCAAGTAAGCCAATTTTAATCTAGGATATCTAATATGACCCCTATATGCTTGAACCTTGGAATCAAAGTAAATTCAGGCCAGGCAAAACAGAACAGCAATGCTGATGGTTTATCACGACAAACCGAGCTGGAATCTTAATTGACTTCCCTGGACATCCCCAAGCCAGCCCTTCAGTGTCTAGGCGGGTATGCCGTTCCATGGAACTAAGGGGGAGCAATGTGAAAAACCAACTCTTTGTATTCAGTTATTTTTTTTTTTTGTTCGGTAGATAAAACTACCGTACATCAACCACCCTCCGGGCTCATTAACTACAAAGAAGATTGCAAATTAAGTGCTCTCTCTGTGTGGCCGCCGTTCGTATAGACAAACGTGTGGGAGAAAATGGTGGCCATTTTGGTACCACGAAAGGAGGCAGCGGGACTTGGTCGTCGAGTGTCTGGAACAAAAATCGGACGCCCGACTTCCCGAACGCCAGTCAATTTCGCGAACACCTGCTTCTTTTCACCGACCAGCCAGGAGAGCGCTATTTGGTAGGTTTGCGAACTAGGGGAACAATCGCTACCTATTAGCCAGGGGAACTTTTCGTGGATTTGTTCTGTTTTAAGACTTCCCGAAAGAGACCGACTGCACAGCAGGGAATGCCCCTGGAATATGTCACCGTAAACCCTGTACATTTGTAACTGCATATAAACTGGCCTGTTGGCCTGAATAAAATCACTCCTGTTGTACCCTTCATCTAGTCTAGGCTGATATTTGGGTATCCGTCTGATTTGCTTGGTGAATATACTTGGATGCTGTGTTTTGTCTGGAGAACGTTCAAATCAACACCCGAAACTGCAAACTATAATCACTCAGCCTCGAGCAGATCGTGAGGAAACGAATGGGTATCTGAAATACCAGCGTTCGTTACATGCATGTTTACCTGTTTCTCTAAATTCTCCCTGTTTACATCACTATAAAAATAAATATAAACATTATTTTCAGTATTTTAAATAAATTATTTTTTTATTAAACACAAATTGGAAAGAGAAAGAAAAGCAAATAACTTACATAAACAGGTAATATTACTCCATCCTCCCCTATTTCTTCTAATTAATACCCTCTTATGCTGTGTAGCACTTCTACTTTGCTACTGTCAGCTCCTCTATCCATCTCAGATCCATGATTTTCTTGGATGCACCAGCTCCTCTCCTCGCTCCTCTCGAATTTCTTTACTTTTTCCAGATATACCCTCAAATTCATCTTCTTTAAATATCTTTTAAAACCCACTTGTTCAGAGAAAACTGCTGCTTAACTCCACTAAAACTCTGGTGTCCAGATTCTGAAGATGACCAGTTGCCTATCCTGGTTCTCATCGTTCAATTGGATAAATGCAATCTGTCTGTCACCTTCCATCTTTCACCCCTAGCCACCGGCTAGATAATACCATTGAAAGAGCAGAGCTCTTTTTTGTAGTTGTTTCATATGTACATATTTCATATATTTATATGTCAGATTTTCTGCAACACTTTTGTATTCTTCTGTTATCAGAATTTGCTGATGTTTGATATAAAACAATAAATAATACTAATAATAGATCTGGATCATTTCCCATATGAACTTATTTTGCCATTGAAGGGATACGATAGTCACCAAAACGGCTACAGCTTATTGCATTTGTTCTGGTGAGTATAATTATTCCCTTCAAGGTTTATGCTGTAAACATGGTCTTTTCTGAGACAATGCAGTGTTTATATTACAGCCTAGTGGCTCCACTGGCCACTCCTCAGATGACTGCTAGAGGTGCCTCCTGGGGCAGTGTTGCACAGTGAGCAGCACTGCCATTCAGTGTCTACACTATCTGCATGCAGACACTTAACTTTCCTCATAGAGATGCATTGATTCAATTCATCACTATGAAGAGATGCTGATTGTCAGGGCTGTGTTTGACTTGTACTGGCTCTGCCTCCTTGACAGTCTCAGTCAATCCTATGGGGAAGCATTGTGATTGGCTTAGACCAACACTTCTGATTATTTCAGCAAACAGCAGACAGTTCAATGGCAGACAAGGGCAGAGCCAGCAGCTGCAGACTTGAATACAATTAAGATTTTACTATGTTTAGGGGTCAAAGGGGGGCAAGCTGGGTTAGATGGTGGTTTTAACACTATAAGGTCAGGAATATGTGTTTGTGTTTCTGACCCTACAGTGTTCCTTTAAGAGCTGCACACTTCTTCCTTTTTAGATCACTAAACTCAAGTTATCTCACAAGGACAACACTGCATATTCTAACATGATATATAAGCCATGGAATTTTCACTCTGTGCTTCAAATAGACACTCATAATATTTATAGGATTGTAAGCATTCAAGTTCAGGTAGCTAAACCTTTACAGGGTTATTCACAAAAGTGAGAACTGTCAGGAATTCAAAGCCAATCAATGGAGAAAGTTCCATATGGATTCTAAATAATCATTTGTTTATTTTTTTATGATCCATATTGTGATCTTAAAATCTCACTACTGTGTCCCCATTTGTGTGTAAAAATGTGACATTACTGTTCAGGATTTAAAATGATGTTGCTACGTAAATCATATGTGAAAGATTTAGTGTGGCCCATTAAACTTGATGCAAAAAAATTACTTACTCCCAGAGACCAAAAGAGCATCAGACGAGACCAATTTACGGATGTGAAAGATTTCCATTTGCTTTCATTTTTTTTTTTTCACGCACCAAGCATTTTGAATTTAAGAGAAAAATTAAACACCCAGGCTTCTTAGAAATCTGCTCTCTTTGTAACATTTCTCAGCGATTTTGAATTCGAAAGGTTAAAGTAAAAAAATATATACATATATAATTGTTGCAATTTTTTTTCAAATGAATAACTACCTGAGTGTGAAAATGTCTATAATTGTAAATAAATAATAAAAACTATTATAAATTACCGGAGGCTTACTAAAACACCTTAACAGAAAATTATAAAGCCTATTTAAAAAATGTTTTTTAAAAAAAAACCATTATGGTTAACACAATAAAAATAATAATGTTCCGGATGTCATGCTAATTCCCAGGAATGTGAAACAACACCTCTATTCTCTCAGAAAACAGAAACTATCTGAGCTCTCGCTGCCAGTCCCTTGTATCCCCTAGTCATCTATGGGAAAACTTGCATACAAATACGCACACACACAAATATATATATATATATATATATATATATATATATATATATAAATTAAAATACCGGCACTCTGGTATTGCCAAGGATTTCTTCTTTATTTGAAAGTTAATCCAGGTCAACGTTTCAGCCCCTGAACCGAGCTTTCATCAGGACACACACAAAAAAAAATACTACAAAGTAAGAGGCTTTATATAGGACTGATATCCTATACACACTCACCAAATCATTCCATTCATTGATCGGCGTGATCCTGGTGCCACGGCGCATGTGCGCTATTCCAACGGTTACTCGCACGTCAGCGGTTTCGGCAAGGAACGATCCTCATGTCCGGCTATGACACATTACCAAGGGAACCACCGACGCATTGCGGCTATTGGCTATTCATCCGTGTACTGTTGCTGTTGGGAAAATACCTCCTCTCAGCTGAGGTTGGTCCGCCCACCTCCAGACATGGGTTTAGGTGTGTTCCCATGGCTACCGGAATGCACTGATGTACATGTAAATCAATATTAAGTACATATAATGTATGTCGCAAATTATTTCATAATCCATTAATGAGAATAAGGAGAACAAAGCAGAGTCATCCCATATAATCACCTAGTCCAAATAAAGAGACATATTTGCTATGACAAAATCTAGCAAAACATATATAGCCCTACTATCATATTGTCCATCTTGAACAATAACGGGTTAAATTGCAAAGTGTTTGAAAGTGCAAAAAATGTAGAGGAAGTGCTATTTGTAATTAAAGTCCATGCATAATAATATACTCAAAGACTAGTTTGGAATCTCATATAAAGTGTATGATTGTATAAAGCACCTTTAAGCTCAAGTGCATATATAATAATATAATCAAAGATTACTATAAAGTATCATATACAGTGTATGAAGATCCAAAGTGCATCTAAGCATAACTAAAATGCACGTGAACAATCAATTAGAGACTAACCGTCTCATACTCTGTGTGTCTGTGTGTGTGTGTATAAATATATAATAAAGTAAAAATTGGGCTTGCACTCACGATCTTTTAGAAAGTTTATTTGGAGTTATTCCATAAAATATAAAATTGATGTTTCTGCCCACGTTCGGGGCTTTCCTCAGGATGAGTAAACAACCAGGTTGTTTACTCATCCTGAGGAAAGCCCCAAACGTGGGCTGAAACGTCGATTTTATATTTTATGGAATAATTCCAAATAAAGTTTTCTACTACCCTCTACAAGATCGTGAGTGCAAGCCCAATTTTTACTTTATTTTTTGATATTTTGGCTGTGGCTTTTTTACCACCCGGCAACTACATTAAATGGGATAAATCAGAGTGCAAGGATTAACCTGCCTTTTTTTGTGTGTGTGTGTATATATAGATATATACACACACACATATATACATACACACACATATAGTGAAAATAATGCCATTAAAGGAACCTAGAGGCATCATAATAAACCTCAAGATTTTTAAATGACTCTAGAACCCCATTGGCATTATTTTCCCCCTATTGCTGGCTTTGCCATTATATATCTGTTGTATTGAATGGCATTTTTAGGTCAGTGCTAATGTGTTTATGTAGTATAGTGGTAATCATTTGTGTTTGGGTTAAGGTATTGTTGGGATTTATGTTTACTGTTAGTCTTATGTAAGGGATTTACATAAGATAAATCTCTGAGTGCTGCCTTAGATTAGTAGGACCAAAGTCGTGGGCTGCAAATATTTTGACTGCTGTCTTTAAAATGCCGTCAGGTGCCGCTCGAGAGTGTAACTCCTGCTAATCTCAGGCAAACTTGGAAAAGTATATCCTGATTCTGCTTGAGATTAGGGCTCTCAGACTGTATGGGGGTGGTTTGTGCATTAGTATCGCTTTACTACAAGGAATAATTGTACAGAATACTGTGCAGCACAGGATTCTAAAACATGATCTGCTTGTTGAAATAATGTAAATAATATTTACTATAACTTTACTGACACTTAAAGTTCAGACCACTTTGTATGACCGAATCACAGGAGTTTAAAATGTCAATAAATTTCAAATTTGTTCGGAGCTCTTTGATACATTCCGTATTATTATTATTTAATATATATGAAAGTAGCTAAAAGAAACATTTCAAATACAACTATTAACTCTTTGTTAATACCTGCATACCACAACAGTGGAAAAATGATTCCTGTTGTTTTCAGTAGATTAAAGGAGTTAGTAAAATTGTTTTTAAGACACTGCTAACATGGAATGTTCACCTTTTTAATACCATAATCTCTATGGAGACATGCTGTCTGTAGATGAGTTAAACCGTACACATCCAACTATTGTCTCTGTAGACCAGGATCTTGTGATGACAGTATCGTTCGTGATTCTTAAGGATTTAAACATAGTCATGTTGAAATGCATAGTGGTGATGTATATACTCTTTATTTGCTGATTATTATTTAGCCTGAATATATCTATACATTTGTAACGGAAAAAACAAAAACAAATGGAAGGTAAGAGAGGTCAGTCATGCGTCCTGGTTGAAGTACTTGACTCCTCACCACAATAGGTTCATTTGACATTCTTGAAAATACCTGGCTTATCATTCTTTGTGACAGTGTAACAAAGCTGGAATAGGAGCATGTACCCATTTACATGGATCACAAAAGCTGGATTTTGCACATGTATGTTTATATTTTATTAAGGCTTAGTGCCTGGAAATATGTGAATCAATATCTCTCTGTAAAGACATTGAGTACCATTGACATTTTCTAGGCATCCAGATCATAATAATTCAAGTAATGCAGAAAGCACATTTAAGGTGCTTGGAGACAAAAGGATTACATTGAACCTTGTCAATGTTGAATAAGTTTTTAATTATGGATATTGTTGTTTCTTTTCCAGTTGGTACCATGGTGGACTCTAAGATGTGTGAACATTCATCAGCAGTTACTGGAAGAACGATCTCCTGAGCTGTGTAGTATAGCTGTATCCTGTATAGATAAAGGTAGGATACCCTTTACAGGCCATCAGTTTCACTATTCTGTAGGTTTTAATGTATTATACAATACATAGAACTCATCATTACATGCTGGTTAGTGCCAAACTGCAGCCTTACTGCCCTCCTAACTTACCATTTATTCAAGTATTTAGCAACTGAGCTGCAAAGATAACCCTTCAAGGGTTATTCCAATCACCATGATCACTTCTGCTTTTAGAAATCGTCTTGGAGCAAGCAATCTGTATGTGCAGCATTTCAGCTTAAAAAGCTGCATATACAGAGATATTTGTAAATTTGTGCCAGAGTGCAGTTATACCTCCAGCACATGTGACTTAGTCAGACTGACTAATGTGAGCTATGTAAAAAACATGAATAAAAAAAAGTCTGTCGGCATCGCACGCTGGCAACGGCGTAATGAGCTCTTGCACTTTATGCACTCCTGTAGGGAGAAGTCTGTAGGACTGTGTGCACGAGGCTCATGCGCACACATTCCAAATCACTTACTGAATATTTTAATTTCCGCCTCCATCTGTGCAACCTACCACCTTTATGTTCATCATCCTTCCCCTCTCTGCCTTCCTACATTATATTTTGTGGTCCACCACACTCCTTTTCCACTTGTGTAGACACTTTGCTTGCAGGTGTGTGGTAGTGCTCCCTATTTCTGATAGAAAAGCATTAGATTCAATGATTCTCTATCACAATGATCTGAATTGAATTATAGCATTGGATTCAGTGCTTTTCTGAAAGAAATACTGTTGTGGAGCCCTGCGATTACTGAAAATATGTCCTTTATGAGAAAATATGTCTCAGTGAGAAAGCATTGAATTGGACAAAATTTATCACAACTGATGACTTTATTGGAAACGGGGGAAGATTTTTCATATTATAATGTTCAATTTTAATTTGTTTTTGTGATTTTCGGTTTACTGTAACATTTTATATGTTAAATTTTATATATATATATATATATATATATATTTTTTTTAAACTGTGGTTTTACTGTCAACATTTGCCCCCTTCCCCCTTGCCCATATTATTAATTTGAATCACATGCTATAAAATCAGGTTGCACATAGCAAAACCGAAGAACACAGAGATTAGCATTACTGAGGCATCTATCCTCTTGAGTCATTATTAAAGCAGATGGAGAGTTGAAGGTGACAGAGATAAACTAAGAGAAACATGATAAAAAATGTACGGCTCAGTCTGCTCAGAGAACGTGGGGAGTATTTATCATATACTGCTGCGTCTGCCTTACTAGAACAATATTTGGTGATGACTTGACTTGTTCTATAGATTACACTTGAATTACTAGCATATTTTTTCCGTTCTCTTTCTTCGAGATAATTATGTCCGGAGAAGCTTCTGAGATTTATCGTTCTAGTTTCTGGCAGATTTTTTTTTTGCCAGCTTTTCTGTAGAATAGTTCACAGTTCATTTTTCCTCCTTTCTTTTAGATGTGTAAATGCTGGCTCACAGCCGAGAACTTGGTTGTCCTGTGCGATGATTTGTTTTTCCTTTAGTGATAATTCCATCTTCCAAACAGTTCTTGTTAAATTTCAATCTCCTAATTTTTTATGATGAATGCTTGGTGTAGGGGGAATGGTATGATTAGAAAGGTAAAAAAAAAATTAGTGTGGCGGCCACCCCGATGCGAAGAGGGGTTCCGCCGCCAGAGTTGTTCTTTTCCCCCTAGTGGGAGGGATGCTGTAATGCAGAGGAGGAACAGCTCTTACAAGAGCTAGTGATTAAGCACTCCAAGCAGACGGGAGACAGCTGTTATTGCTTTGTCCCACAAACGTGAGACAAGGCTCTATGCTGTGGGACAACTGGTTTTAATGGAGCCACACACAGCCTTTTATGACAATCCCCATGCAAGGGGCACTCCCACCTGGACCTGAGAGAAAACCACAGTAGAAACAAATACACAATTACATTGGCTCTCAAATCCAGGACATTCCCATACATAATGAGACAATCCCTCCCCTGTGCCTGGGAGATAATGGAGTCATGAACTGTACTAACTCAATTATCTCCAGGCAGAAAACACATATTTCAGCAGGACCCATAAAACCCATGGAAACCCCACAAGAGATATATCCCCTGATAGCCCCAATCTGGGTGACCAACATATCCAAAACTCACCCAGATTGGGTTAAGAGTTCGGGATTTTCATGGAAGTCACATTTTGACCGACCGCACATGAGGATCCTGTGCAAAAGAGTTCCATGAATTCAGGTTGTGCGGTTGGTCTCTTTCGGGAATACTCAATATAGTCTAAAATACAGAACGTAACAGTTCGTGGGTAGATTCAGTCTATGCCCCTCATTCGGGAGCTTGCTCCCACCGAACACCGTTCAATTTCCATTGTTTAGCTAAAGTCGATGGAAGGGATGTTCTAGTGGTGTCCGATTGGGGTTCCAGGCACTTGACGACCAAACGCCACTCTTTGTGTTCGTGGCTAAAGATGGCCGTCGCCACGTGTTCGTATGTCGAACGGCGACCGCCCAGCTGACTGCTTAGAACGCTTGCTGTTTAGGAATGTTAATGAGGTGACGGGTTAATGAGTGGCACACTCCTCATACGGGTGGTCCGGTTGTTCGATAGTTCAATCGGTAGGGGAATGGAATAAAGTACAAAATGAAGGTGAATGAAATGTCCCAAACACATAGGTGAATGAAACAAAAGGGATTACAATTCCAGGGACAGGGTGAACTGTCACAAATAGGTTTTTCCTTGGTTGATGATAATACACATTTGAAATCACATTTGTTTGTCCTAATGAGTCCTGGACAAAATATGTGTACAATTTAAAAGCTAACTCTAAAGAGCCAAGAATTGCAATTGATACTATTTTTTCCAAAATTCAAAGCACTATGTGTATTTTAAATTAGAAGTAATTTTATGTTTTTTTGTTTTCTACCATTTTCTAATCCGGTAACAGGTGTAACATATTTTACTTAGTAATCATAAATAAAAACATTTATCTATCTTAATTCTAGCTGTTGTTTTTACGTAATATATTAAAGGAACACTCCAATGTTCGAAAGAAAGACATTTGTTTTAACATTGGAGTGTTCCTTTTGTTATGTAGATTTAGGGTCCCATGTTATCCTCAAATAGAAATTTCTTGCCTCTAATCTAATGTCGTTAATAGGGAAACGCTGTTATCCTACAGTGAATGCACAATTGCCACACTCTACTTCTAATAGAGAAGCATTGACTGGAACATCGGCCTAGACTGATGTACAGACCTCATATGACGCAGCAACAACATGACACCGATATCTTACATCAAGCATGTCAAACTCAAAGTCTAGCTTAAGTTTATGTGGGCCAGAAAAAAAAAACTTAAATTTTCAAAGAAACGTAGGTTTATTTTTATACCGCACTCCCCTCTACTAAATCCCAGTCCCCCCCTTTACTAAATCCCAGTCCTCCCCATATACTAAATCCCAGTCCTCCCCCCTCTACTAAATCCCAACACCCCCCTCTAGCCAACAAGCAGACTCCACTTACATTGCCGCTGCCAGTATGCAACTCCGGAGTCCGGCCTCTGGTATTGCCCCAAAAGGCATCGTCCGCACCCTGTGCCAAAGAGGATACTCCCGCTACTTCTTGAAACCCTGTGAAGGTGGAGCATGTTGACTTCACGTCGGAATGTGGCGTGGCGTGCCTCCAGGTACTCCACTGTCCAGCCGCGGCCATCAAAACACTGACCCACACACACTCACTGACACACACACTCACTGACACACACACACACACACACACACACTCACTGACACACACACACACACACTCACTGACAGGCAGACACACTCACTGACAGGCAGACACACTCACTGACAGGCAGACACACTCACTGACACGCACTCACTCACTGACACGCACTCACTCACTGACACGCACTCAATCACTGACACACAGACAAACATAAACATACAGACACACTCACTGACACACACTGACAGACACAAACACACTCACTGCCAGACACACTGCCAGACACTCACTGCCAGACACTCACTGCCAGACACGCACTGCCAGACACGCACTGCCAGACACGCACTGCCAGACACGCACTGCCAGACACGCACACTCATTCACTGACAGACACGCACTCACTGACAGACACGCACTCACTGACACACGCACTCATTCACTGACACACGCACTCATTCACTGACACACGCACTCATTCACTGACACACGCACTCATTCACTGACATACACACACTGACAGACATACGCACACACTCACTCACATCATTCCCCGGGGTTGAGTGGGATCTTCTATCTACAGCTCAGTCTTCATGCTCCTCACTGCTCCCGCGCGCAGTTTAGTTAATGCCGGTTGCCGGAATATGACTTCATCACTACAGATGGCGCATGGGAGCAGTGAGGAGCATGAACACTGAGCTCTCTCACAGCCGCCGGTGTCTTGCTTCCTCTCCCCGGCCGGGTAAATGATAGCAGAGTAGGCACCTGCAATGTGGGGCGAGCAGGTGCCTACTCTGCTTTTACACTTGGCATGTACTCACGGCTCGCCGGGCCGCAAGGAGGTCCATTGTGGGCCGCAAGTTTGACATGCTTGTCTTACATGGTGAGGGTATCTCCCCCCCACCTCCAACGGGGTCTTAGGCCAAGTATGAACGCAACTAACTTGCCAGGGATATAAAGCCTCAACTTGCCAGTAGCACCTGTCTTATAGCATTGCACTTTGTTGTGAACACATATATTCTATGTTACTACCTGAAAGATATTGCAAAGCATGACAAACATGTAAACGATATGTTCAACCAATATGCATCCTTTCTCTTTCTGTATTGATTCAATAAAGTTCAAAATAAAGAACGTCAAAAAAATAATGTGAGGAAGAAAACTCTCTTAGCTATCTGAATGACAGCAAGGAAGGTATAACTTGAGAGATTTATAAAAGCAAACATAAAGGGGCTCTATAGTTACCATAACAACTTCAGCCTAATGTAGTTCTACTGGTGAGTATAATCATTCCCTTCAGGCATTTTCATGCAAACACTGCCTGGGGTAGGGGCGAGGATTTGCACTGGAAATAAGGTGAGTTTTAACCCCTTCTAATTTATTTCATACTATTTACCTGCGTTAAATGCCTTTTGACTTGTAGCTGCTACAATTTATTCTTTCATCTGGATGGGAAAAACTAATGGATTTTCTAGGTCTGTATTGCCTCCTCTTTACTCTTCTTTTAGAGCAGATTATTTTAGTTTGCAATGCTTTCTTAAATAAATCCAGTTTTGTGTTTCTCCAGGAGAACATTAGACAATTGGGTCCATTGTGCACTCTTAGGTGATTGTCATCTAATTTGCTCCCCTCATTCCATCCCAACCCCACCCTCCAACACTCCCTTAATTTGTGGAAGAGGTGTCCCAGAATAATCTTAAACAAGTAGAAATTGCTCTGGGCCAGGCATCTTTGCTTTCTACTGGTGGATTGCAAGTGGCAAAAGGAGGTCCAGCAACTCACACTTCGAGGTTCTGCTTTGTCTTCTGAACTTCCTTAGTGGAGAACTATGATCTTACAGATTCTGAGATATACAGATATCTTCCTCTTCTTTACTTTGTACACATTAATTTTCAAACGTGAAACATCTTATACACTGATACACTTATACAATGATCAACCACAACATACACAAAATATTAATACTTTTAAAGTTGATTTTATTTTTAAAATGCTATTATATTAAAAAATAAAAATAAATAAACCTCAAAACAGCCTGCCTTCTTCTTTAAAACTACAATATGATATGATAAGCTGCTTGTCCTGGAAAGACCTTGGATAGTTGAGGTGTATGAGGTGTATCTAGCATTCCTTTGTTACACAACAGACTGTTGTGGTACATAATAGCTTATTGTCTGGGCATTGGTCCAAAATGTTTGAGGTAGGTCATGGCCCATGTCTGGCCAAACTACAAGAAATTAGAGGTAAGTAATTGTTGTATTTTTTATTTTTTGGCTTTTTGTCATGAACGAGTAGGAGCTGGAGTTAAATAAGTAAATCAACCAAAAATTTAATAAGCATGCTGAATAGGACATTGATTGATTCCATGAACGTAACAATCAAGCCCAGATGAGTGTATCCCTCTTTATAACAGATCATTTAAATTGTTTCCTAAATAATAATCTAAAAAGACATTTAACCTGTAGGATGTTGTTTTTCATGTCTTTGTCTTGTTTAATACATATATAATATAATACAATATCCATGTCCCAGTCCTCGAATTATCCTTTTAGACTCTGTTAACAGTTTATTGTCCAGAGGTTTTATAAGTTTCTCCACTTAGTTTGAGTTCATACTCTGGTATCTCTCTTGAAGTAATTATAGATTAAATTCACTAATTTACTAAAGTCTAAAGTTTAAAAAATTGGGCTAAGTATCAAATGTAATTAGTTCCAGTACCAGCCCACTATACATATAAATAAAGGTGTCCCTGTATAATCTACCAGCGGGCACAAATAAAAACAGAGTTGAAGGTCAGTTTGACCCCCTAATAAGCATTAATGAGCCTGGCCTGCCACCTTTTCTCAGCATGTGCCAGGAGGTGAGAAATTAATATAATATAAACATCCTCGGAATCTTGTAACAGCAGTAAACAGCTGGTATTTCTTTACTCAACCCATCCCACGCTAAGTGTGCGGTAGCGTAATAAAGGAGAGCAAAGAAATAACTGGCTTACTGAAAACATTTAGTAAACCATATAGTTTAGTCAATGACCCCTATTAACTAGGTTGGAGGGTGGTCACCATCACTGGGAGTATATGTCTGTAGGTCACTGGAGGGCTCTTATGTTTAAATCACCCTGTGCCCATTATAGCTACAGGGTGTGTATTGTAATGTTTGTGGAATGTATTGTGCAGTCTCCTATATGGGTGTGGGACATGTGCAGCACCACCTGTTGATTGTAAATTAGTCTGCATCAGTTATGTACAGTGCTACCTGTTGGTTGCAACAGCTATGTGCACTACCTGAATAGCAAGGCTATGTGATATGCATATTCAGGTAGATTTGCCTATTATGTTTTATGCAGGCAGGGGACATGTTTCTTGTTAGTCTTTGTCTTCCACTTCTTTATAAGTACTGTATTGTATTATATGAGGGCCTGTATGATTTCCTAAATGATTTTGTTATACATTTTGAATTGAGCATGCCATCATAAATGTAATGTAATACGAATAGGGGCTAGTCCTAAGTGTAAATAAATAATTGTGTGATAGTTACATTGAGAATTATGTATCCTGTCTGGTTTGCTCGGGTATTCCAGTGGTATAGTTTTTGGACCTGGTTGCACTAAGAAAGAGCTGGACCTGAGAGCTACAAGTGTCTTTGTGAAGGCAGTTCAAAGCAGGACATGCAGAGGGGTCAATACCTGCCTGGGAGAAACAAGGAAAAGCTTCCATACCTGCCTAGGAGATGGAGACACTGGCAGAGGGGTCTATATCTGCCTGAGATGCAGAGGCACGAACAGATGTCCATACCTGCCATGGAGGACAAGCATTTCCAGAGGCCAGCCCAGTTGCGGTAGCTGTAGCTGCTGGCTTGAACCCTGGTCTTGGTAATGGTCTTCTCTGGTAGACCTACATCCCTGGTGGCTGTTGAAATTCACTTTCCCTGATTACTTCACCACATGTCTGTTTGGGCAAACAATATTGTTGCTGGGTCAATTGCTCACTTGCTCCTTGTGCCCATTCTTGCAGGGGGCCTTACTTAATGAATACAGAAGTGTTTGTTTTTTTGATTCTGTAAAAACCTAGACCAACTAAATAGAAATTACAAAAACTTTTGACCATTATGGCTTACTGACTGACTGTTCAGAGCACCAATCTTTTACCAGATTGAATACCTTAGGAAAGTGTTCTGAAATCTCTGAACCAGGCCTAAATGTTCACAAGTAGTTTCATATCACACTGATGGTCTTTTTGCTGAATGAAGGAAAATTCTTGCAACCAGTTTCAAACATCCAGTGGAATTTGTCCCCAGCAAAGTGAAGGTGGTTGCAGCAGCAAAGGAGCAGGCAGCTCCAATGCTCAAGATTTTGGAATGAGATGTTTCATGAGTTGGAGTCCTTTTATCTATGACATTGAACTATGGCCTTGATTTAGTAAGCTTTCCAAATGATTCTATACTGTTAGAAAAAAATGCCAAATGATTTATCTGCAGAAATCAGTTAAAATGTCCCTGCCACTCCCTCACTAGAAATGAGTATTTCATGAAGATTACATTGTTCTGAAATACTCACATTTACTATGTAAACATAAAGATACAAGGTATGCAGTAGCTTATCTCCTGAGTGGGGGTTAACCCCTAGTGAAATGAATTCACTAATAATGCACAAAAGTGTGAGGGGAACAGGAGAGAGAGGATGTAGAGTATCCTATGGAGTGAAATACCCTACTAGTTGCAGGAAACAGTAAGGGTACAGTAGAGAACTTAAATGACCACTAAAGTGCCAGGAAAACAAACTCGTTTTCCTAGCACTATAGGGGCTTTAGGTCCCCCTCACCCTCGGTTCCACTCCCGCTGGGCTGAAGGGAGCTAAAGTGGTTAAAACACTTACCTAGCTCCAGTGCCGGGCTCCCTCAGCACTGGGGGAACTCTCCTTCTCCTGCTGACGTCAGCGCCGCGCACATTCAAACTGCCCATAGGAGAGCATTTCTCAATGTTTTCCTATGGATGTCCAGGGTCTTGCGGAAGCGTCCTTAGCAGATGTCAGTGAGACAGCCGCTAGAGGCTGGATTAACCCTCAGTGAAACATAGCAGTTTCTCTGAAACTGCCATGTTTTCAACTGCAGGGTTAAAACTAGAGACCTGACACCCAGACCACTTCATTGAGCTGAAGTGGTCTGGGTGCCTATAGTGGTCCTTTAATGTGCAACCTTTAATATTAAAACTTAACTTTTACCCGACTTATTGTCTTAAAACTACAGCTTCCATGCACAGTTTAGACAATAGTCCCCTCACGTATGTGGGGTATTTTGTGCAAGTTTCAGAAAAGTGTTAATTTTCTTCTATTTGATTTATTAATTAGTGGGCATTTATTGTCTTCAGCTACAAGCTAGCATGCACAGTTTAGACAATAATCCTCACCATGCATTTTGTTTCAACTTGCCGCTAATCCCAGACAAGTGTTGGAAACACCTTGCTGCAGCCCCCAGATACAAGTGGGCTCTCTTTACCCGACTCTTTGTCTTAAAATATAGCATCCACACACCGTTTAGACAATAATCCCCATTACAAATTTTTGTATCAAATTGCGACATATCCCAGACAAGTGTTGGTAAATACCTGGCTGGGACTCCCAGATACTACTGGACACTCTGTACCCGACTTATTGTCTTAAAACTACAGGTACCACACACAGTTTAGACAATAGTCCCCTCACGTATGTGGGGTACTTTATGCAAGTCTGAGACAAGTGTTGATTTTATTCTATTTGATTTATTTATTTTTTTGTTTTACACATTAGTGTTTTTGGGTGTTGACTCTCACCAGTTTTTACATATTAGCAATTTATCATTAAAAGTTTTAATAGTCACACATTAAGGTTGCACATTAAGTTCTCTACTGTACCCTTACTGATTCCTGAAACTAGTAGGTTATACCACTCCATAGGATACTCTACCAATATCCCCTCTCTCCTGTTCCCCTCACACATTTGTACTCACATTTACTATGTTTGAATTTCACTGAAATTCCAACCCAGTCAAAAAATATACTAAGAAAAGGTAGATACACTTGACAGGTTTGACAAAAAAGGTGGAGCTATCACTGTCAATCCGAAATTAAGGAAATTAAGCTCTTTCTATCAGGATCCTGCAGTCTTACTGGAATCCTCCACAGACCACAATGTTGTATTCTCACACTTGCTTGAGAGCACAGCGCTGATGTCAACATCTGGCAAGTGAAGTGCCAGGAGTTTAAAAAGAGCGACAGGCAAGGGACCGGTTAAGGTAAGTAAATCTCAACTTTCCCTGCCCAATGACCTTTGGACTCCTAGCTGCGATTTTACTGTGGGAAGTTTTGCAAATTATGCAAAGACCCCAGATGGTGACATGGCCATTTTAAAGTCTATGTGAATTTTTTTGTAGGTAAATCATTTTGGAAGTTTTTTGGGGGGAAAAAACAAAACAAAAAAAGTATTTTTTATTTTTTTTTTATATAATTTTCTTTTTTTTTTTTTTCTTTTGGTGCAAGGCTAAAAATACAGGTATGTTGAGCCAAAGTATATACAGTGTTAAATATTACAAGATGTTGCATGAAACGCAGAGAATACTGCAACTTTTATAAAATTACATAAACTGCACGTCACACAACCATATCGAAGTATGTGACTTGATAAAGGCATGCAAGGAGACATGGAAATGACAAGCTTGACTACTGTAATGTAATTTAGGCAAGAGAAACATTGTGCAAATGTTTTAAAACGATTAAAAGAAGAAAGCAAATATATGCACTTAGAGTAAATTGTACTGCTTGTGAAGTGTAGAGTTATATAACAGATTTCTAATAGCTGATACCAGTGGCTAAGCAAGGTAGACAATTGTAGCCATTTAGTTAGAGCACAATAAAATAGGTTAAAATAACTGATGCTCAAAATCTACTAGACTACAAGTAAGGCCGGTGGATTATCAGCCTATGCCAAGAGAGGGTGAGTCCCAGCAGCCGCCATAGTCTGCCACCCCAAGAAGGCTCTTTCACCTAGCTGGCAGACAGTCCGGTAACACTTCTCCCAGTAATGTAACTACGGCATTTTTGTTGCGGCCCCATGGTTATATATACCTAGTGGTATAGTGTATAGGCCTCTGGGCCGGACAGGCTGTATTTGGAATTGAATGTCTTCTCCATAGTTAAGGTAAGTTGCGGCAAACATGGAAATCAGAGCGGAATGCAATAGTCATCCCTTACTGGCGTCTCTCGCCTACTCTTCTGCAGTGTTCCTCTTGGAAAGCGCTGCAACAAGCAGTGTCGACTAGCAGGATGGCTCCGGGTGGCCGTGACTTGGACAGTAGGAGTGGAGGTGAGTCTCCAGTTTCAAAGCTTCTCCCAGAATTGCATGCAAATGTATTTGAAAACCACGAGGAACATTTAAATATGATTAGATTGTCGCAAGTGGACACCTGTGAATGTAGGTCCCAGTGGGGTGGCCATTTTGATTGCTAGGTCCAAATCGCTAGTTTGCTTGCAATGTTGGCTGGATGATCACTGCTGTATGCCAGTAGGGACCAGGATATCCTCCACTGATCCAAAGGTGGGGGACAGGGCTTAAAACTAGCTAGTTCCAAATCAAGGTAGAGGATAGTCCATCTCCCCGCCCTTGATTGTAACTGCAGTCAACAAGGCAGTCTCACAAAGGCCATGTCTGGCATAAGAGTCTTGATTAAGTAGCAGAAGGCAAGAATTTCGCCAAAAAGTGACCTGCGATGTGAATGGATTTCCCAGAGGAGCTCCAGCATTATGCAACTGTCTCGGTTTGCTTTTTAGGCTCCACCCCCCCAGTTTTTCAGAAAATATTTAAAGGACCACTCTAGGCACCCAGACCACTTCAGCTTAATGAAGTGGTCTGGGTGCCAGGTCCTTCTAGGGTTAACCCATTTTTTAATAAACATAGCAGTTTCAGAGAAACTGCTATGTTTATGAATGGGTTAAGCCTTCCCCCAAAGCCTCTAGTGGCTGTCTCATTGACAGCCACTAGAGGCGCTTGCGTGCTTCTCACTGTGATTTTCACAGTGAGAGCACGCCAGCGTCCATAGGAAAGCATTGTAAATGCTTTCCTATGCGACGGGCTGAATGCGCGCGCAGCTCTTGCCGCGCGTGCGCATTCAGCCGGCGGGGCGGATCGGAGGCGGAGAGGAGGAGGAGAGCTCCTCGCCCAGCGCTGGAAAAAGGTAAGTTATTACCCCTTTTCCCCTTCCAGAGCCGGGCGGGAGGGGGACCCTGAGGGTGGGGGCACCCTCAGGGCACTATAGTGCCAGGAAAACGAGTATGTTTTCCTGGCACTATAGTGGTCCTTTAATGTTTTGGAAAGTTTATTCAATCGAGACCTATGTTAGTTAGTTGGACTACCTTCTTTGACATTGTGCTTGGTTACTGTTGCACACTTTGCTTATTTACTGTACCTATGGTGACTGGTGAATTTGAGTTGAGTAGCATTTCAGATCACTGGGAAAGGTCCAATGAACTCAACGGGAAAGTGCCGCATTCAGAAGCTGTGATCCTGCTTGATCACTCTCGGCTCCGGATCACAGGTGATTAAAACCAGTGTGACTGAAGTGTCGTAGTTTATATTTATGTCCAGTGCCACATGTGGCTTCAGTAGAAAATAACGCTTTTCTTAACTTACTTAACATTCTTCTGCTATGATGTAAGTTTCTTCTTGGGAAACATTAGCTGGGAAAGGATCATGGGTATTGTAGATGTCTAACAATATATCAAAACCATCCGTGAAGGAGAGGAAATTGTATAGTGCAAAAATGTGTATTAAATTTTTGTGATATTTTAACACAATTGTGGTTTGTTCCTGTTTGTTTTTGCTACTTAATTATAGCAATAGTTAATGATCTAGTTTTCTTGAACGAGCATGTAGAACAGATGGGAAACAAGCAAACCATATGAAGCAATTTAAAACCGTAGAGGTATTTTCACCAGAGATTAAGAATATAGCCGTGAATCAATCTGGTTTTTTTTACATTTTATTTATTTATTTATGGCAGAGCAATGATATGAATACATGCAACATCAACATGAGACCAATACAAAGAAATAGCAATGTGAGATATGTTATACATGTCAGAGTATTTGCACATTTTTAAAAATGGTTAGTTTTTTTTTTTTTTTTTAAATAACGCTTAAGCTAGACCTATGCTATAGTAAAACACTATTTTTGGGGATTTCAACATTCCCATTAACCCACCCTTGACCTCAGTAGCCTCAAAATTTATTTCTATTACCTCCTCCCTTGGGCTATCACAGTGGGTTAAGTATCCCACATCTGAAGCTGGCAATACCCATGATCTTATTTTTTCAGTTGCATGCACGGTCTCTGATCATTCCATTTCCTCTCTCAGATAACACCCTCTTATCATTTGTTCTTGAAAACCCCCTCACCCAACATCCTCAGCCTAACCCCTTAACTTGACCATCAGCAACTTTCAACTGATGTCCGTTCTGAACTCTCATACATACCTACATTCTCCTGTCCCTCTCTGGCTATCTCGTATAACGCTACAGTCACTTCTGCCATGGATGCTGCAGCCCCGCTCCAAACATGCACCTCAAGGAGGACGCGGCTCCAACTGCACACTAAGTTAACGTGCTATCTGAATAGGTGATCCCGTTTAGCTGAACATTGCTGAAGGAAATCTCACACCGTGTCTGGCTTTCTCCATAATAAATTCATCTTGCGTTCTTATAGCGCCGCTAAACAATAATGCTTTTTCTTTCTCATTAGTTCATGCTGCCACAATCCCAGGTGTCTCTTTGATACCTCTCAACTCTCTCCTTCACCAGCTGCTGACACCCCCCAAACTAACTTTCAGTCGATAGCTTTGCATGCTACTTTACCAACAAAATAAAACAGTTAAATGGACACTTCAGACCAATGAGGCACTTTAGCTTGCTGGAAAGCTTTAGGTGCGAAGAGTGTGTCCTCTTTTTTTTTTCATTTTGCAAAAAGTACAGCTTTCAATAGATATTTAAACTCTTAAAAATTATACTGGCTTTTCAAGTAGATAACGATTCCTGTTACTTCCTGGTTTGGTTAGCTTATTTGCAATGAATTAAAGATGCAGCAATTGCCCAGAGTCCTGCCTTGAGCTGCATTGGGAAGTCTATGATTGAATAGTAACATAAATTCTGGGCAAGGTTAGAAAAGGAGGGCTTAGATCTGCATTTTTGCAAGCTTTTTTTTAAGAAATGATGCCAAGGAAAAATGCATGATCAAATGCATGCAGGTTTTCATTTGGGGTACATCTACTAAACAGTGATTTTCTTTTGTAAAGAGGCCGTGTGGAGTGTCACTTTAATGAAATAATTCTCACCTCTTCACTCCTCATTTTAATATCCACACCTGGACCGTACCTTCTCTACCCTTCAGGCCCCAAATCCCTGCTCCCTTTTTCCTCAAAGCTTTTAGAAAAACATGTCTTTGCCTATTTGACTTGCTTCCTCAATTCCAACTCTCTCCTCGAACCACTTCAATCTGGCTTCTGCCCCCTCTATTCTACTGAAACTGTGCTGACTAAAGTTACAAATTACCTAATCACAGCTAAATCCTAAGGCCTCTACTCCATACTAATTCTTCTTGAGCTGCCTTTGACACTGTTGATCATGTCTTCTTTCTCCAAGCTCTTCAATCCCTCGGTCTCTGTGACACTGTCCTCTCATGGTTCTCCTACTATCTCTCTCCCAACGTTCACTCATTGTCTCCTTTTCTAATGACACCTCTTCCCCTTGTCCTGTCTCGGTTTGAGTGCTCCAAGGCTCTGTTCTTGATCCGCTTATGTTCTCTCCTTATACTGCATCTCTTGGCAAACTCATTAATTCCTTTAGATTCTGCTACCATCTGTACGCCGATGACACCCAGATTTATCTCTCCTCCCGTGATCTCTCCCCCGCTGTCCTACAATTTGTCATTGTGGCGAAACCGGCCTCGCCACGTGTCCTTGGAGGGGGCTGCTTGCCCGCCTCTTGCCTTTGGACTATGGACCAGACTTTATGAGAATGTGTTAACCCAGATAGCTATGCCATGGAGCCCATTTGTGTAGTTAAAGACTTCGGCTCCATAGCAATTGAACTGTGTGAATAGGATCTGAGCGCTCTTCAGTAGTTTTGTGCGCTCAGATCCCAGCTATCTGGGGATATGTGAAATGTCTGTGTGTTATGTGAAAAGGTTACTTTATGTATTTTAAAGTGTTTTGTGTCTTTTTGCAACCATGTGCTTAATGGAGTCTTGTGTCTGTCCTGGGAGATAATTGAATTACTCTCCAGGATAGAAGACTCTGAAACTGGTTTGGGCCAGAAAGCCATGCTTCATTTAGTCACAAAGGACTTTCCCTTAACTTTTGAACCCCTGGTCTGATTCGTGCCATTTTTTAATATGTTGTTCCCCTGAATGGATTGATTATGAAAATGTATGTTTTATGTTTGTGACATGTATATTTTAGAAGTTAGAAATATTGTGTAAAAACTGTATTCCTCTGCCGGTGATAATGAGATTACCCATTGTGTTCAGTAATCATATCACCTGCAGAGGGGAGGATTTTGTGTGGGAGTGTCTGGGTGTATTGTACGGATTGATTGGTTGTTTTGCAACGCCCTGTGGGCTGTACTATGTTTGTGGATTGGGAATAAAAGAGACTGTATGTGACAGTACAGAGAGTTCCTGCTTAACCCTCAAAGTGAAGTGTCGTCTCATTATTGGGGAAGGATTTATTGTATGCTGTTCCAGTTTGACTGCTAGGAGAGTAAACCTATTCGTATGGTTCCTATTCAACTGTCTACAGCATTCATATGCTTGAGAGGATTCATATGCTTCTCCGGTTCGGTGGTTGTGGTGTCTGCTGCAGTGCTTGGAGGCCTCAGGAAGCGCTAGGAGCATCCTTTAACGGAGGTACCCAGTCGGGGTGCCAGGCGATCCGTTACAGTCATCACTTGCCTTTCTTCCATCTCTGGAGTCCTCCCGCTTTCTGAAACTCAATCTCTCTAAAACAGAGCTTCTTATTTTTCCTCCTCTTTCGCTTACCCTGCAAGTTGATGGTACCTGCATCAGCCTGTCCTTGCACCTCATATTTAGTCTCTGTCGGTTCCACCTTAGAAAATTTGCCTGTCTTCTCATATCTTATGCAAGATGCTGCCAAGGAACTTGTTTGTGCTCTTGTAATTTCTCGCATGGATTACTGTAATTCTCTCCTAATAGGTTTCCCCAGCAGCCGTACTGCCCCAATACAATTTGTAAGGAATGATGTCGCCAGGCTGATTTTTCTCTCCTGTCGCGCCTCTCACATCTCACTCCTGTGTCGAATCTTACATTGGCTTCCTGTATCCTGTAGGTGTCAATTCAAAATACTATTAAAGCTCTAAACAACTTTAGCCCCCTGTTACATTTCTTCAGTGATTCATAGGTATACCCCTTCTCAGTCTCTCCTCTCTTCTGTGACCTTCTCTTTCTGGGTCACACTCCACACTCGCCTCCAATTCTGCTACTACTCCACCTTGTTGTTTTCTGTCCCTCTTGATGCCCTCCCTTTTGTGTCTATATACTTCACTCCTCTAGACTGCAAGCTCGCCTGAGCATGGTTCTTATCTACCTATTATTCCTGTAACACTTTGTAATTGTCTCATTTTTTGTTTAATGTCCCCCTTTGATATTATTGTAAAGCTCTGTGGAATAAGTTGGCACTATATAAACACTAGTGATGATAATAACAGCTATAAATCTGAAATACTGTGCTGCAATTCACCAGGTAAATTTAGCCTAAGCAATGGTAGTATTAACAGTTGTAGGCTAGCTAATTTAAACTAGAATGAGGCTGACAAAAGATGAAGCAATCTTAAAACTGCTGTTTGAGCTAAGTATCTAACTAGGCATAATAAAATAAAAGAAGAGTAGGCTGGCATATTACATTGTAGAGTAATTCAGAATTGCAAATAACAGTCATTAGCTGATGCCGCAACTAGGCAAGACTAGGGGAGAGTCTGATGGCGGTAGGCAGGCTATTCCATAGGAAAGGAGCCGCCCGCGAGAAGTCCTGCAAGCGTGAGTAGGCCGTACGGGTGCGAACAACGGACAGGAGGTGGTCACGGGCAGAGCAGAGAGACCGAGAAGGGACATACCTATGGATCTGTGAAGAGATATAAGAGGGGCTAGAGTTATTCAGTGCTTTATAGGTGTGAATTAGTACCTTGAAATGACTCCGATAGCATACAGGAAGTCAATGTAAGACCTGACAGAGGGGTGAGAGAACCGACTAGAGAGGAAAATCAGTCTGGCGGCAGCGTTCATTATGGACTGTAGAGGTTCAGTACGGCTTTTGGGAAGACCAATCAGGAGAGGGTTACAATAATCCATGCAGGAAATTACTAGAGCATGGACAAGCTCCTTGGTAGCATCTTGCATAAGAATGGGGCAGATGCGGGCTATGTTAAGATGAAACCTACAGGATTTGGCAACATACTGGATGTGAGGCTCAAAGGTGAGGCCACCAGAGTCATGTAGGTGGATAGTGTCCCGTGTATCCGAGGTTGCTCGCCCCGCCAGCCTTGAACCGCCTCAGGGGCCCATGTGCAGATCCCACTGCTCCGGTCTGTCTTGCCACCGCAAGCATGGACTCGGGAGGGTGTGTTCACCGCTTGGGAATGAGGTTTCTCCTTCCGAGTGTGTGGGTTGAGCACCAGGGTCTTCCCCTTCTGGGCCCTCAGCCTGTCGGCTGTAGCAAGCTCTGGACAACTTGGGGCCTGAGTAGGTAGCTTTGACTCTGAGTTGGAAGACATGGGTAGTCTCCGACGTTCGTCTGCTGGGAGGGAAGGAGGTTCCTGCATCGTGTTCAGCCTCTTGCCATCTCCCCTCTGCTCTCTGTCAGCCTGTACCCCTCTGTCTCACAGCTTCCGCCAGAATTCGTGGAACAGAGTATGCAGCCGCTCCTCGAGTGTCTCCGGCAAGCCTCATGCTCCTGTATCAGGTACATCAGCCGCCATCTTGGTTTCAGCACCGTTGCTGGGCGCAGGCCACAGGAGTGGCCTCGGTACCTCATGTTGCCTGGAAGTATAGCCTGTATGCTTATGCCGGATTAACCCCCACCGACTGGGGTGGGGAAACGGGGGTTCCAACAACTGCAGCGTTTCGGACGGCTAGCATGGAGATCAGACGCCTCTCCAATGCTCACCACCACTGATGGGCCACAAGTCGTTGTTGGGTTCAGGTTGCCTGGCATTGTACAAAAACCCTGCCGGTTGTATCTCCGGTTGTCACCGACCTTCCCCACCATTAAAATCTCTATTTTGAGCGATTAGACGTCGAGATGTGAGAGTTTTAGTGGGTTCTTGCACGGAGCTCTCGCTTAGTGCGACCAGTCAGCCCGCCCCTCTGTTTTTAAAGGACCACTATATATATATATATATACACAAACTCGATTTCCTGGCACTATAGTATTAATAGGTCCCCCCCCACCCTGATGGCCCCCCTCCCGCCGGGCTCTAGGGAGAGGAAGGGGTTAAATCACTTACCTCTCCGGCGCTGGAGACTCTCCTCCTCCTTCGGACGTCATCGCCTGCCGCGCGCGAATTCAGTCAGTCCATAGGAAAGCATTCACTGGAAAATCACAGTGAGAAGCGCGGAAGCGCCTCTATCAGCTGTCAGTGAGACAGCCACTAGAGGCTGGATTAACCCATATGTAAACATAGCAGTTTCTCTGAAACTGCTATGTTTACAGCAGGCAGGGTTAACCCTAGATGGACCTGGCACCCAGACCACTTCATTATCCTTTAAGCTGTTGATGTTACTCATGTCACATCTTTTGTATACTACATTCACAATAACAATTGTTATGGGGAAAAATTTTTTTTAAATTAAATACAAAAGTTCGGCGGGTTTAATTGTATATCTATATTATGGATAGAGCGATTATAGTTTCTGACGATTTATTAAAAATAATTATTCAGCATATTTTTGATAATCTGTATCGGTCTTGTAATTTAGCGATATTACTGATAATCTAATCACCTCTCCCAGTCACCGCACGCCGTCTTCCACATCCAAAAACTCCAGCTGCCAGCCAGTCATGTCACTCCTTCTTGTGAGCCCCTGCATGGGGAGCACAGATGAAGGCATTGAGGAAAGACAGTAAATAATTTACTGCAATGTACTAGGCTGGCTGCCTGAGATTCATGAGAGTGTGACTGCTGTCAGCAATCACACTTAGTAACAACACCGTACATGATTGGATCTCACCATGTACTGACTGCCTGAGAGTGACAGGAGTGTTATTGCTGACAACATGTTCAAATAATGCCAGATTTGTGTAGAAATTGTGTTGCTTTTTAAAAACTTTAAATAAATAGAATATAGGCACTGTTACCTGAGGAATAACCGGAACAAACCGCAGAAGCCACAGATAGAGATATGGACACAGGTATTCAGGAATTAAGAGGCCTTTATTCACGTACCGATCGGGTCTCAGATGGACTAACGTTCCACAACAGATCTGAGCCCAGAACACATGAAGTACATTCCTTATGTAGCAATATAGCTCCTCCCATAAATAGCTACACCCACACATACCTTTAACCAATCAATAAACAGAGTCTGCTCCGGTCTGACCACATGGCTTATCCGAAACAAAGGAGAAAGGAGTGTGATTTCAGTTCCTACATTTCTGCACATGCTCAGCACATTGATGACAGTATCTTAGCTACGTGTAATTAACTAACTGATACTACAAACACATGTACCTGCATATGCCACGTGGCAATCTTGGCCTACTAAACTTCTGTTTTCTGGAATTCCATCACATTCCCCCCTTTGATGCTTCTGATATAAAATAATTCCAGATGCATCATCAATCATAGTTTGCTAACACCTCTCAAGTAGCCATGAACCAGAACAGTCCTCATAAGCATCTTTAGCATATTCTTTAAGCATTCCCCTCTCTTTGGGCTAAAGGTTCATATCAATAGTGCTGTCTATAAAACTTCGTATGGACCTAACCACTAATGGAATTAAGCAGGGCAGAAAGAGACATAGAAATATAATAAATAATACTCCTCCTACTAGTGCCTTAATCCCTCCAAACCAACTACTTGGGTTATACCCACTCCAGACCTGAGTAGGTACATGCGCAAGTTTAACCATGTGACTGGTAAGTTCAGCCACTGCCTGCCCTTCGTCTATGTGCAGACAACAGTTACTTAGATTAAACTTCCCGCATACACCTCCCTCTACTGCTAATAAGTAGTCCAGAGCTAATCTATTTTGATAGATGGCTGATCTCATTCGAGTATTATGTTTAGCTAGGAGATTGAGCGCTTGTGCTGTCTCATTGGTGATAATCTCAACCACTGCCTGTAGTCATAATACGGTTGAGCATATATATTGGGGTTCTATATCCATAAGTACCATCTTCTGCCAAAGTAGCCGGTCCATAATAATTAATAGTACGTTGGGGAGGCCACTCATCATCTTCCCAGCTACCTATATTCAAAGATACTTGCTTCTTTTTATGATTGACATCATAAACCTTAACTCCCAAGGTCTCTCCTGTTTCGATTGGCAACAAGAAGGATGGTTTGAGCATGCCAAGTACACATGCCCCTTCCCAGTCTTGTGGTAGCTCTGAATATGCCTTCTTACCACAAATCCAGTATAGATTTGCTGGGGCTTTTGGATGTAGCAATTAAATCAAACCATACCTCTTTCAAATTAGTGTAATTGGCAAACGGATTAGCAGGTTCCGAGACATTTGAAGCTGACCACCATGTAGTATCTTTTGTATTATCATTATAAGCCTTTTGTTCCAAACATGTTAACTCACCTACAGACGTGTTATATATTGTCCCTTTCCTAGCTACACAAACATGACCTATAATAGAGGTTTTTAACCGCCATTCTGATTTACCTCTAGTACTTACTTGATGATCAGATTGAGAAAGTATCTGTTGTTCATCTGTCTCAGAACCAGGGTAACATGCTTCCTTTGCTTCCCATGGCCACATACAAAATAGTTACATTAAGTCTACCCGCAATACTCTCAGCTAAATCTACGAATAGGTTCTTAACTTTATGGGGAATTTTATCCTTAAATACTCATCTCCTCATAGAAGGAATGAAAAACCTGATGAGTCTGGGTTGCTACTGTCTCCGTTTCAATGCCTACATATATAATAGCCGTATATTTGGAACCCAAATAGATTTCCGAACTTGTCTATGAAGTGTTGTGGATTAGAAATGGTCATATGGACCGGATTACACTCCATAGATTTACAATGTGGTGTGGTAGTCTTAATGCAACTATCACAATTCTGTATGTCTGTACTCTTACCTTCCTGAAAATTTATAACAATACATAAACACACAATAAAATTCATTATTCCTGAAATCCTCATTCTTATCTCTTTGACCGTGCGACGGAACCTCAGCTTCCCAATTGTGAGGGCCGCAAGGATTGGCGTTCTTCTGATCCTCACTTTCCTTCACAGAGATCTCTTCGAGACACTCTGGCTTATGACATGTAGGCAGATGGTCAGGCTTTAATTATGGCAGTCTAAACAGCTACTTGCTGGCTTTAACCGGATCTTGCAAGGATTTTCAGTGTCTGGAGTGGCTTGCCAAGAGTCTGCCGCTGGTTTAACCCTAGAGTGATGAATCCACTGAGTCACTTCTGCCACCTTTACAGCTGTTGGAGTGGACAAAAGAACAACATAAGGACCTCTCCATTTCGGACCTAATGGAACACTATTCCATTCTTTTATCCACACTTGATCTCCTGGATGGTAAGAATGAACAGGTGGATATATGTTCACAGGTAACCTATCTTGTACCCATTTCTGTACTTCCTCCATAGTTCTACCCAACTCTACAACCTGATGCCGCGTAATTCCATCACCCAACTGACTCAAATCCCCCCTTAGATTACTGAGTATAGGAGGTGGGCGCCCATACATAATTTCAAAAGGAGACAGACCCATTCTCCTGGTAGGAGTACTGCGTATGCGCAACAGAGCTATTGGCAAAAGAACATTCCACTTAAGCTGGGTCTCTTGACACATTTTTGCCAACTGAGTCTTCATAGTTCTTTTCATCCTTTCCACCTTCCCAGAACTCTGAGGTCTATATGCTGTATGAAGTTTCCACTTCCAGTAAAGACAAATAAGTCAATGGGACCTGATGGAATACACCCAAAGCTATTAAAAGTGCTTACTGGTGTACTAGCAAAACCATTAACAGATTTATTTAACCAATCATTGTTAACAGGAGTAGTCCCAGAAGATTGGAAGTTAGCGAATGTTGTGCCCATTTACAAGAAAGGTAATAGGGAGGAGTCGGGCAACTATAGGCCAGTAAGCCTTACTTCAGTAGTGGGAAAGTGATGGAAACCATGTTAAAGGATAGGATTGATGAACATCTAAAACACATGGATTTCAAGATCAGAGACAACATGGGTTTACTTCAGGGAGATCATGCCAAACTAATCTTATTGATTTTTTTGATTGGGTAACTAAAATTATAGATCAGGGTGGTGCAGTAGACATTGCTTACCTAGATTTCAGTAAGGCTTTTGACACTGTTGCACATAGAAGGCTTATCAATAAACTGCAATCTTTAAGTTTGGATTCCAATATTGTTGAATGGGTAAGTCAGTGGCTGAGTGACAGGCAACAGAGGGTTGTAGTTAATGGAATATATTCGAAGCTTGGACTTGTCACCAGTGGGGTACCTCAGGGATCTGTACTTGGACCCATTCTCTTTAATATTTTTATTAGTGATATTGCAGAAGGTCTTGATGGTAAGGTATGTCTTTTTGCTGATGATACTAAGATATGTAACAGGGTTAATGTTCCAGGAGGGATAAGCCAAATGACAAATGATTTAGGTAAACTAGAAAAATGGTCAGAATTGTGGCAACTGACATTTAATGTGGATAAGTGCAAGATAATGCATCTTGGACGTAAAAACCCAAGGGCAGAGTACAGAATATTTGATAGAGTCCTAACCTCAACATATGAGGAAAGGGATTTAGGGGTGATTATTTCTGATGACTTAAAGGTAGGCAGACAATGTAATAGAGCAGCAGGAAATGCTAGCAGAATGCTTGGTTGTATAGGGAGAGGTATTAGCAGTAGAAAGAGGGAAGTGCTCATGCCATTGTACAGAACACTGGTGAGACCTCACTTGGAGTATTGTACACAGTACTGGAGACCGTATCTTCAGAAGGATATTGATACCTTAGAGAGGGTTCAGAGAAGGGCTACTAAACTGGTTCATGGATTGCGGGATAAAACTTACCAGGAAAGGTTAAAGGATCTTAACATGTATAGCTTGGAGGAAAGACGAGACAGGGGGGATATGATAGAAACATTTAAATATATAAAGGGAATCAACACAGTAAAGGAGGAGACTATATTTAAAAGAAGAAAAACTACCACAACAAGAGGACATAGTCTTAAATTAGAGGGACAAAGGTTTAAAAATAATATCAGGAAGTATTACTTTACTGAGAGGGTAGTGGATGCATGGAATAGCCTCCAGCTGAAGTGGTAGAGGTTAACACAGTAAAGGAGTTTAAGCATGTGTGGGAAAGGCATAAGGCTATCCTAACTATAAGATAAGGCTAGGGACTAATGAAAGTATTTAGAAAATTGGGCAGACTAGATGGGCCGAATGGTTCTCATCTGCCGTCAGATTCTATGTTTCTATGTTTCTAAGCATATGAGTCAGTTGTTGTAGGCACTGATGAATAAAGGCTGGGCCATTATCTGATCATATAGAGCACGGGAGTCCATATCTGGGTATGACTTCTCGCAACAGGAATCGTACAACTTCTGCTTTTTCCCTACGGGTTGGACAAGCTTCTACCCAACCTGTGTAGGTACACACAGCTACCAACAGGTAATGATATCCTCCAGATTTAGGCATTACTGTATAGTCTATTTGCAGATCTGACATGGGGAGTCCTCCCATACACTGGACCCCAGGAGGTTTAACAGGGCCTTGTCTTGCGTTGTTCTTTGCACATAGAACATATCTTCGAACAATGGCTTGAGTAAGATTGGATAATCTTGGTATATAGAAATGTTTCCTGAGAGATTCTTCCTCTATGTGTGCCATTGTGGAAGTTCTGAACAATCTCTATAGCCAGAGATGTCGGAATGACTATTCTTCAATCTTCTAACTGATACCAATTGTTCTCCAAATATTTTCCCGCTTCAGTCTTCAACCACTCCATCTCTTGAGTTGTATAAATCGGGGTCCATTGAGACAGAGGGGCCGGCACAAGTGCAGCAACGTACCCCACATATTCCTCCTGTCCAGATTCAGCAGCATGCTTAGCTGCACTATCTGCCATGCGATTTCCTTTTACCACATCACTATCGCCTCTCAGATGTGCTCTACAATGTATAATACCGACCTCCTTTGGCTCCCATACTGCTTCCAATAGTTGAAGTATTTCAGCTGCATACTTGATTTCTTTCCCTTCCGAATTCAACAACCCTCTTTCTTTATATAAGACTCCATGGGCATGAGTGGTTAAAAATACATATTTTGAATCAATATAAATGTTCACCTTCAACCCTTCAGCCAATTGCAAGGCCTGTGTCAGTGCAATCAATTCTGCATTCTGTACTGATGTCCCTTTTGATAGTGGCCGTGTCTCTATCACCTTGTCTATAGTTGTTACCGCATACCCTGCATAGCGAATTCCTTCTTTCACATAGCTACTACCATCCGTATAATACTGTACATCCGGGTTCTGGATGGGAAAGTCATGAAGGTCCGGTCAGCTTGAAAACACTTCATCCATTATCTCCAAACAATCATGTTGACTTTCAATAGGTTGTGGCAAAAGGGTAACTGGATTCAAGGTATTAACAGTCTCAAGGTGTACTCTTGGATTTTCGCATAGCATGGCTTGATATTTAGTCATTCGGCTATTGCTGAACCAATGATTACCTTTGTAATCCAGTAGAGTCTGTACTGCATGAGGTACTCGCATGTAGAGTTCCTGACCCAATGTAAGCTTGTCAGCTTCTGCTACCAACAGGGCAGCGGCGGCCACTGCTCGCAGACAAGGTGGACCACTGGCCACTGCATCCAACTGTTTGGACATGTACGCGACAGGTCGTTGCCATGATCCCAAATACTGAGTTAGTACTCCCACAGCCATTCTTCTTTGCTCGTGTACATACAGATAGAATGGACGTGTATGATCAGGTAAACCTAGGGCTGGGGCACTCATTAGTGCTTTCTTGATATTCTCAAATGCTTTCTGCTGTTCAGTGGTCCATAGGAAGGGGTCATGTTCTGTGCCTTTTATAGCTCCATATAAGGGTTTCGCCAATATCGCGGAATTAGGAATCCATATCCTGCAGAATCCTGCTGCTCCTAAGAATTCTCGCACCTGTCTTCTCTTCTTAGGTTTCGGTATCTGACATACTGCTTCTTTCCTTTCGGGTCCCATTATCCTTTGACCTTCAGAGATATGGAATCCTAAATAATTGACAGTTGACTGGCACAATTGTGCTTTCTTCCTAGATACTTTGTATCCTGCCTTCCTGAGAATTTGACGTAGATCATAAGTTGCTTGTTGGCATATCTCTTTAGTAATTGCCGCTATCAACAAATCATCCACATACTGAAGTAATACACATTCTCCTGGAATGGACTTGAAATCTTGCAGGTCCTGGCTTAGTGCGGATCCAAATAGGGTGGGTGAATTCTTGAGGTAGTCTAGTCCAAGTCATCTGACGCTTTGAACCCGTAACAGCATCTTCCGATTGGAAGGTAAAGATACACTGACTCTCAGCAGCAATTCGAAGACAAAAGAAAGCATCCTTGAGGTCTAAGACTGTAAATTAAGTTGCCCCACCTGGTATCAAGGCAAGCAGATTATAAGGGTTGGGTACAACTGGGTGTATATTAACTACCGCATCATTAACTGCTCTTAAATCTTGGACAGGACGATACTCATCTGATCCTGGTTTCTGAACAGGTAACAATGGAGTATTCCAGTGGGAACTACAGAATTTTAGGATACTATACCTTACGAACTTATCCAAGTAGGTCTGTATGTTTCTCTTTGCCTTCTTTGCCTTGTGGTACTGTCGTAGACTCACGGGATAGGCCCCAAGCTTCAGCTCAATATGTATAGGTGGAATATTACGGGCAAGCCCTGGTGGATTATTTTTTGCCCATAATCCTGGAATGTCAAATAGGGATTCATCACTCTTAGGGTTTACACTTGTCATTATCGTGTAGAAGCGCCATTCTTCTTCCCTTGGCACCGATATCGCCATTATGCCCGATGATCCATTAAACTTCATGGATATCGATCCATTGGGTAAAAAGGTTATCTGGGCTTGGAGCTTTGATAAATCTAACCCTAGAAGTTGGATTGGACACTCAGGCATATATAGGAATTGATGCTTCACCAAATGGCCTCCCAGAATGCAAGTGCGACTCTTAAGAACCGGTCCAGCAGCGCTCTTCCCAGTTGCTCCTATTACTGTAATGGTTTTTCCTGAAGGAGGAGCAACTGATTTGGTCACCACGGAATGTTCAGCCCCAGTATCAATCATAAAAGGACTTCTCTTTCCCTTTATTGCTACATCGACTATAGGCTCCGCTCGGCCAAGGGGGATGGAGCCGGGTCGGTATCAATAGTCCTCCATAACAGTGTCAGCCAGACCCACAAAATCTCTATCCTCTCTTTCTCTAGGTCTCTGCGTGGGTGGATAATATCTGTCCCCCTGAACACTTCCTCTATTATTCCCACTATTTTCTCCAAAACTTCCTCTGCCTCTATAGTTACCACCATAACCTCCCTGCACTCTTCTCTCTTCTTGTCGGTCATTTTTATAATGCTCTCTCTGTGGGCATTCATTCCTCCAATGTCCTTCCTCTCTACAGTATGCTCACTGATTCCTGCTTAGTGGTCCCCTACTCAACCTATTTTCAACTCCTCTATTCACCTCCCTTCCCTGTCTCTCTACACTTGTAATAGCTACCGCTAGTATATCTGCCTTCTTCCTCATTTTATGTTCTTCTTCCCTCTTTGTCTCTGTTTCTCTATTCATGTATACTTCGCAATCTCCATCAACTGTGATATAGATATCCCTACAAATCCCTCTAACTTCTGTAATTTCCTTTTAATATCACCTTGGGCCTGGCTGACAAAGGCGGAGTTAACCATTCGGGAATTCTCAGGAGCCTCTGGATTAAAAGGAGTATACAATCTGTATTCCTCCAGTAAACTTTCATAAAAGGCACTAGGTGACTCGTCAGCTTTCTGCAACACCTCAGCCGTCTTTGACATATTGATTGCCTTTTTCCCTCCTGCCTTCATGCCAGCAATAATGGGTTCCCTATAAGCTCTTAAATGGGGCATATCAGTGCCATTAATATTCCAGTTCGGATCCACATTCGGGTAATGGGCAGCAGCCCATGCAGCCGGATTGGCCTGGTTCTGAACACGGGCCGCTTTCTCAAGCGCTTTAATAGCCAAGTCAGAGTCCTTTCCTCATTGTTAAATAAAGTCAATAGTATTTGGCAATCAGCCCAAGTAGGATTGTGGGTTTGTATGATTGAGGCAACCAAATCTGTCATGGCTTGAGGCTTATCGGTATATGAAGAGTTATGTGTCTTCCAATTAAATGTCAGTCGTAGTGAAGGGAACATAGACAAATACAGGGTCTGCATGTTGCAATTGACCATTATCGTCAACGTATGTTGGGCCCGGTGTAAGTCGGAGAGGCATTTGGTAATGTCGGGGTTGAAGGGTATTGTTTAGTATTAAATTCCGGTCTAGGGGTAGTGAGACAAGGAGATGGGGACAACTGATTTTTACTAAACGAAAGGTCAGTTAACAGGATATTCCGGGCCGGGCTGAGAGGAGCCTGACCAGGAACCAGAAATGACGTCAGATCTGGATATGCAGGACTAATGGAGGTAGGTACTGGAAGGGGAGGGCTTAAGGCTGGGCTGGGCTCTGAGCTGGATGAATGAGTGGGAGGAGACACTAGCGTAGGGGGAGTGGCAACACTGGCAACAGTGGAGGAGTAAGGGGATGGTTGAGGAAGCTCAGACTCAGTGGGCGTATCTAAAATGGGCGGAGTTGCGGCCTTGATGGACAGGCGAGTCCTGGCCACCATGAGGCGACATTGCTCCTCGTGGGATACTTTAATCCATTTGGGCAATCCTTCCACAACCTGTTTCCAACAATCAATGTACGGAAACTGATTGTAAAATTCAGGCCTACTAGATACAGCCACGTGTACACGCTGCACTAGATTTGGATCAAGACTACCATATGGCCATGCGGTCACCAAAATAGGCCATTCTCTGCTACACAATGTAGTCAGATGCTTTGGGAATAATTTTACCCCAAAATCACAAACATTGTATCCCTTTGTGAAATTGTTTAGCATACATGACAAGGGATCAACTATCTTTGAATCAGACGCACCCATACTTAGCAACGGAGCGTCGAATTAAAAAAAAAACCACAACAAACACACTCCCAACAGTCACACCCGTTTCCCTGGCAACAGCACCACGTGGCACAGTTACTAGGCCAAACACATACAAAAACACGCTTAGAATTCTCATACACACAGTGATAACACGTCTTCACACACAAAGATTCACCAAACACTAGATACTTATCTCTGTAACTATAGATCAAACCCTGCAATCATCCACGCAGTAAATCAACTTTCAATTACCCGACTATAACACACTCCAGTAACATCTTCTTTACAATCAGTAGTTAGTAGTTATGGTACGGTTAGCAAGTGGTTATGGTACAGTTTTAGAATCACAGGTCAATTAGTAACAGTTATGGTGTTACACATATAACACAAAACAACAGGTTTTTAGTAGTTATATACAATACACAATGTCAGTAATTATATTACATGTTAGTGGTTATGGTACCGTGCACTATTATACAGTTATACACACAATTTACACTCCCACCAGACAGCAGAGCTCAAGCTTTCTAGCCGGACATACAATTTAACCAGTTCAGCAACTACAGTATATCTAACAATATTTACAATAATCCCAACTATTCTAATTGGCCAGCACCTTGAGAACTATCAAACTATTTACACCAGGATTCGGTTAGTCTACGCTGCCCAAGCACCACATGTAGCGAACTAATGAGCGGAATGTACAACAGGACTCATTTAGTCTATTTATTCTATCAATAGTCTAGTGGTTGAATTTACACGCCTCCCACTTAGCCAAGATAAGTTGAGATCTAGCAGACGGAATGTACACCAGAATCTGCTTAGTCTCCCGGTCCCCCTGACCTAGCGACCAAAATTTACACCTAGGCACGCTAGTCAAGACCAGACACCGGTGTCCGACATGAACTATTTACACCAAGATTCAGTCTGACCCAAACCACCTGTATTAGACGGGCTGACTACAGTGTGTCTAATGTCAACATAAGCGGTGCGCCTTCGCGTCTTCCTTCCAGTGGGAAGGGGCAAGGTCCATACAACCAGAACCAATTCCAAATACAAACCCCTTGTGGGCCTACTGCTCTAATGGTATTAATCTTACCTCTTCGTTCCTGGACCTGGGCTTCATACTCATCGACGGGGCACCCTGGTACTCACTGCGCAGAAGCCGATGATCTCCTGGACAAAAGGCCAGTGGCGCGGAGATGAAAGGAGGTCCATGCAGAAGTCCAGGGGTGCTGCCGTGGAGAACGTTGGTAAATGTTTACCGTCTCAAATCTCTGCGCCAGTTTCCATGCGATGAGGTTCCCGGACTCAATGCACCAAAAATGTTACTGGAGGAATAACAGGAACAAACTGCAGAAGCCACACATAGAGATATGGACACAGGTATTCAGGAAGTAAGAGGCCTTTATTCACGTACCGATCGGGTCTCAGATGGACTAACGTTCCACAACAGATCTGAGCCCAGAACACATGGAGTACATTCCTTATATAGCAATATATCTCCTCCCATAAATAGCTACACCCACACATACCCTTAACCAATCAAAAAAAACAGGGTCTGGACTTGCTCATCCGGTCTGACCACATGGCTTATCTGAAACAAAGGAGAAAGGAGTGTGATTTCAGTTCCTACATTCCTGCACATGTTCAGTACATTGATGACAGTATCTTAGCTACGTGTAACTAACTAACTGATACTACAAACACATGTACCTGTGCCACGTGGCAATCCATCACAGCAATTCGGCCCAACAGGCAACTCGTAATCTGCATCAGCAACAGCTCTGGAAAAAATATCAGTCGATACCTAAAGACAATAGATAAATACCCATCATCAATTCTCCTACTTAGGATTGTAGGGGGTAAAAAATCACTACTTCCTCAATACTGAATTCGGGTATAATCCGGAAATTAATGACAGTGAAAGATAGACTAGTCCTAAAATCTTGAACATTAGGTATGCGTTAGTATATAATGTCCAATTAGGAACACAGGAAGCACATTCACTTCTAATTTCCAACAAGTGGCTCATTTACCATTGTTCCTTGTGTCTATATTTATTTTGGACATCCTTTTACTTATGTTTTAAAGAGACTGTTAGGCCACGTAATTATAACAATAGGTTTCTTAGGTAGTTATAGAGGAATGTCCTCTTTTTTTTAAAATTAATTTTTGATAATAGTTATTTCAAATTGTTTATATTTTCTTTTTATCTCCCTCCCCCCTCCCCCCAAACCTACTATGCTCTAGTCTAGACTTTAGGACTAGTACCTTGTATCTTTCGATCCCTAATCTATATAACATAAGACAAAAAGGGCAGTTTAGGGATCAAGTACACATACCCAGCAGTCAAGCTGCATGTAGAGCAGAAAAGGAGTAGGTACTCCTAATGTATTTTGGCCAGTATTGTGTTTATAAAGGTGGTAGCACATGTATTATACAGGTGTTTTATGATAATGTGTTTATTCTATTTAACATATCTATTAAAACATATCACCAGAGTATTTTATATGCTCTCTGTTGTGCCTGTTAATGTTATGTATGGCTGTAGTGACCCCATGTGCTATTCTAATTTGACTTGTTCTATCAAACTGTTAGAAAATGTGTTTTACCATACAGTTCCAAGGGAAGGGTGTTGGATGACAGACCTTTGGCTGGTCAGTGCTATGTAGCTGCAGGTTTGGCTGTAGGCACCAACATTTGAGTAGACAGATGGGTATGTTTTGGAATGCCTGAGCCTTGAAGCACAGTGTGAGGGAAAGTCAAGGAATTATTAACAGCTTTGAATTGTAAGCTAAGTTCTACCTGTGGAATCATTATTTCACGACCAGACCATTACCAACACTTACTTTTTAACAAAAGGAACGATATTCATAGGCTGATAAAGAGTTATGGATTGTATATTCTGAGAATCGAGGTTTAACATATTCCATAGGGAAAATACTTGTGTGATATATATATATATATATATATTTTTTTTTTTTTTAATTTATATTAAGATTAGTATTTATAATACACCTGTATGTGTTAGTCACATGTTTAAAAAAAATCCATAATTATTTATACTACCTCTTTTTTTTGTCTTAAGAACCAGTCCTCACCCATGAAACACTTCAGCTTGCTGACGTGTTATATAGGTAAGGAGCATCCGATTGTAGTGGTACTTTATAAACTTCTTACTTCATTGAAAAATAGGCACTTTTACATCACAATTAGGAAATGCTTCCCTGGCTGTTACTCATACAGCAAGGGAGGTTATCTTTCTTTCCATTATTTAAGCTAATAGCAGTGGCAGGTACTCTCTACTAGAGCCTTCTCCCAAGTGTCTGAATGCACACGTCCACAGGGCTACGTATCTGGCCCATGCTGGCTGCTCCTTTTGCCCCGACTGCTGCATCCAGTCTAGGTTACGTCTCTCACTGCACACATGCACAAAAGTGTACAAACCTCCTCCACCCTTAGAATCAGAGGTTTCTCAGTGAGAAGTCTCTGCTCACAATCTGTGCTAGGGATAAAAAGGGAGGGCTTGCAAAGCCTGCTGGCAAAATATCTGCAGCTTTTGCAAACTGATTATAGATATACTCCCAATGATAGTATGTATAAATAAATGCATGCATGTTTTCCTTGAAGGTATATCTAGTGAATATTTATTTATTATTTTGTGTGGAGTGTTTCTTTAAATTGACCAAAAAAGTGTAGCTGGTGAGTTCCATAGTCCCTACTTTGACTCCATATATCTTTTGATTGGGTTGGAATTTCAGTGAAATTTCAACACAGTCAATGTGAGTATTTCATAAAGATTCTATATTTATGAAATGCTCATTTAGGGGTGGAGGGTGAAAAGGCGCTTTAATTTGACAATGGATACAATTTTAAAAGGTCTACTTCATGCTAATAACACTAGTTAGTGGTCAGTAACTTCATGACATCACAATGTAGTAATTTATGGTAGCCACTAGGGTCAGTGTGTAACAGTGGCCAGGAACAGGGAAGAGGAAAAATTGTTACCAGCAAAACCGTGCTTGAAAAGTAGGGCTTCCTTGCACCAAAGTGTATTTTATCTTTTATTTAAGACTAACATACCAGGTTTCTTGGAAAGAAGCAGATACAATCAGGGCCGGTGCAAGGATTTTTGGGTACATAGGTGAAGATGCATTTTTTTAACATGGTTACCCATGTGCCTCTTAACCAGCCCCTCTCCCCTTCCTTCCCTGTCCCTTAGTGTTCCTCTCCTCTCCCCCCTCTTTTCCCTGTCCCTTGGTGTTTCTCTCCCCTCCCTGTCCCTTGGTGCATCCCCCACCCCCTTAGTGGTCAAATTCCCCTTCCTGGTGTGCCTCATACCTCTCTTGTAGCGTTGCCTAAGCGGAGCAGATCCCCTACAGGAGCTTCAGTTTTCTGTACCCGGCTGGACTGACATGAAGTGCTCTCTCAGCGAGCACCTCCTGTCAGTCTGGCTGGGTACAGGCAGGACCGGACTCGCCCACCGGGATACCGGGAAATTTCCTTGTGGGCCGTGGCACTTGGGGCTGGGTTGACAGCCCCATTCAGAACTGAACAGGGTCCTGTGATCCCGGCCGGCCATGTGTGAGCTGTGCGGCCGCACAGGACCCCATGGGAGCAGGGGGAGCCAGGCGGCCGGCACAACTCACACATGGCTGGCCAGGATCATAAAAAAAATAAAAAGAATTTGGGGCGAGGGCAGAGCTAGCGTGCGGCGGGGCTTAGCCTGCAGGGGGCTTAGCGTGCGGTGGGGACCTGGTTTATGCAGCATGGGAAGCAGGAAGGAGTCCCTGCTTCCCCAACAACAAGCCTCCAGGACCTCCAAGTGATGTGGAGGTAAGAAGCAGGTCTGTGTCTGACTGCCTGTGAGTGTGTGACTGCCTGTGAGTGTGTGACTGTGTGTGTGTATGTGTGACTGTGTGTGTGTGACTGTCTGCCTTTGTGTGTGTGTGTGTGACTGTCTGCCTCTGTATGTATGTATAACTGTCTGCCTGTGTGTGTGTGTATGTATAACTGTCTGCCTGTGTTTGTGTGTGTGACTGTCTGCCTCTGTGTGTATGTGTGTGTGACTGTCTGCCTCTGTGTGTATGTATGACTGACTGCCTCTGTGTGTGTGTATGACTGTCTGCCTTTGTATGTGTGTGACTGTCTGCCTCTGTGTGTATGTATAACTGTCTGCCTGTGTGTGCGTGTGTGTCTGCCTCTGTGTGTGTGTATATGACTGTCTGCCTGTGTGTGCGTGTGTGACTGCCTCTGTGTGTGTGTGACTGCCTCTGTGTGTGTGTGTGACTGTCTGCCTTTGTGTGTGTGTGACTGTCTGCCTTTGTGTGTGTGTGTGACTGTCTGCCTCTGTGTGTATGTATAACTGTCTGCCTGTGTGTGCGTGTGTCTGCCTCTGTGTGTGTGTATGACGGTCTGCTTTTGTGTGTGTGTGTGTGTGTGTGACTGTCTGCCTGTGTGTTTTTTATGTGTGTGACTGTCTGCCTCTGTGTGTATGTATGACTGTCTGCCTGTGTGTGTGTGTGTGTGTATGACTGTCTGCGTGTGTGTGAGACACTGTCTGCCTCTGTGTGTATGTATGACTGTCTGCCTATGTGTGTGTGTGTGACACTTTCTGTGTATGTATGACTGTCTGCCTGTGTGGCTATCTGCCTGTGTGTGTATGACTGTCTGCCTGTGTGAGTGTGTGGCTATCTGCCTGTTAGTGAGTGAGCTTGTATGTGTGTCAGTGAGCTTGTCTTTAGGGATCGTGTGTGTGTTAGTGAGCTTGTCTGTAGGGAGCTTGGGTGTCTGTTCCTGTCTGTGGTGAGCATGTGTGTGCAGTGAGCTTGTCTATAGTAAGCTTGTGTGTGTATCAGAGTTTGTCTGTACTAAATTTGTGTGTGTACCAGTAACCTTGTCTGTGTGTGTCATTGAGATTGTCTGTCAATTAGCCTATTTGTGTGCATCAGTAAGATTGTCTGTTTCTGCATGTGAGTATACTTTACTGTATAATTTAATTACCCTAAAAGGACTAATATTTTGAATTGAAAAATAAATATCCCAATAATATATATATATATATATATATATATATATATATATATATATATATATTATTTGACCACTGTAGCATATAAACATTTACATTTGATGTAACATTAGGGGCCATAAATATTGTGTATTGGAAAATTATAAGCACTAATTACCAATATGCATAATTTGCATAATTTTGGAACCGTCAACATAACAGGTGTAATTTATAATAATTTGTCTGTTTGTACTCGCTTTAGTGTTTTGTTTTGTTTTTGACAATCTTTATTTTGTGTTTTTCAAGACAAGAAAAATACAGTATGAGGAACAAGGTATCTGTTTTTTGGTTTTGATTTTAAACAATATCAATCAATTATAGCCAACAAGGTTTCAAATATGGTCAAATTTACAGCTCAGCATAGTGGTTTAGAAGCATAGTGCGTTTACCGTAGCTACCCGTCCTTCAAGGGGCACAACTACGTTCCCCCTGCCCCTGAGCATCTCTTTCTCTTTGTGATAATCTTTATTCTAGTCAGGTTCCTAGTGTCCGTGTAGTATATATTGGGGTAATATGCCAGTTACGTGTCAATAGATGAGCTCTTCAAGGTAGGGGGGATGCATTGTAGCTTAACTGCTGTATCTTTGACTCTCAAGTCCAGGCTTCCCCTGTGTGTAGAGCCTTGGGTCTTACTTTGAGTGTAGATGGTCGTGCGTCAGTCGTGCTACCGAGGTCGGGGGTCATGTCTCCCTACTCCTCTAGTACAGTGTCTGCTTCTGACCCCTGTGGCGTTGTAACCTGTGTCTGTGTTCCCGGGTGTGTTGTTATAATGGGGAGTGTCGGGTGTGTGTCTAGTGTTGGTCTGTTTCAGGGCTTCCCTTTCTTTTGATAACTCCTTAGGTAAGCGCACTGTATAACCTGCAGCCGCGTCTCCACCAACCAGCCCGCCCTGCCCGCCTCCACTCGTCTCAGGGCCTCCGCATGGACTGTGGATGCTCATGAAGGGTGTCGATGGTGGCGTTTAGGTGACTATATAGTGTTCCTTTAACAATAAATAGAATGATCCATGAATGACATTTGAAATAATAAATTATCAAGTTTATAGTTTTAGTCATTTTATGGTGGTGATTTATCAAAGGCTATCGCTTTGATAAGCTCTTCAAGTTTAGAATATGTGAATTTAAAATATGTTTAGCAGCAGTCTAAGTTCTATCATCTGCTCTGTAATTTTAATCTTGCACTAAATTGTCATTTTTTTTTTTACATTAAATCACACTACTTAATGTCTAAAAGAGGACAGTTTTTAAAGCACATTTAACACTTACTCAAATTTCTAAATATCTCTTTTCATGATCAGTGACATAATTTTAAAATCTAGACTTAATATGAAAAACATTTTCTGTGACACTTTCTAACCATGAAGCCGAGTTAAATAAGAATCATGTTGTCCCGTTTTGCCGGCACTTTGAACATGGTCCATGTTCTCATGGTATGTAGCCTGTTTATGTTAATAAATCACTTTAGAGTTATATTTCAGGCTACAGAGACAAAATACACTTATTGCATAGACATTCTACAGCCATATCCTGAGTGGGCTGGTTAAGTTGAAAATAACATTCCCAGGTCCCGTAATATATACTGGAATACCAGAAGGTGTTTTAGATACTGTCACAGCACATCAGCACACAGCAATATTCCAACACAAAAATAATTGTGAACACTGGTCCAACCCAACAAACAGATATTCATAGCCTGAACAATTCTGGCACAATCACCATGGAGACCAATGAATACTCCTGCTAGTTGCATAATGGTGGCAGCAGTGACCATACTAAACATCAGCCCCAGTACATACAATAAAACCAAAGAAAAAAAGTTACTTGCACGCTATTCCAAGTCCCTGTGCATATATATATATATATATATATATATATATATATGTAATCTCTACAGGTGGGCTTACATCTAATGTCCATTGGAGTGGAACTAAAAACCTCATTTATATAAATATGCACAGGGATTTGCAATAGTGCGCAAGTAACTTTTTTGGGGGGTTTTACCTATTATTTTTCCCTGTCTCAGTAAGCTTAAATGTTGGCCAATATAAATTCAAGAGCTATTTTGTTTTGTAAAATGAAATGTGTTGAAGGGAGCTTAAAGGAGCACTATAGGGTCAGAAATACAAACATGTATTCCTAACCCTATAGTGTTAAAATTATCAGCTAACCCCCCTTGCCTCCCTAAATATTGTAAAATCATACTTGTATTAAAGTCTGCAGCTGCTAGCTCTGCCCCTGTCTGCCTGTGAACTGCCTCTGTCTGCTGACATCATCAGAAGTGGTGGTCTGAGCCAATCACAATGCTTCCCCATATGATTGGCTGAGACTGTCAAGGAGGCAGATCAGGGGCAGAACCATACAAGGCAAACACAGCCCTGGCCATTCAGCATCTCCTCATAGAGATTCATTGAATCAATGCATCTCTATGAGGAATGTTCAGTATCTGCATGCAGAGGGTGGAGACACTGAATGGCAGTGCTGCTTACTCTGCAGCACTGCCCAAGGAAGCACCTCAAGCAGCCATCAGAGGAATGGCCAGTGGAGTTATCACTAGGCTGTAATGTAAACACTGCATTTTCTTTAAAAAGACGGTGTTTACAGCAAAAGGCCTGAAGGGAATGATTCTACTCACCAAAACAAATGTAATAAGCTGTAGTTTTTCTAGTGACTATAGTGTCCCTGTAAACCTCCAGCAACTTACTTTATTGTAGATACAAATATGATTGGTGTACTGTTTGTAATGCAGACAGTTTTAAAAAGTTCGGTTTATGTACAGTACCCTTTTTAACATTTCTTTAAACATTGCTCTCCTTTTCACTTGAACTTATGTTAGCGTTTTTTCCTATATATCATCTGCACCTACGTAATTATATAGGATGCAATATTAACCCTTTTAGTTAAGGACACTTAAGGTAACTAACACACAGGATGAGAGTGATAAAGCATCCCTGTCTGATAAGGGTGTACATAACTTTATTGATATTTTAGTGATATTTTGTTCCTTAACAAGTTTTGCTGGAGGGCTTTTTTTTGTGCTAGGTGTACAAAATGAAGACCCTACAAATTCCTATAAAACTGAGGTAAATTATTTCCTTTTCTTTGAGAGAGAAGATTCATCCATGATTGTCTGAGTGATCGGGCTATTGGGAAACTTTAAACCCTTTTTTTAATTGATAACAATAGTTGACATTATCACTCTTTTTCACTCCTAGCTTAAAATGACTTTAATTATGGATAATCTAGATACATTCCTTTCATTTTTCATTATGTTGCAATGGAACCAAGTCCAGCTCTTCAATTCATCAGGATCTTGTAGGGAAATGTCTCTTAAGGTCATAAAATATTGGTGGTTGTGCTCTGCAGACACGTGTGTGTGTGTGTGTATATATATATATATATATATAAAAAGGAAAAAAACATACTGATGTAGACATGTCAAACATATGTAAGTGTGTAAGTGACAGACAAACTTGATCTCGTATCTGGCTTAACATTTTGGAATTGTCTGAGCTGTTGACATGAAAAAGATTATGGTTAGTTGAATTTCTGTTTGGGATTGTGCTGTGATTACATCATTTAAATGGAGCTAGTCTTCAACATCCTTGTCTTCCTATGTTATTGTAAGCTTATATCCCAGGGAGCCCAGCCAGTTTGCCTTAGTACAAACTAATTAAGGTGACTGCCATTCACTTCTTGTTTCCAGGTCTGCAAGTTTAAAATACATTCTCCCTCAAGGTATTCTTAAAATAGTGACTTTCCTATGTTTTTTAATTCTAAAAATGTCTGGCATTGCTTCGGGAGTATTAGGTCTGGCCTTCTAGCTATGGTTTAATATGAACTACTGTTATCATCCTGTGGCTGACACTGATAAGAGTTGTAGTCCAGGCCACAGCTGCAAAGTTGTCTGACACCATATTAGAGTTTATTGTTTTTATTCATGTAAGCTGTGTGAGCACTGACATAAGGGGGCCCATGTGTATAAGTAATTTAGAAAAATGGCAGCTGACCTGGGTTAAGTGAAACATTTGTTGTGGAAGTTTAATCACCAGAAAGGAAATCATGATTTTAGTTATGTCATCACTTGAAAAATGCTAATGCAACGACTTACAGTCAGTTTGTTATTCTGCATATGTTTTTGGCTTCATCTAAATCCCTGTATGTAAGCGTACATAACTTACAACAGACTTTTGTCTGTCTCATAGAAGTGGTCCGGGTTTACTGGTCCTGTCATTTTAACCCTGCCATGTAAAACATTGTAGTTTTGTAAAAACTGTAATGATTACATTACAGGGTTAAATATGTCTCTCATGGCTGTCATCCAGCAGCCACTCAAAGTACTTCCTTTCCAGAACTCAGTGAAACTCAGTCCAGGAATCCAACGCGCTGATAGTAGCATTTGATTGGAGGAGTGCTGCGTTTTTCTATGCATGCGTATATCCAATCCAACACTCCTTAATGAGAAGCATCGGCGTGTGAGGAGAGTGCAGAAGACAACAGCAGGCATGCTGACATCTTAGAAGGCAGAGCCGGCGGCTTCAGCAGAGGTGTCCCCGCCTCTGGAAGAAAGATAACCTTTATTGAACTAAATTATTATTGTTATTTTTTTTTATTAGCATGGTGGTAGCAATGAGGATGGACAGAAGGAAACCTATAGTTATAAAAATGCCCTCTTTAAATATCTGTGATAAACAGAATATGATTTTATACAGAAATTGTGGTTTGTTAAGAGCTGGGAGTAAATACATATATATTACTCTATTGAGAATCATCCTGAAAAAAATATTCCATTGGGTTGGTCACACACTCTTACCTTGTTACTACTTGTAGAAATATATTCTCTGAATACAAGGAAGTCTGTAGTTAAACTGTCCAGTGTGTGAGCAGATGGGGGAGCGTGATGACGTAGCGCGTCACCTCATCTCCTTCTGGTACGCGGCCAAGGGAGCGTTTGAGGGAGCCGACACTAAGAGAAGGGGAGATGACTCAACCTACCTGTTGTGCCACTCGGTTCCTGTTAGAGCCGCGGATAACTGACAAAGAGGTCCCCGATGTCGCGCTGTGAAGAAGGGAGATAGAGGGAGATACTTCCTACGCTGGATAGAACATTAGCCAGCCACTTCACCGGACAAGAACCCAAGAGAGTCTTACCCCAATACAAACAGAGAAAAGCTGACCCGGAGTGTACTTCCACAAGCTAAGTCTCTAATAAATTACAAAACTGTTTGTATACATTCTGCAGAGGCTAGTACAATCACTGGGCCTCCTAAAGAGTAGAGGACTTCTAGGAGAGAGGTGAAAACAACAAATAAGAGCAGCATCAAAGGGCAATATAGGACTTAAAGATTACTTAACCCAATTTAAAGGACCACTATAGTGCCAGGAAAACATACTCGTTTTCCTGGCACTATAGTGCCCTGAGGGTGCCCCCACCTTCATGGTCCCCCTCCTGCCGGGCTGGATGGAGAGGAAAGGGGATAAACTTATCTTTTTTCCAGCACCGGGCGGGGAGCTCTCCTCCTCCTCTCCGCCTCTGATCCTCCTCTTCGGCTGAATGCGCATGCGCGGCAGGAGCTGCGCGCGCATTCAGCCAGTCTCATAGGAAAGCATTCATAATGCTTTCCTGTGGACACTGGCGTCTTCTCACTGTGATTTTCACAGTGAGAAGCACGCAAACGCCTCTAGCGGCTGTCAATGAGACAGCCACTAGAAGCTTTAGAGGCTGAATTAACCCATTTATAAACAAAGCTGTTTCTCTGAAACTGCTATGTTTATAAAAAAAAGGGTTAATCCTAGAGGGACCTGGCACCCAGACCACTTCATTAAGCTGAAGTGGTCTGGGTGTCTAGAGTGGTCCTTTAATCTTTGCATACAGCTCAACTGACGTTGGTCAGTAGTAAATTGAGTTAACGTGCCCTAAGGGTCTTTAAGCTTTTTTTTTTTTTCTCCTGATTTTCTTTCTGTTGTCGCATCATACCACCTTATACTTCTCCCCTATTCCTGATTTTTTAGCATGGTTAGTTTGGTTATTCCAATACCCCACAAAGATAGGAATAAGGAAACGTACAATAGAATAAAGAGATAAAACTTAGTTGCAGAGGAGAAGTCTGGGACAAAGGTGAGGAGGAGAGGTACCTTGGGAGAAGAAGAAATGTAAAATAAAAAGACTTATAGAACAAGGGGACTAAAACCAAAAAAGCACTAGCCCAAAGGGCATAAAATCTAATCTCTAGAAAGAGAAAAAATACATTTAAAAAAATGTCTACTAAAAAACACAAAACGGCAAACTCCTAAAAAAAGGGAAAAAGCCTGAAAATAAAACAGAAAAACGCCTTTCTTTCTTCTCACCAAACCCATCAGGTAATAAATCAAACCTGGAGGAATCTATTCTCTCAAATATCCCATCAGAGGGGCCACTAATAAAGGACAAACGGTGGAAAATCAAGAGGCAAGAGACGGAAGAAAAGAATATGACCACCTACTTACACACTTAGATACACAATTTGGAAAAGGTGAGAGAAGAAATCCAAGCTAATACTCTGGACATTAAGAAGGAACTACTGACTCTTAATCAACGATTCCAAGGAATAGAATAAAAACTAGATGGGCTGGAACACAAGGAAAAAGTCCACAAAGAAGAACATAAGGTGCTTGGAAAAAAAGATGGCTGACACGGAGTACAAATTGATAGACCTACAGGACCGGTCAAGACAGAACAATTTAAGAATCAGAGGAGTATCAGAACAAATAAATCCTAAAAATCTGGAAATAAATTCATATTAAAATAAAAGGAAGTTACAAAGTCATTGAAAGGTATACACACAAACAGAGAGGAAATAAAAGAAAAGGGTAATTTGTCGTAGGAACCGAAATCCGGAAGTGATGTATCGGCAGTTTCGAGCTGACCCGGAAGTGACGTCATGACGCCAAACCGGAAGTGAAACCCGGCTGCCGAAAAAAGGCGCAAAAGAGGAAGAAATAAAACCGGACACTAAGGGAATCACAAATACAGACTGAGGAAGCTGAAAGGGACGGCGAAACACGTTTCTGAACAGAGGAGGGAGAGGATTCTTTTTATAATACATATGTATATTTTATTCATGTTTATTTTGTGTATTAATAAATTATATTGTTAGTCATCCATACTCCATCTCCTCTCCATATTTGTGGTATCCATAAGAGGGAAGTGTCATTTGGTTACTGACATCTATGTCTACAGTACTTATAGCCAGTTTAAACGGCTCTAAACAAGGTGAGCAGTTGAGCTTATATATTTAATTTCTACTATCTGCTCATACTATCTGCACCAAGGAATCTCATTCTATGTTTTATTTGGAGATATAATTCACCGACGGAAAGAAAGGAAGAACGCCCCCTATTTCAAGGTATTATTGCCTACCTTTAAAGGCAAAGACGATGTTGTGTTTAGAGCTTATACCCTTATAAAAGGCTCTCCTAAATGTGAGTTTTACTCTTCTTATTCATTTGATATACCTTCCAACATATCAGACAATACTACTCTATATATATATTTCTTTGTTTATTTTTACATGTATACCCCACATATACTGTAAGGGGTAAGTGTATTATAATAAATTCTATATCACTATTTAGCGCTGCACTTACATCAAGCTGTGTTTGAAGTCTTTTGCACTCTGATCACTACTTGGTATTTTGTTATCTGTATGATCTCAATAAATGCCCGGGGGATCAACACACCATGTAAAATAATTGTGAATTTCCCGATAAAAAATCGGGTACAAATTTGTGCCCTGCAAGAAACCCACTGGATAAGATCTAATAAAAATATAATTCATCAAGATATTCCACTATTATAAGTGCGGCTCTAGAAAGAAAAAAAAAAAGAGGCGTAGCATTTGTTTGCAAAAAATGTCTCCGTAATCATTAGACATCAAGGATTAGACCCTGAAGTACGTTACAGTATTCTAATAATTCTGTGAAATAAACAATAAATCGCTGTCTAAGTACTAAAAGACGAAAAAAAATTTATTTAAAATAAATAAAGTGAGAAAAGTGCATGCATAGTGATAAGGTGCTCCATAACGGAGAGACCCATGAAAAAAACTCAACGCGCGTTTCGGCGTGATAATACACCGTCCTCAGGGGCAAACGTTTGCCCCCGAGGGCGGTGTATTATCACGCCGAAACGCGCGTTGGGGTTTTTTCACGGGTCTCTCCGTTATGGATCACCTTATCACTATGCACACACTTTTTTCACTTTATTTATTTAAAAATTTTTTTTTTTTTGTCTTTTAGTAGTTAGACAGCGATTGAGAACTTGAGGGAATTACCCTAGATGGAGTATAAGCATAGAACACCCATGAAGTTGTTTACAGGAGATTTAGGGTCTAGAGACTAGGGACACCTTTACCAGATACCTCCAGTATTTATAGAGAGGTGGAGTCATTTGTATATATCCCTATCACCTATCTCCTTGTACAGGGAGTGCAGAATTATTAGGCAAATGAGTATTTTGACCACATCATCCTCTTTATGCATGTTGTCTTACTCCAAGCTGTATAGGCTCGAAAACCTACTACCAATTAAGCATATTAGGTGATGTGCATCTCTGTAATGAGAAGGGGTGTGGTCTAATGACATCAACACCCTATATCAGGTGTGCATAATTATTAGGCAACTTCCTTTCCTTTGGCAAAATGGGTCAAAAGAAGGATTTGACAGGCTCAGAAAAGTCAAAAATAGTGAGATATCTTGCAGAGGGATGCAGCACTCTTAAAATTGCAAAGCTTCTGAAGCGTGATCATCGAACAATCAAGCGTTTCATTCAAAATAGTCAACAGGGTCGCAAGAAGCGTGTGGAAAAACCAAGGCGCAAAATAACTGCCCATGAACTGAGAAAAGTCAAGCGTGCAGCTGCCACGATGCCACTTGCCACCAGTTTGGCCATATTTCAGAGCTGCAACATCACTGGAGTGCCCAAAAGCACAAGGTGTGCAATACTCAGAGACATGGCCAAGGTAAGAAAGGCTGAAAGACGACCACCACTGAACAAGAGACACAAGCTGAAACGTCAAGACTGGGCCAAGAAATATCTCAAGACTGATTTTTCTAAGGTTTTATGGACTGATGAAATGAGAGTGAGTCTTGATGGGCCAGATGGATGGGCCCGTGGCTGGATTGGTAAAGGGCAGAGAGCTCCAGTCCGACTCAGACGCCAGCAAGGTGGAGGTGGAGTACTGGTTTGGGCTGGTATCATCAAAGATGAGCTTGTGGGGCCTTTTCGGGTTGAGGATGGAGTCAAGCTCAACTCCCAGTCCTACTGCCAGTTCCTGGAAGACACCTTCTTCAAGCAGTGGTACAGGAAGAAGTCTGCATCCTTCAAGAAAAACATGATTTTCATGCAGGACAATGCTCCATCACACGCGTCCAAGTACTCCACAGCGTGGCTGGCAAGAAAGGGTATAAAAGAAGAAAATCTAATGACATGGCCTCCTTGTTCACCTGATCTGAACCCCATTGAGAACCTGTGGTCCATCATCAAATGTGAGATTTACAAGGAGGGAAAACAGTACACCTCTCTGAACAGTGTCTGGGAGGCTGTGGTTGCTGCTGCACGCAATGTTGATGGTGAACAGATCAAAACACTGACAGAATCCATGGATGGCAGGCTTTTGAGTGTCCTTGCAAAGAAAGGTGGCTATATTGGTCACTGATTTGTTTTTGTTTTGTTTTTGAATGTCAGAAATGTATATTTGTGAATATTGAGATGTTATATTGGTTTCACTGGTAATAATAAATAATTGAAATGGGTATATATTTGTTTTTTGTTAAGTTGCCTAATAATTATGCACAGTAATAGTCACCTGCACACACAGATATCCCCCTAACATAGCTAAAACTAAAAACAAACTAAAAACTACTTCCAATAATTGTTGTTCAATAATAAAATTAATCCTCAAAAATACAACTTGCCTTATAATTCTGCACTCCCTGTATATATACCCTTCACTTTATATATTTTTTCATGTGATTATTTCTCACTGTTTAAGCATATCTCTCACTATTCCTTTTGACTTTTGCCTCTGGATGATTATATAGATTTCCATGTGGGTTTATAAACACAAAGGTGGAGATTGCTACTTTTTCTGTTAGTTCTCATATCGTTACATTTGTATCCTGTGGAGTTAACGTGGCATGCTTAATTACCAATCATTAGCTATTGAGCATATCACTTGGTATTTAGACAGCTATTTGAGAATTTATAGGAATTTTTTTCTTTTTTTTTTTCTTCTTCCCTAAACTGAATTTAAGCATAGAATATCTATAAAGGTGTTACATGAGACTGAAGGTCTAGTGACTAGGGATACCCTTACCACAGACCTCTGGTAACCCTAGAGAGGTGGATTTAATTGGTTATATCCCTATTACTTATTTCTCTGTATATAGCATAGAACACCCATGAAGTTGTTTACAGGAGATTTAGGGTCTAGAGACTAGGGACACCTTTACCAGATACCTCCAGTATTTATAGAGAGGTGGAGTCATTTGTATATATCCCTATCACCTATCTCCTTGTATATATACCCTTCACTTTATATATTTTTTCATGTGATTATTTTTTATATATTTTTCCTGTGTGCTTTGTTCTCATCATTTAGCATAGCTCTCACTATTGCTTTTTTTGTTTTAGTTTTTGCTTCTGGAAGATCACACTAGGCTCTGTCGCAACCAGTGCTGTATATACTTCCATGAAGGCTTAAACACATACAGGGGGAGATTGCTATCTCTTCAGTTAGTTCTCGTACTGCCAATCCATACCCGTTTGGAACTAGTGTTTATTACTATCTATCTATTATTGAGCATCTCACTCAGGGCTGTTCCCCCCTATATCAGGCTACACTGTTTAATTTGTACTAGTACTTTTTAGAGTTACTAATAAAGTTATTTTGTTTATTATTTTCTCCTTTAAGATCTTATTGGAGTGGATTGGAAATTTAACCTTGTGGTCACTTTCTATTCAAGTGACACCTTTGGTTCTCTACTATTTACTGTATTCCCTAGGGTTATCCCCCTACTTTTCCAGTCGAGGTGACCTTTTTTTGTGTGTTTGGTACTGGATGAGGGTGTTACACTAAACCCCTATTCTTGACCGCTCCCCTTCTTTTCTTTTACTTGGGGTTTTGTTGCTTTGGAGCTCTGTTATATACTCTTAGAGACCAACATTTTGGAGCTCCTAGAAAAGAGGAACATTAGGATAGGAATGAAGGACAGAGGGCTTGGGACTTAAAATATGGACTGTCCCTCCTAAATAGGGACACTTGGGAGCTATGCTGCTATGGAGATTCAAAAAGAAACAAAAGTAGACAGGATTCCATTTAGTAAACTACTGGTTGCCGCTAGTTATCCTGGGCACCTTCAGTGGATCCCTGTCTGCTAAGGTAGGTTAGTTGTGTACCCATTGATGAGTTTGTTACAGAAGTTTCTCATTTGCAACCAATAGTATAGAAACAGCTGGTTTACTGCTTATTTCTATGCCACAGTTGTGATGCTAATACTAATTCTACAGTGCAAGCTGCTGTAACGGAGCTTCCTGTACCCCGGTTGGGTACATCCGCCGATGGATGCTCCTAGTGCTCACCGAGGAATCCGAGCACTCCTCCAGACACCATAAGCACTGCAAACCCCACAACCGCCACAGCTTGGTTGGGGTCTCGTCGTCTCCTACCCACCCTGGACCTACGACATGGCTCCAGGTTCCATTGGGTGAATCTCTCTTCCTCCAGAGAGTCAAGCAGGAATAGATCTTACAAGAGCTCAGAGAATCCAAGGCAGTATAATGATAATAGCAATCCCTTGTAGTGATATAGCTCTCCCCTCCACACAAGAGACAAGACTTAAGTTGAGGCTGAAGAGGAACTCAATTTTAATAGAGGCACACTGGCCTTTTATGCAAGTTTCCCAACAAAGGTGACACCCACATGGACCTTGTTGGGCACAGGGACACAAAGTTAACAAACCAATAAAAACAGTTATACAGTGAAACACTCCCATACAGTATACACAATCCCTCCCCTCTGCCTGGGAGATAATTAAGGCAGATAATGCATTCACTTAATTATCTCCAGGAAGAAAAAAAAACACATTTTTTTTTAATAAAGTCCCATGAGTACCCCAAACACCTCATATCCCCTGATCTGGGTGAACAACATATCCAAAAATCACCCAGATCAGATAAGGAGTTCAGACATTTTATGGAAGTCATAGTTTTGCCCAGGTGCAGCATGGTCCCATGCCCGAAACAGTTCAATAGAATCGCGGCTAAGTGCAGCTGGAGGACTGACCAGGAACCGCAAGGTTTTCAGGCCGAAAATAGTTCCAGGGCATACGCGGCTAAGTCCCCTGGAAGTCTATCTGCGGTTTTGGTCCATGCGAACAAAATGGCTGCCACCACGTGTTACAATGTCGAATGGCGGTCACTTCGAATGTTCCGGAGTTTGAAGTGCCACTTCAAAAGTTTGAACTGTGGCCATAAAAATCCAAAAAGGCACGAACAGTGTTTTAAACCAAGTTTTACAACAGGGGCCATAGTCACAGGGTAGGAGGCTGGCAAACAGGCCCCTCCAAAAACCAGTGGCAAGGTCACTTTCGCCACAGCTGCCATATACAATTACATCTTTAGAAATCGAAAAATCCTTAATTTAGCATTGATGCTTACAGAGCTGATGTGGAGATTTATTTACAGGCCGCAATGACTACAATGGGCACAACAACAGCAGGTATGATTGGCTGATTTCTTTCACAAACACATGCAAACTCAGGTTTTTAATCCCGCTGACAAACAAGCTGCCATTTCAAAGCCAATTAAGACCTGCAGAGCTAGCTTATCGCTTTAGTTGTCTAAAAATAGACCCCATAGACTGAATCTGGACTAGTTAATGTTTTATTGGGCTAACTTTAACTCCCATAATCCTGTGCCAAGTGTTGCACTTAATGGACACTTTCACTAACCCAACACATTCTTAGAATAAATACATTGTTACATATATACACTGCTCAAAAACATAAAGGGAACACAAAAATAACACAACCTAGATCTGAATGAATTAAATATTCTTCTGAAATACTTTGGTCTTTACATAGTTGAATGTGCTGACAACAAAATTACACAAAAATAAAAAAATAGAAATCAAATTTTTCAACCCATGGAGGTCTGGATTTGGAGTCACACTCAAAATTAAAGTGGAAAAACACACTACAGGCTGATCCAACTTTGATGTAACGTCCTTAAAACAAGTCAAATTGAGGCTCCGTAGTGTGCGTGGCCTCCACGTGCCTGTATGACCTCCCTACAACGCCTGTGCATGCTCCTGATGAGATGGCGGATGGTCTCCTGAGGGATCTCCTCCCAGACCTGGACTAAAGCATCTGCCAACTCCTGGACAGTCTGTGGTGCAACGTGACGTTGGTGGATGGAGCGAGACATGATGTTCCAGATGTGCTCAGTTGGATTCACGTCTAGGGAACGGGCGGGCAAGTCCATAGCATCAATGCCTTCGTCTTGCAGGAACTGCTGACACACTCCAGCCACATGAGGTCTAGCATTGTCTTGCATTAGGAGGAACCCAGGGCCAACCGCAGCAGCAAATGGTCTCACATGGGGTCTGAGGATCTCATCTCCGTACCTAATGGCATTCAGGCTACCTCTGGCGAGCACATGGAGGGCTGGGCGGCCCCCCTAAGAAATGCCACCCACACCATTTCTAAACCACTGCCAAACCGGTCATGCTGGAGGATGTTGTAGGCAACGGAACGTTCTCCACGGCGTCTCCAGGCTCCTTCACGTTTGTCACATGTGCTCAGTGTGCACCTGCTTTCATCTGTGAAGAGCACAGGGCACCAGTGGCGAATTTGCCAATCTTGGTGTTCTTTGGCAAATGCCAAACGTCCTGCAAACGTTCTGTTTCTGACCGTTTGAGCAGACACATGCACATTTGTGGCCAGCTGGAGGTCATTTTGCAGGGCTTTGGCAGTGCTCCTCCTGTTCCTCCTTGCACAAAGGCGGAGGTAGCGGTCCTGCTGCTGGGTTGTTGGCCTCCTCCACGTCTCCTGATGTACTGGCCTGTCTCCAGGTAGCGCCTCCATGCTCTGAACACTACATTGACAGACACAGCAAACCTTCTTGCCACAGCTCGCATTGATGTGCCATCCTGGATGAGCTGCACTACCTGAGCCACTTGTGTGGGTTGTAGACTCCATTTCATGCTTCCACTAGAGTGAAAACACCGCCGGCATTCAAAAGTGACCAAAACATCAGCCAGGAAGCATAGGAACTAAGAAGTGGTCTGTGGTCACCACCTGCAGAACCACTCCTTTATTGGGGTGTTTTGCTAATTGCCTATAATTTCCACCTGTTGTCTATCCCATTTGCACAACAGCATGTGAAGTTGATTGTCACTCAGTGTTGCTTCCTAAGTGGACAGTTTGATGTCACAGAAGTGTGATTGACTTGGAGTTACATTGTGTTGTTTAAGTGTTCCTTTTATTTTTTTGAGCAGTGTACATATTATCATAGTTCTGAAGGGATTTACAAAATCTCCCTTTCTAGAAAGAGAAATAGGAGAAAACTGCACTTCTTTTCCTGTTTTTTTTTTAATATGAATTTGTATTTTTTTTTTTGTCTTTTACTAGGGAGTAGAGAACTGTGATTCCTTACAAGCAGAAAACTATTTCTACCATCTAATGTCATAAGGTAATCTTAGTTTAGAGAACTGACTGTATCATAAAGGTAAAAGGGTTAGCTTTAAAGGGATGCTATAGTCACCAAAGCAACTTTAGCTTAATGAAGCAGTTTTGTTTAGATATAATGCCCTCTGTCTTACTGCTCAATTCTCCACCATGTAGGAGTTCAATCACTTTGTTTATTCATCCCTAGGCACACCTCCCTGCATGTGACTTACACTGCCCTCCTAAACACTCCCTGTAAAGAGTCATCTAATGTTTACACTTCTTTTATTGCAAATTCTGTTTAATTTAACATTTCTTATCTCCTGTTTTGTTAATAGCTTGCTATATCCTGCAGAATCCTCCTGTGTGTGATGAAAGTTAATTTTACATAGCAGGATATAAACACGTTTACATTAAGTTACATCTGACTGAACAATTTTTTCATTAAGGCTTTGTCAGTCACAGCCAGGGGAGGAGTGGCTAGGGCTTCATAAACAGAAACAAAAGTGATGTAACTCTTGAATGGCAGATGAAATTTCAGGGGCATGATCTATTCACCAAAACCAAGTCATTAAGCTAAAGTTGCTTTGTTGATTGTAGTTTCCCTTTAATTTTAATAGGCTTATATGAATTAATTTTATTTATTTTAATTTATAAATTTTATGCAATCTCCTCAACTCTTCAGTTTCAAATTAAGTCAGCACAAGAATTAGATGAGACACTCACAACGGCCTTAAATTTACTCACACTTTTTATAGGAAGCCATGAAAGAGCAGCGGGCAGGGCAGCTGACAGTTTGAGACTTCAGAGCTGAAATTCATATCACTTTTTGCAACAACAACAAAATGTTTGCACATAAAGGCAAATACCATGAAATCAGCACTGAGGTTGTATCCTCACTCAAGGATCTGTTTTCATTTTCCTACATGTTTTCATTAAATGAGAGCTCTCAAGGGCCCACCTGCTTTGCTCCTTATGGCACCGATAAGTTTCCAGAATTACATGATAGATCATTGGGTTAGTTGTAGGTCACCGCTATAGATATTGACTTATATGTAATGCTATTTTTTTTTTAATTTTTTTTTTAAATGTCCCTTGTCTAATGATATTGACATGGTGGAAAGGGAATCGATTGAGACTTTGTTTGTATTTTTATATGTTACAGCTTTATAGAACAACATTCCACATACAGATGGCATCAGTGCTTGCTTCTATTTCCTCTCTTATGCCGACAACCAAAAATACAGCCCCGAATTATCACTGAACTGGCACTATATATACTCACACATAACTATTTCAGTTGTAACTATGAGGTGTACCTACAAACCATGGGCAATGCTATGGGCACTAAGATCGCACACCAATATGCTAATCTGTTTATGGCAGATCTTGAACAGCAATTCCTAGAAATACAGTACACCAAACCATACAGATATTATCGCTACATTGATGATATCTTCATAATTTGGACTGAATGTGAAGAAAAACTGATACAGTTTCATGACTCTTTTAACACATTCCATCCATCAATCAAACTAAAAATGGAATATTCCACTAGATCTGTGAATTTTCTGGACACCACTGTGACATGTTTTTTTTACAGCTTTATAGAAAGTAGACATGCCTTTTTTATGTTAAAAAACAAAACAAAAAACCATTTCCATTAATCTAGAATGCTTGGGAAGGCATGTCCACATGCTGTGAGCATCATGACTGTTTGCTTTTTATGTACCAAGCAGTGTGCATTAAATACAAAAATAGTATGAGACGCCCTTGGAGACTGTATATGAGCGTTTTGACAATTTCCATAGACAGTGCTTAAAGGAACACTATAGTCACCTAAACAACTTTAGCTTAATGAAGCTGTTTTAGTGTATAGATCAGACATAGGCAACCTTTGGCACTGCAGACATTTTGGACTACACCTCCCATGATGCTTTGCCAGCATTATGTGTTTTAGAGCATTATGGGGGATGTAGTCCACAACATCTGGAGTGCCGAAGGTTGGCTATCCCTGGTATAGATCATGCTTCTCGGGTTTCACTGCTCAATTCACTGCCATTTAGGAGTTAAATCACTTTGTTTCTGTTTATGCAGCCCTTGTCACACCTCCCCTGTCTCTGATTGACACAGCCTGCATGGAAAAAAACTGCTTTCACTTTCAATCAGATGCAATTTACCTTAAACAATTGTATCTCTTTCTCTGGAAATTGAACTTACTTGAACTCAATCACATACAGGAGGCTTTTGCAGGGTCTAGCAAGCTTTTAACATAGCAGGGGATAAGAAAATCAAAATTAAACAGAACTTGCAATAAATGAAGGATAAACTTTAGATGACTTTTTACAGGAAGTGTTTCGGAAGGCTGTGCAAGTCACATGCAGGGAGGTGTGACTAGGGTTCATAAATAGAGTTATTTAAAGGGACACTATAGTAACCCAGACCATTTCAGCTCAATGAAGTGGTCTGGGTGCCAGGTCCCTCGGGTTTTAACCCTTCAGATGCAAACATAGCAGTTTCAGAGAAGCTGCTATGTTTACATTTGGGGTTAAGCTAGCCTTTAGTGGCTGTCTTCCGAACAGCCACTAGAGGCGCATCTGCAATGATTGAGGCATATTATGCCTCAATCACGCAGAGCGTCCGTAGGAGAGCATTAATGCTTTCCTACGGACACTTTGCATGCACGGCAGTGCCACGCATGCGCATTCGGCTCCTGTAACGTCGGCCGTGGAGGAGAGGTAAGGGAGCCCGACGCTGGAATTAGGTGAGCTACTGAAGGGGTTTTAACCCCTTCAGCACCATGGGAGGGGCACCCTGAGGGTGGGGGCACCCTCAGGATACTATAGTGTCAGGAAAACCGATTTGTTTTCCTGACACTATAGTGTCCCTTTAACTCCTAAATGGCAGAGAATTGAGCAGTGAGACTGCAGGGACATGATCTGTACACCAAAACTGCTTCATTAAGCTAAAGTTGTTTTGGTGACTATAGTGTCCCTTTAATAGAAAACCTTGAGAGCCCTATCAGCTACATTTGCATTTCCATGCGTAATCCACAATATAAGAATATTTGCACACTTAACCTAGAGTATTCAGTGTATTTTTTCTTTCTTTAAATTTTTTTCCTATAAAATAGCTATATGATTTAGTACACCCATCATTATAGTGTTAATGTGTACTCATATATTATAGATTATGCACTTCAATAGACATGAAGTAGGTGTCTAATGGCCACTCATCTGCTTTTTCTTAAGTATTCCAGAATAAGTTTGTGCATTAAAAAAATAAATAAAATTATTTTCTTTGGCTTGCAGCCCATATGTCTTGACACTAACAATGATATCATCACAGCTGTATCAATTTAAATGCCTAGCGCCATAGTATATGTCTGCAAGGCTGGTATTAATTTTATTTCCACTTCATTTTTCAGAGAAACATCCATAAAATGAAATAACGACAGCTCTCTCGCTAATATTTCTGAAGCCATACACCTATGCAATTAGTTTTTTTTCTAAATCTCTTCCCTTTATACTTATTTGTGGGCCTCAGGACCTGTGTGTGTTAAACCAAAATCTTTCTAAACTGAGGTTTTTCACTCAGAACATAGAGGACTTGAGTCTGCACCTTTTCAGAATCCAGAATATGTTCAAATTGTACATAATGTACAGCAATGTGCTCGTAATTATCTTTGCAATGATCCAGTGGCTAAACTAAAGGGTGATAGATGTTTGGAAAAATATTTTCCGAATACAAGGAATAAAAAAAAAAATTATCATTTCCAGTTAGGAATATTCACGAGTTTATATATAAAATGACAATATTAGAAGTGTAATATGTTTTTCTCATTTGATACTTCAGATGCCAAGTGGCATTCGATTCTTCACTTAACTCTTATCAGGAGTTTTACCAGGGACAAATCACAGCAGACTAAAATGACTTGAGTGCCCTGCTAAGATGTAAGAATTGTATTTTAGATTTTGCTGGTATAACCCTGAAGGATCTCTTGGTACCAAGGCCTTCAATGAGTTTTATTGATTTATTGACTTTTGCTGTGGGCAGGTTAACTCATGAGTGATGTGGCAAAGTCAGTGGGAACATAAGTAGGATATCTCAGCTATAAAGAGAAGAACATTACAATCAGTAAATTAGCCCACTGTTTACAGCTGCGTTTAGTCTGACCGAGAGAATTCAAAGTGAAGTTAGTAATACTATTCCGCTACTCTGGAATCAAATTTGAAATTCACTTTGAATTCTCACTTTAATAAATAGGCATTCAAAGGATAAATGTGTATTCCAGACACTATAGTTGTAACATCGCTATTTAGGTGGCTAGACCCCTTTTCCCCTCTGTTAAAAAGATGTTTTACTCACCTTATTTCCAGCACCATGCCGGTCTCTAGTGGCTGGCTATCCCCTGCTTTGCCTCCTTGACGATCATATTTGATGATCTTAGCCAATCTAATGCTTTCCTATAGGAAACAATTGTAGGCAGTTGTGCATGCGTAGCAAAATGCTGCGCTGTACTGTGCCAATCAGCATCTCCTAATAGAGATGCATTGAATCAATGCATCTCTGAGGGGAGTGTTGAGAGTCTCCGCTGAACGTCATTGTGCAGCACTGACTCAGGAAGCATCTCTACTGGCCATTGTAGTGACTGCCACTTGAGGTGTCCCTAGGGAGCAATGTTAAAGGACCACTATAGTGTCAGGAAAACATACTCGTTTTCCTGGCTCTATAGTGCCCTGAGGGTGCCCCCACCATCAGGGCCACCCTCTCGCCAGGCTCTAGAGGGAGGAAGGGGTTAAACTTACCTCTTTCTCCAGCGCCGGGCGGGGAACTCTCCTCCTCCATAACGTCGTCATCGGCTGAATGCGCATGCGCGGCAGAAGCCGTGCGCGCATTCAACCAGTCCATAGGAAAGCATTCTCAATGCTTTTATTCTCAATGCTTTCCTATGGACGCTGGCGTCTTCTCACTGTGAAAATCACAGTGAGAAGCGCGGAAGCGCCTCTAGCGGCTGTCAATGAGACAGCCACTAGAGGTTGGATTAACCCTATTATAAAATGTTTATAGAAAAAAGGGTTAATCCTAGCTGGACCTGGCACCCCGACCACTTCATTAAGCTGAAGTGGCCTGGGTGCCTATAGTGGTCCTTTAACACTACCTTTTCTCTGAAGCAGCATGTATATCCTGGAGTCTCTGTTCCAGACAGCAAACAGCAGACACTGGACACGAGGTAGGGCTGTGGGGTTTTAAAAAGGCAGAGTAAGGCTCCCATCGGGCATGCTCCCATCAGGCATGTTAAGCTGAAGTGGTCTGGGTGCCAATAGTGGTCCTTTAAACACTACCTTTTCTCTGAAGCAGCATGTATATCCTGAAGTCTCTGTTCCAGGCAGCAAACAGCAGACACTGGACACGAGGTAGGGATGGGGGTTTTAAAAAGGCAGAGTAAGGCTCCCATCAGGCATGCACATGTCGGGAGGTGCATTTATCCATGATGGGAAATCCAGCCCTGGTTTGTCACACATTTTTGGTGGGCTTGAGGCACCTGCTTAAAAACTACTGCTCTGGGAGATTAATTTTTTTTCCATTCTGAAAATGTATTTTCAATGAAAAACTAACTAACCAAGGAATTACATATTTATTTATTTTTCTTTCTTTTGTTTTTGAAAATAAGTAACCTTTGTTCCCTTCTTCTTACAGTATGCATATTTAAATATTTAATACACATGGGCTAAAGCTTAGAAAATATGATCAGACACTGTTTAAAATGTGTTTTGTTTTGACTAGGAATAATGGACCATATGTTTCTCATTTATTTATTAAATTATTTACTGGATAACTTGCTTTCATATTTATTTTTTATTTTTTTATAGTTCAAAAAATTGAGAACTTATTTATGGGAGAAGCTTCCAGAGGCTTGTACGTGCAGCTATATCTTGAGTGTGGATACACATGTCTCTATTATTATGACTATAAAAATGCGAAGGAGCATCTTCACAAAGCCAGAGACATGACTAATCTACAGGTTAATCTAACTGGTAAGTTGTTGTTATTTTTAAATTAAACAGTCACCTTTTTGTTTGTCACACAATGAGGAAGCACACTGCTATTATGGTGTATTTTTAATTTTTTACATTATAATACAATTTGGGGGGGTGGGGGGGAGGGAAATAAAATTCGAAATTAATGCAAAGCAGTGTGATCAGGTGGATGCGTCCATCATAGAAGAAATAAACATTTCTGTGTCACTTGTACATACCCTAAAATGGTGCTCCTAGTAGAACATCTTGCACCTTTGGCAATTATGTTACGCTTGTGATGGCTACTTTATGTCAGTTGACTACCGAGGTGCATCTGAAACCCACTCATGGCCTTTTTACCCAAATGAACCTGCATAGGAAAACAGAATTCTGGCACTGTGCATGATTCTTTGCTTCTATTATTCATATTTGACCTCAAGAGTCATCACCCCATAGACATTTCTGAATTCTATGCTTTAGCACAGATGAATTAATCAGTGGCTCAGTTATTTTCACTGATATGACTGGTAGGGATATTCTTCATCTGTTGGAGTAGAGATTCAGATATAATTGTTCTACATTATTTAGCTACTTATGTTGGCATAAAACAACATTTGAGTTCTTGAAGGGTAAATGCCAATTCCATGGAAAGTGCAACATTAAATGAAACATTGAAAATCACATACAACATTAAAGGGACACCAAAACAACTTTAACTTCATAAAGCAGTTGTGGTGTATTGGTCGTGCCCCTGCAGTCTCACCGCTCAATTCTTTGCAATTTAGGAGTTAAATCACTTTGTTTATGCAGCCGTAGTCACTCCTCCCAGCATGTGACTTACACAGCCTTTCCAGAAACTTCCTGTAAAGAGTAATTTAATGTTTACACTTCCTTTATTGCAAATTTTGTTTAATTTAGAATTTATTTTCTTGTGCTCTGTTAATAGCTTAATTACAGTTCAATCTACAGAGCAGGAGATAAAAACTTTTAAAGCAAGTTACATCTGATTGAAAATGAACCCCTTAAAACCGGAGGGCGTACTATTACGCCCTATTCTAAGCGGCTCTAAACGCCGCAGGGTGTAATAGTACGCCCTCCAGTTTTTTCTAACTTACCTGGGATCGCCGGCGATCGCGGTCAGGAGACTCACCTGGGATCCCAGGGAGTCCCCCGCGGTGGATCCTGCCTAATTAAAAATAAATAATTAAAAAATATATAGATGTGTTATTTAGTTCTAATTGTATTGTGATATTAATATATATATATATATATATATATATATATATATATATATATATATATATATATATATATATATATATATAATACCAGTAGAGTAACTCTAGAGTAACTCTACAATATTTTTACATAATTAGGTATTTTAATTCATTACAATTAACAGGACCTGCCTGACAACCCATGCCGAAAGTATAGGGAATTTAATTTGCTAGCACTATATTTAACCCTATAACTTTCCAAGACACCATAAAACCTGTACATGGGGGGTACTGTTCTACTCGGGAGACTTCGCTGAACACAAATATTAGTGTTTCAAAACAGTAAAATGTATTACAACGATGATATTGCCAGTAAAAGTGAAGTTTTTTGCATTTTTCACGCACAAACAGCACTTACACGGACGATATTATTGCTGCGATACTTTTTACTGTTTTGAAACACAAATATTTGTGTTCAGCGAAGTCTCCCGAGTACAACAGTACCCCTCATGTACAGGTTTTATGGTGTTTTCAAAAGTTACAGCATCAAATATGGATTGTGTTTCATTTTTTTCACATTAAAATTCGCCAGATTGGTTACGTTGCCTTTGAGACCCTATGGTAGCCCAAGAATGAAAATTACCCCAATGATGGCATACCATTTGCAATAGTAGACAACCCAAACGGGGTATGTCCAGTCTTTTTTAGTAGCCACTTAGTCACAAACACTGGCAGGAAATTTGATCTCAGTGCTTGACCTCAATGCTGTACTTGCGCAGATGCGCAAGAGTAAAATTGGATGACGGCGCCTGCCAGAGAGACACGTAAAAAGTAACGGCGCCTGCCAGAGAGACACGTAAAAAGTAAAACTCACCTTAGCCTGCCCACGTAAATAATAAGCACATTTAAAGGACCACTATAGTGCCAGGAAAACATACTCGTTTTCCTGGCACTATAGTGCCCTGAGGGTGCCCCCACCCTCAGGGACCCCCTCCCGCCCGGCTCTGGAAGGGGGAAAGGAGTTTAAACTTACCTTTTTCCAGCGCTGGGCGGAGAGCTCTCCTCCTCCTCTCCGCCTCCGATCCGCCCCGCCGGCTGAATGCGCACGCGCGGCAAGAGCTGCGCGCGCATTCAGCCGGTCTCATAGGAAAGCATTTACAATGCTTTCCTATGGACACAGTGAGAAGCACGCAAGCGCCTCTAGTGGCTGTCAATGAGACAGCCACTAGAGGATTAGGGGGAAGGCTTAACCCATTCATAATTATAGCAGTTTCTATGAAACTGCTATAATTATGAAAAAAAATATTTTAAAAGTGAAAGTTACAGGTTTTGGAGACAAACTGGATGTGAGGAGAAAAGTTAAGACCTGAGTCCAAAGTTACACCAAGTCAGTGAGCATGAGGTGTTGTGCTAATAGGTGTCCCAATGACATACACGAAGAGAGATGGAAATGTACTATTTGAGGTGAGGATAGACAAGAAATTCAGTTTTACAAATATTTAATTTTATAAAAACTGGAAGAAGCCTAGTTAGAGATGAAAAGAGGAAGCTTGTGATGTGTTCCAGGATGGCAGGAGAGAGGTCAGGGGAAGAGAGATCAACATGAGTATTGTCAGTGTGTGTATATATATATATATGTTATTGAAATCCAAAATAATTAATAAGGTTAGTGAAAGAGTAAGAATAAACGGGGAGCAGAAAATACAGCCTTGAAGGAGCATTCAGAACAATATGATAAAAACTAGGAATGTCAGTGTCTCACAGGCCAAGATTGTGAAGGGTTTTAAGAAGAAGAGAGTGGTCAAAAGCAGCAGAAAGGTTTAGAATGTTTTCATGCAATGCTAAATTTTCATTTAAATGTATATTAAAGATTTATCAATTTACGTCACAGTCTATTTCAGTCCAGACACAGCCATAGCACTGTGTACATTGAAGGAGTGGAAACAAAAACTTTGAAGGAGATTTATGAAAGTGTTGTATTCTTAAAAGTGGGACAATCTCCATGGGGACCGGTGCAATGAGCACCACTTTTATATCTTTGCACAACCTTTTCAGAACATGATGAATATATCCTTTTATTTTTGTTTCTTCTCTTCCATTTACTATGTTTGGAGGCATTAATTGTCAGGGTGCCAAGATGGTTGTGCACAGTTTCAGGATAGAGTTAAATTACCACGGTGTGTACTGCTACATTTAATTTGTCTTTTTAGACCATAAAAAGGTGCAAAAAGGCTGCTTCGTAGAGGTAGGAGGTGGCAGCAGCCTCCCAGTTTTTATAGGCATTAATAGATAAATAAAAACTATCTATTGACATAAGGACTACTGATAAACATGTGTTATATAAAATAGTATTCTGCAGTTTCCCCCATCTTTATTCATGGCTGGAGAGACTTTAGTGAGACTAATCTCATGTTAAACATTAATGCCTACTGTTCTTGGTATATGCCCCACAGACATTCTCTGTTTACTTTGACAGAATTTGTGACTTCACTCATTGGCTTTGCATCGGGTCCGGCAGGGTTTAGGGCCCACCAAATTTTAACATCAACTGCCACCGCTGCTTACACACATTTGTTACATTTAGATGCTGCGTTAAGAACAATATTACAAATATTGGGACGTGAAGCTTACTCAGTTGTTTTTAAAATATCTAACTATTAGTAATGTATGTATGTATATGCATTCTAGCATTGTTTATATGGCAATAAGTACAGTGTGTGTATGTGTGTGTGTATATATATATATATATACACACACACACATATTCACTAAAGCACAATAATTAATGTGGATAATAATATTTTGGGATATGTCATTGTAGTTGCCAAAACCATGCAGAGTATGTGTATAAGTGGTCTTTGGATTGGTTTCAGAATATAATTTTGCACAGTTGATTGCTAAAGATAATATGTTTGTGGAGTTCTACAGTTCTAATGAGCATAACCAATTCTAAAGCCAAGACGTGGTGGTAAATCTTGTGATGTTTTGAATTAATTGAACATGGCAGAATTGAAAAGGAATGTCTGGGCTCTTTGCATTGTGTTGTTCCAGAGCCTCCATGAGTTAAGACTTGGATTCCGATCTGTAAAACATTTTAAAGAAGTTTGAGGCAAAACACACAGATGGTTTCAGATAGCTGCAATCCTATACAGTGCCTTGCAAAAGTATTCACCCCCCTTGGCATTTTTCGTGTTTTGTTGCCTCACAACCTGAAATTAACATGGATTTTTTGAGGATTTGCATCATTTAATTTACAGAACATGCCCACAACTTTGAAGATTTTTTTTTAAAATTTATTTATTTATTTTATTGTGAAGCAAACAACAAATAGAACAAAATAACTGAAAAAGTCAATGTGCATAACTATTCACCCCCCTAAAGTCAATACTTTGTAGAGTCACCTTTTGCGGCAATCACAGCTCCAAGTCGCTTTGGATAAGTCTCTATGAGCTTACCACATCTTACCACTGGGATTTTTGCCCATTCCTCCTTGCAAAACTGCTCCAGCTCCTTCAAGTTGGATGGTTTGCGCTCGTGAACAGCAATCTTTAAGTCTGACCACAGATTTTCTATTGGATTGAGGTCTGGGCTTTGACTAGGCCATTCCAACACATTTACATGTTTCCCCTTAAACCACTCAAGTGTTGCTTTCGCAGTGTGTTTGGAGTCATTGTCCTGCTGGAAGGTGAACCTCCGTCCTAGCCTCAAAGCACGCACAGCGTGGTATAGGTTTTGCTCAAGAATATCCCTGTATTTAGTACCATCCATCGTTTCCTCAACTCTGATCAGTTTCCCAGTCCCGGCTGCTGAAAAACATCTGTGGGGATGGTGTTCTTTGGGTGATGTGATGTGTTGCGTTTGCACCAGACATAGTATTTTCTTTGATGGCGGAAAAGTAAAATTTTAGTCTCATCAGACCAGAGCACCTTCCTCCATACATTTTGGGAGTCTCCCACATGCCTTTTCACAAACTCAAAACGTGCCATTTTGTTTTTTGCTGAAAGTAATGGCTTTCTTTTGGCCACTCTGCCATAAAACCCAACTCTGTGGAGCGTACGGCTTATTGTCGTCCTATGTACAGATACTCCAGTCTCTGCTGTGGAACTCTGCAGCTCCTCAAGGGTTACCTTAGGTCTCTGTGCTGCCTCTCTGATTAATGTCCTCTTTTCCCGGTCCATGAGTTTTGGTGGGCGGCCGTCTCTTGGCAGGTTTGCTGTTGTGCCATGTTCTTTCCATTTGGTTATGACAGATTTGATGGTGCTCCTGGCGATCATCAAAGATTTGGATATTTTTTTTTATAACCTAACCCTGACTTGTACTTGTCAACAACATTGTCCCTTACTTGTTTGTAGAGTTCCTTGGTCTTCATGGCAGTGTTTGGTTAGTGGTGCCTCTTGCTTAGGTGTTGCAGCCTCTGGGGCCTTTCAAAAAAGGTGTGTATATGTAATGACAGATCATGACTGCACACAGGTGGACATCATTTCACTTATTATGTGACTTCTGAAGGTAATTGGTTGCACCAGAGCTTTTTATGGGTTTCATAACAGAGGGGGTGAATACATATGCACATGCCAAATTTCTGTTTTCTATTTCTAAAAAATAGTTTTATGTATATATTTTTCTCATTTCACTTCACCAACTTTGACTATTGGGTTCTGATCTATCACATAACATTCAGATTAATAAAACATTGAATTTAAGGCTGTAATGTAACAAAATAGGTAAAAAGTCAAGGGGGGGGTGAATACTTTTGCAAGGCACTGTAAATGTGTGAACAGAGTTAAAGGCATAGAGTTAGTGAAACTTTATTTATTTCATATACTAGCGTACTAGCCATAAGACTTGCCTTTCCCACAGAAATCACAAATCTGCAGTAATGTTCCTACCACAAAGGATTCTGGGTGGGCATATGCAAATTAGTTTAACAAAGAATCACATTTTATACAGAGATATACAAGAAGAATTTATTTATTCTATCATCACATCATAAACTATACCAGGTCCACCTCTCTAATGGACAAGAAAATATTACATAATAATTGCATATTCTACGTCTTTTACTTTTCTGCTAAAAGTACAAACGGGCTCTGGGATCCAGTCACTTAACAAGAGTGCAGACTGCAAACACATGATACTTTACAATCGTTATCATATTCATTATGAAAGCTGATTCTGGGTTTTGCCTAATCTGATGTTTTTGCATTGGCATATGATGTTCTTAGTCCGTATTACTCCTCCACCACACATGATCTTTCTTCTATTTGTAGAGATATTTATTTTAGAAATGTCCTCTGATACAGTTCCAGAGCCTGAAAGTGATGGCCCATGTAGAAATCAACAAAATAGACCTAACATGATTAAACATAGTTTTGGGGAATTGTGACTGGCTTTCATCTTGGTTAGTAGCTTGTTAATTTCTATATGCCAAACATGGTAGGTGTAATTTTTCCAGATCCATTTTTTATTAAAATCCATTCTAAATTCAACCCTTACCATGAATTGAAGTAGACAACTGGAACTTCTCCTTAGCCTCATTTGAATTGCAGTCACATAAATAGCACTGCCATGGCTTACAATAATGAATATGATAACGATTGTCTGGGTGTGTGTGACGGTCTGTCTGGGTGTGTGTGCGTCTGTCTGGAAGTGTGTGCGCGTTTATGTCCCCAGTACCCTCTGATCGCATGGAAATGGTGGTGTTACTCACCTTTCTTCCAACGCTATGCCGGTCTCGGTGCAGCTGGCCAGCCTCCATAGCTGATTATCATAGAGATTATCAATCTCCTCATAGAGATGTAATAAGTCAGTGCATCTCTATGGGGAACGTTCAGCACCTCCATGCAGAGCGTGAAGACGCTGAATGTAGGTAGGAGACACTTTAGTGGCCATTTGAATGATGGCCACTAGATGTGCTACTAGGCAGCAATGTGAACACTGCCTTTTCTCTAAAAAGGCAGAATTTACTTTTTTTTTTTTTTTTATAAATTATTTATTTTTGTAGTGCGGGTGGGGAAGAGGCCTGTGAGATGTGGCATAGAGTAGTCGTGTGGCAGCCAGGGAGGTGAGCAGGGCGGCTGCCGTCCGTCCCGCTTCTCCCCCAGGAGGCCGCAAGCTCCAAAGCCCTGTCCAGCCCGTGGGGCCCCAAAGCTCCCGTTCTTAGAGCCTGCTGTTGTGCCAACTTCAGCTCGAGCACAGTGCAGTTCCCTCTCGGCTTGAATTAAGGCTGTGGGAGCCAGATTATATTTCGAGAAGGTCAGTTTCTGCAGATGCCTCTCCCGCATGCGACCGGCAGAATTTACTTTGTAAAGCCTGCAGGGACAATCTATAGAAACCAGACCACTACATTAAGCTGTAGTAGTTCTGGCGAGAAAAATAAGAATTGTATTTTTGTTGTTGGGGGAAAAAACTGTCTCCTAAAAATTTTTAACTGGCTCCTAGATTGAAAGCAAATTTGCCGAGCCCTGATTTAATAAATGTGTTTTATGAGGTCTAAAACATAAAATTAAACAGAAATTCGCACCAATTTATTAGGTCCTGTCCAGGATTATTCATCTTGGCTTCATATCTGTTGTGATACAACCTTTTTTTGATACTGAACATAAGTAGGATTATTTACTAAAGTGAGAATTCAAAGTAAATCTCAAATTAAAGGCCAGAGTAGTCAAACTAAAAACATAACTGATTTAGAGATGTTTTAACTTTGAAATCTTACTTCCTTGAATAATCCTGAATATGTGGAGGATGAGAAACAGAAACACTATTTCTGTTTCCCCGCGTCTGCTGTGTGTGCCATGGCTGTGCCTGGACTAATCTGGGTTGTGATGTCTTATTATATGAAAAAAGTAACACAGGTTAGAGGTGGATTTCATTTTATTTCTAAATTAATTTCCATAAATTTGATGTTTCCCTTTAAAACACAAAGGATGTATGTCTTTACAGCGGGGTAGCTCCATAGAAGTGTCAGGCAAAGGAAAAATACTGAGACAAAATAGTCCCTAATTTGTCTCTATATCTTTTGACTGGATTGGAATTTTAGTGAAATCCCAATGCACCGTCTGCAGGTTTTCTGAGAACAAAACACAAATTGGTTCACTAAACATAAATAATGCCTTTATGAGTGATTTAAATTTGGTTACACATAATACTTAAAAAGCTAATTATACATGCTGTCACAAATGTTACTAGGAAATCCTTCTTATCACTTATAATATGTCACACTACTGGGATTACCCTTTACACTTTTTTGAATCTTTAACTCACTTGGCATGTATCCGATTCATAACTATTTAATGCATCATTTTCATAAAACTTAGAAATCATTGCATATACCCTGTGAATGACAACCCTAATCTATTTTTTATGTCTGCTTAATTTTGTTGCCTTATGCTCTTTCTCTTCTTGTCTGTAATATGTAAGGATTTTCATCAGCTTTGCTTGCTAGTTTGTCGTCCAATATTTATGGCAGTGAACGAATGGGCCTTGTTTGCGATTGTGTCTTAAGAGAAGTTTTAAAAGCCTTGTGTTTAGGTTAGATGTGATTTTCCAATTGCAGGAAAAGTATAAAATGTAATGTGCCAGGCACTGTACCTTTAATTCCTACGTTCTTCGAGCTGAGTGCTGTTACATAGTATATCCTATTATTGGCTCTGGCTACTTTCTTATATACACTGAAACTGTCATCACCAGTCTCTTCAAAACCACAGGTTACTTCAATACATAGTTTGTTGAGTAGACAAATGTACAACTGGACTTCACATCTTCACATAAGATAATTAAGCTACTATTTATTTAACCTACAAGTACAATTTATAATGTCAGCACAATCATCATCTTATGGAACTTGTTTGAAGAAAAAGCAGCCAGTTAATTTTCCATCATTATTGTGCCAACCAAGGGAGTCTTGCATAGCGGTTACCATTTTATAGATTTTTATCATCTCTGAGCCGTGCTTCCTAAAACGTTCATACATTGATGGAATTCATACACACACATATTTACTTTTTATTATTTTTACGTAATTTTCAACTTTATAGCTAATTTCCCCCTTTTAATTTCCTATTTGCTTAACAATTCTGCAATTCTTTAGTTTTTTTTAATTTTTTTTATTATTATTATTAACATTATTGAATGTAGAAAAAGCTGTTATTGGACCAAGTACAACGTTCTTGTTCATTGTTGTTATGGAACACACTTTGAATGTACAAATGTTCCTTCTTAACATGCCAGACAGCTGATGAAGGGAGTCCTGTTTTATGCATGGTGATATGGAGAATTTATATGTTAATCCATTGGAAATGGTTAGACGTCTCCACTTTGGTCTAGTTAATGATTACTCAGTTATTCATTTATTCAACCCACCAAACATTCATTCACATGATGCATATTTCCAGTAAACCATTTATTCTGCAGTTTGTGCTTCTTTCCACTTACACAAGACAAGGGTTTTATGCACATAATTTAACATAATATCATTAAGGAATCTATTCACTAAACTGCGAGTTCTGAGTTAAGTCTAAGGATTAAATGTCCAATTCAATCAAGCTGCATTTTTTTTCCCAGCTCTGCTAGTTTGGCCTTTATTTTGCCTACACTTTCTTAAAGCCTTTTAAACGACCAGTTTGGCACCATAACATCATCACCAAAATAAAGTTGTTATAGTGCCAGGAGGTCCATGGTGCACCTTAAGGGTTTAACCCCAAAGTCTGTGTTCCAGCGCTGTATCTTCCTGCCTCTATGTTCTTCCATTTTCTCAAATGTGGAAATCTGGAAGGCTCTTGCAGAATCAAGCAGGGACACGCTCCATTGGCTGACAGCGGTCAGCTGATGCTCTCAGCCAATAAGTTACTCCCCATTCATAAAGCTGGCTTTTAGAGAAATGTATCTTTTTCAAGCCAGTTTTATAAATGGGGAGTCACTGATTTGTTGAGAGTGTCAGCTGACTGTTCTTAGGCAGTTCTGCATTAATGGAGGTGGCAGCAAGAGAACTGTAATCTTCCTGTTTTTCTTGTTCTGCTCCCTTACTTGTGCTGTTTAGTGATGTCTGTGCCAGTGTGACATCATATCCTGGTATCCCTGCAAGGCTTCAGAGGGAAAAGAGCAAGAAGATTACAGGATCATATCGGCTCCACTGGACCCCTTGGGAAAGGATCCACCCCAGCTCTTCTAAAGTTAGGGAGGCTGGTTGGAGGTGATATAAAATTAAAATAATTATAATAATAGTTTGTGAGTATATGAGAAAATGTGTGTGTCTGTCAGTGTGTGTCTGCCTCTGAGTATGTCTGTTTAGGTGACCATTGTTTATACTCCCCCTTTTTCCCACGCCATGCCGGTCTTGCTGTGGCTGGCCACAGCTCCATGGCTAAGTTATTAAAATTGATGTTCTAAGCAAATCCAATGCTTTCCCATAGGAAAACATTGGGAAGCTAAGGTGATGCTGAATGCCAGTGCTGTACAGAACTGATATAGGGAGCACCGTCTGATGGACTGCCACTTGAGGTGCTACTAGACGGCAATATAGAAACTGCTTTTCCCTGCAGGGACAGGCTTTAGACACCAGATCCACTACATTAAGCTGTTTACTATAGTGTCCTAGTGGTTCTGGTGACTATAGTGTCCCTTTTTATATTTTTGTTGTTGAAAATAATGCTTTGTTAGTTTAATTTAAAAAACAAAAAACATGCTCCTATCTTTTTTAGTTGGTTCCATGATTTAAAACAAATTTGTCAAGCCCTGCCTTAAGGTAAGCAAGCATCAGGGACCATTTAACATTTTAAAATGTTATACCCCCAACAGCTGTAACCTGGTATGAGCATGGTTAAAGTAGCACTGTTACACCCCCTTCTCCCCTCAATTCCAATCAAGTCAAAAGATGTACTGAGACAAAGTAGGGACTACTGTGTCTCAGTATTTTTCTTATGCTTGACTCTACCGCCATGAAGAAGTGTCAGTTCCCCAGCCTCCCCCCCAGCATGGCTGCAGGAAATTGGATCTATCTATGGAGACTCCCACAGTCGCAGGAAATCCTCTATAGACCTCAATGCTGCATGCGGAAGAGTATAGTAGCCGTCGTTGCTGAAGCACCAGGAGCAAAAGATGTCCCACTGAAAGGGGATGGCGGTGCCTGGGACAAGTTCAAGTAAGTTAAATTAACCTTTGCATGCCCCCATTGGACCCCCTGCGGCATGTTATTCAAAATCCCCAGGCTGTGACAGTTCAGCTTTAAATCCCAGCTCACAACAGTGAAACCCAGGTACTTACCAATACCTGCGTTCCTCTCTGTCAGGTGGAACCATATTTAATGGCCCAGCCTGACAGATGAGCTGCATGGCATGCTCCAAACACTGTGCATGTAAGTAGTAAAGGCTGTGAGTTTGAATTAGTATGCTGATGCTGGACACAAAAGGCTGACACAATTGATATTGTCAAGCCGTAAATGAGAGGTAAGTCCCTAAATACAGATTAAAGGTTTTTTGTTTTTTTTATCTCAGTCTTTTTATATTTAAATAATAAAAGCTGCTGGGACAGATCCCTTTAACATAACCACTTCAGGAAGCGTAATATTTTTTTTTTTTTTGGCTTAGAATGAGTTTTGTAAAATCTAACACAATCAAAAGATAAGACTAAGTCGAGCCAACTGCATTTGATTGTGCATGCAAGAGAAGATCTGTCAAGGAGGGCAGATCTTCAGGTGAGTATGTCTCCCCTCCCCTTTTCTTAAAGGGACACTCAAACTTTTTGATTTGCTTTAGATGTGGAGTGCTTTTTTTTTATTTGACAAAAAGTGCAGATATCAATAGAAAGGTTAATAAATTAACCTTGTTACACCCTCATGGCTGTCAAACAGACTACTGGTCCTGTTACTTCCTGGTTTGTTTAATTGGAAATAGGAAATTGCTCAGAGTACCTGCCTTGCAAAGATTTCTTATTGAGCTGCATTGGGAACTCTCATGATTGGACAGCCACAGAATGTCTAGGCTGGCTTTGAAGATTAAACAAGACACGAGATCTAAGGTTTGACACTGTTTTTAGATATTTCCCAAAGAGAAAATGTGTAATTAAAAGCATGCAAGTTTTAATTTAGTTACGTGACGGAGCTCCTGTATGTCTTAGTATTAGTAGACTTAGTATGTCTGTCCAGTACACTTCCTTGCCGCTTTCAGGGACCCTGAACCATTTCAGCCCCAGTTGCCGAGGCTTGACTGGGTCTCTCAGGAATTCTTCAACCAAACCAGGCTGCAGCTTACTCCTTCTAGGCAGGTGTCCTACCTTTGTCTCTTCAGTTCCTTTCCCAGGCAGGTATCCACACCTCGTTCTGCACTGTGACCAGCAACTGCATTTACAAAGGCACTTGTGGCTCTCAGGCCTAGCTCTTTTGACTTTTCCTGGGATTCAGGGACCAAGCAGCCAGCCAACTGATCTGAAGACTCTGTTACTGGGATCCCTAAATAACAAACTAGGACACAGTTTCAAAAGGAACTAACACAGAATTCTTTATATTGGAAGAGGACAAGCCTTTGGAGACTTGTCCTTAAACATGTGGGGACAAGCATTTAAAATACAAATATACAGAACATTGGGGAACAAGCAATTATAATTAATACATGAACTATACACTACAAGTAAAAAAAAACAAACATTAAAAAGCAACAATATTTAACTAGGTATCTGGTTGCCCTAATTTGCATAACGGCATAATGTAAATGTACACACTTCCATTCAATTAGCAAAGGGTGCTCCAGAGTTCTAAAGTAACAATGAATAGTTTAAATATCAATTGCTACCATCACAAGCCTATTTCAGAGGCTATTGGGATCAGCCCTGTAGTCTGTTGGCAAGAGGCTGGCCTTCAAGCCTCTCCAAAAGGCCATAGCATGATAGCTTCTGTCATAAGGTATATCTAAGCAGTGATTTTAAAAAAAATCACTGGAAAAAAGGTGAGTAACAACACCATTCCCATGCGATCAGAGGGTACTGGTGACTTAAACGCGCACACACACACCCAGACAGACCGTCACACACACCCATTTCATAAAAATCAACAGCTGTATACTAGATCTCATTTGTAGAAGAACAAGCACCACATTCTCTGTAAACTGAACTGGATTAAAAGAGCATCACGTATTAAAGATATTTGTGGTAGCCAATGCTTAAAGATTTATAAACATTTTTATTCTCTACAGTCTGTATTCTGTAGCAGAAAATCACACCTATTCAGTCTGCCTCACATAGTATGACAGCATTACTGCAGAAACTGCTCTGCTTTTGACAGAAGTGTCTAATGCCAGCTATTGTTTTACTGGATCTATGTGGTATAATGTTATTTGACACAATGGTTTTTGCTCCAACAACCAATCTTTGTTCTCTATACTCATTATTGTCTTTCCAATAAAAAAATAGATAAATAGAAATAAACAACAACAAAAAAGTAATAATACGATTAAGTTTTTGTAAAGCAAGAAACATATCCGTAACTTGATATTGTGCAATCTATTGTAGTAGTAAAAAAACAAACAGATGAATTATGTGATACATAGCATTGGTTGAACTTGGAAGTTTTCCTTCTAAACCTGGAATTCTATATTTTCCTGGATAGTACACCTATTTTCTAGGTTTGACAGAATCCATAACAATATGACTTTGGTGTGTAGAGGGAACAAATAAAGCCCTTATATGTTTTTATAGTTCAAGGGCAGAATCACAAATAGGACTTGCTGACTCCAGTTTAGCGTTAGCAGTAAAATCCTTATTTATATATTTTCCCTATTGGCTCATATTCTTCAACACTTTTATAGGGTTACTGTCACCTTCAAACCATTTTGCTTACTACAAAAGGGCTTACAAATAAAGAAAAGATGACTTGTGTTAAACTGCTTTCAGTGTATGCTTTTGTGCACTAGTTATTTTTAATTTATCAACTACATTATCAATTAATTAGGCAAGGAGACATTTACAGAAAGATTTACGTTTTTGATAAAGTACGAATATATTGCAAAAACCGTACACTAGTAAGAATATTTCGTGCTTGGTATGGCTGGAACAATATAATTGATTGGGGAAATCAAACCAATCGTTTGATGATATCCTGAGTATCTCCCCCTGTCCAGATTAAAAGGATTATACTGCGTGCACGACTGCCATTCCCACTTGAAGAAGAGTCTTCTGCCAACCATTCAACCATCCAAACGAATTATCCCATGGATTATTAACCCATGAATTACGTTTTAATTCTTCTGAGAGATTTTCTAGTTTCTCTATAGCCATGGTTACTGATGTGGAATCAATCAATCAATTAATTATCTTGTGTATCTGCGCCCGGCCAAATTAAAGCAGTAGTGCGTGCACGCTCCTAAAGTAATTCACACCAGACACAGGTTTCGAGTTAGTGAAAAATTTGAGGAATGTGCATTCTGAGGGGACGGCATGCCCCTTATGAAGCAAAATTACATCATATGCTTTGAGTTAATATTTTTGTCCACAACAGTCCCCCCTTAAAATGACTATTTACTAAAGAGACAACTACTAACTGACCCTAATAAGGTCCCTACTTGGCTGCAGCTCATCTGTCTGAACAGGCCTCGAACGCTTCACTGCGCGGGTATCCTGTAGTGGCTAACCCACTACATCTCCCGCGTCAGACTTCTACCCGTGGAGACAGACACTGTCCCTATGCTGTCCCTACAAAGAAGTAGTTGTCCTTTTGAGGTGGTGGGACTGAAGAGGTGTATGTGGGGTATCGCAGTCCATGTCGTCGATATCTTGATGTAGGAATGTAGGTGTGGTGTGGTCAATGGTCTGACCTACAGTCTTCTGTAAGTATTTCTGCACACAAGGCATCACACAGCAAGACAGGAAGAGAAAGAGAATTATCACAGTAAGAACCGCCATACTTACTTGAAGGAGAGTTTTCTGCCATCCATTCATCCAACCAAACCATCTGTCCCATGAATTGGGGACTCCCGAGTTCTTTGTTAATTCATCAGAGAGACTTTCTAATTTCTCTATGGCCCATTGGGGCCTGTATTGTCTGGGATGAAGGTACAGCATGTCATAGTATCGGGAAGTATTTTACACACGCCCCCCTTCTCTGCTAGTATCATGTCTAAGGTCATTCGATTCTGAAATGTCATTTGGGAGGTAGTCTGTAACTGTTCTGCCAGGCCCTGGAGGGCATCTCTCGTGTAATTGACAAAGCGTTGCTGATTATAGTAAATATAATTGATCCAATTAACATTCTTGTTAGCGGTGATGAGTGGGATCAAGGATTCGAATCCTGCCGCAACCTCATCTCTGGCCTTGAACTCGTTTTGGTACCCCCCTTGGTACACCTATGGCATCGATATATATATGTGGGTCGAAACTACCTTGAACAGGGGTTTCTCTCTTTACCCTAAAATAGGTGTGTGGTGAATCAAGTGGGCCTTGGTGGTTATCAGAAATTATATGTATGGGCATGATAGCTTTGGTCAGAGTGCATTCACCCCACCACAGGCCAGTCATTTTAGATCTGAGCTGCATGTCACCACATAGCCAATAAATGTCTCCCACGGACTTAACATGATTTACTAATAGGGCAGTGGGAGGTTCTCGATAGGTAGTACAGTCACCAGAAGGGAATTTACCCACACATTTTCCTGTGGCTCCATGTATTTTGTAGCAAGTGTAGTTGCATGGGTACACAGTGATCCCATCAGGTGGCTTGATATTCCCTTGGGTTATTGGGTATACCTTTTTCCATGATTCACACACAGATGAGTTTGTTGGTGACTGTGCATAGAGACTTAGGAAACATATTTCAACATCTGAAGGTAGACTGAAGGGCACTGTACCCAGATGGGGTCAGGCCCCTCCACAAACAAAACAGTTTTATTGTGTGAATTAGCATTATACCTCATCCACTCAAGCCATAGATTAGTATCTGAAAACCCGGTCTCCACAGCCATAGTGTCGTCAAACATGGAATTAGCAATGGCTACCGTGTCTTTAAGGGTTTTAATGTGTGGATTTAGAGGGTTAATCATAATGTGCGTAGAGTCTACCCTGTCAGGTGACGTAAGCATGTCTTGTAAATAGAAGGTCCCCAACTTGTTGTATGAGCCACCCCCTTTCCAATACATTCCCATTACGTACTCCCCAGTGTCCCCTGGGCTGGGATGTTCTATGTTTAAGGTGAGTTTCATTGGGGTAGACCTGGTTGGCTTACATAAGGTCATTCTGTGTAATAAGGGTTACCATGTCTGTCCACCCTATCCAAGGTGCTTTGTGGTCTGTAGCCCCATGTTCGGCCTATGTTCCAACCTGCTGCTTTCCAGGTACTACAGTGATGTCCCCAGTAGTCACCTGTCACACAAATGTATGGGTCCTTTCTTTTGGGTATGTCTTTGTATATTGCTGAGTGTTGTGACTGTGGAAAGGCACAAGGAACAATATCACAGTAATCAAAGGTAAAAGTAGCTACATGTGTGTTTGAAGAGTTATACCAGAATGTGTAAACATGATTATCTTTGGAAATAGCGACTTGTTGGGCCTTTAATAGGCCTAGCAGCAGAAATAGACACAGGAAGCTCATAGTTTATCAGGATCTGCTTCCTCTGGATCGATAACTTTCTTACAGTGCGAGGCGTGTATCCAGGTATTCTTCCCAGCCAATTTCACCGAGGTAGATGTGGTCAATAGGACTTGGAATGGACCATCGAACCTTGGCTCAAGAGTGTGCTTTCTCAGGAATTTCTTGACCATAACCCAGTCACCAGGAAGGAGTTTGTGTGCCTGTATTTTATTAGGGATCTGGAATAGACGAAAACACCTGTGCATGGATTTTGGTCAAAGTATGAGAGAGTGCAGTTATATAATCTACCTTTGCATCTGACTGAACAGCCTAACCTGGGTGCTGTACCAAATAAAATCTCGTAGGGGGATAAGCTAAATCTCCCTCTTGGAGTGTACCTTACACTAAATAGTGCTATGGGAAGACTTTCCGTCCAGGGTAGGTTAGTTTCTTGGGCCATCTTAAGCATTTTGGCTTTCAAGGTGCCATTCATGCGTTCTACCTTACCACTACTCTGTGGGTGATAGGGTGTGTGGAATGCAAGGGTCACCCCCAGTGCTGCCCAGATTTCTTTGGTTAGTAAGGCGGTGAAAGATGTTCCCTGGTCACTTTCGATCACCTCAGGAACTCCATATATGCAGATGATTTCGGTAAGTAGGTGCTTTGCTGTGATCTTTGCGGTGAGATTAGTGACCGGAAAAGCTTCTGGCCATCCTGAAAACATATCCACTATGACCAGTGCATATTCATACCGGCCACTCTTTGGCATTTGGATATGATCAATTTGGATCCTTTGGAAAGGGTACTGCGGCTTGGCCAAATGGTTTGGTGCGGCTTTAATTCTTTTTCCCGGATTACATCTGGCGCAGATAGTAAGGATCTGCAGTAGTTTCGTGTCAAAGTGGTGATTCCAGGAGCTTCAAAATATTTATTAATCAAAGAGTTCATGAGATGCTTAGATAAATGAGCTGGTCCATGGGCCCACTGGACGACAGCTGGGCACACACTCTTGGGTAGACAGAATTTGAGGTTGATTGTGTATACTTCATTCTGGAGGGTTGCCCCTTTATCTTTCCAACTTTGTTTTTCCTGAGGGGTGGCAGCGGCCTGTTGTTCTCTTAGTAGCTTGAGATCGGTGGGTAAGGTCTGCATAGTGTAAATAGGAGTCTTTTCAACGTGCACTCTTCTGTCCACTTCCCAACACTTTCACGCCACATCTTTAGCGGCCTGGTCGGCTAAGTGGTTGCCATGTGCTTCTTCTGAATTTAGTCTCCCGTGGGCCTTTACCTTCAGTATGGCCACCTCTTCAGGAAGCAGTAAAGCGTCCATCAATTCTTTGATAGCTGCGCCATATTTCACAGGGGTACCTGTTGCTGTTAGGAACCCCCTGGTTTTCCAAATTAAGCCAAAATCATGCACCACTCCCAGAGCATACCTTGAGTCCGTGTAAATATTAACACGCTTCCCTTCAGACGTCTTGCATGCTACCGTGAGGGCTATTAGTTCGGCTTCTTGTGCTGACTTAGATGACGGAAGTGAAGATGCTTGGAGTATTTGGTCTTCTGTGGTGACTGCATATCCGGTATGATATTGTCCCTGCACATCTGCGAATGTAGAACCATCCACAAACAGTGTGTAGTCAGGGTTGGATAGTGCAGCCTCGTGCACTGTTGGGAGATGGGTTGTTTCCATTTTCATCTGTTCAAAGCAATCATGAGGGGCTTCCGGGTCTTGTTCTGTAGGGGGGATGTCTTCATATATCTCTGTGTGATATCGAGGGTAACCGACTGTGTTGAAATTTATGGTTCTTTTGGTGAACCCGTTAATGTGACTGTTCTTGGCTTGCAGTATTCCATGTTTTGGCCATTGGGCCAATGTCTTTCCATGAGAGATCTGGAGACTTGGTGAAGGAGATATGAGGAACAGCCAACTCCCAATGGTGATATAAATGCGAAATCTCCATAGGCAGGTAGACTAAGAGAACAATGTTTCCTTTGGAGTCACAAAACATGTCTGTTAGTGTAATGCGTATTTCTACCAGCTGAATAGTTCTTCTTCATAGTATGGGTCAGGACCTGGGGTGCTCTTGAACCACAGGGTGCAATGTAAGTAGCTCGCGGGCTGTTTATCATGTGGGACCGCAGGCTTTTTCCATATGAACGTCAGGATTGATGTCCAGAATGTACCAGTATTGCGGTACTCCCCCCTTGGGAAGTGGCAGAAGAGTGGCTGGGTTCAATGAATAACATCTTTGTAACGTAACATTATCAGGCAAGAGGAGGGAGGTCTGAAGGCGGAGATGTCTCTGGGATGAGAGATGTTTTGGCTGGACTTGATTCAGGATGGCCGTAGTATCGTGGGGAGCAAGGATAGTGAGTTTATGTCCAAGAACAAAGTCATTAGTTTTGTCCAGCAGGGCACTGGCAGCAAAAACAGCACGCAAACAGAAGGGACCACCCCTAGCCATGGGGTCTAGCAAGCACGAGAATAAACCAATAGGACGTTGACGGGAACCATGTGATTAAGTAAGGACCCCTGAAGCATGGCCTATCTTTTCTGAAACGAAAAGTTTGAACAGTTGCTGATAGTTAGGTAGGCCCAAGGCAGGGTAGAGGATATGGCTCTTTGAAGGGCATGGTAACAGGTGCAAGCTGTAGGAGTCAATCAAAACAGTTCAGTCTTCAAGGCATCACAGAGAGGTTGCATGAGCTGAGAAGCCTCAGGGATCCAGGACCTGCAGTATGTGATGAGGCCCAAGAAGGCATGAAGAGCCTGATGGGTGGTCGGAAGGGTAAGGTTGGTAATGGCAAGTACTCTGGTCCTTGTTATATGACGGGTGCCATGGGAAAGGCAATGTCTCAAGAAGACCACAGAGGGCCGGCACCACTGGAGTTTCGCTCTGGAGGCTTTACATCCTTCTTCAGCGAAAAAAACAAAGGAGATCTTCGGAATTTTGTTCAGCAGTTGAAAAATCATCCGCACAGAGGAGTAGATTATCCACGTACTGGAACAGGACCACGTCAGGGTGAGACTTCTGCCAAGGTTCTAGGACAGCTGACATAGCTTTTGCGAATTGGGTTGGGGAATTCTGTGCACCTTGAGGCATAACAGTCCAAGTATACTGTTGATGATCGTGTGTGAAGGCAAACAGATATTGACAAGAGGGATCCAAGATCACGCTGAAAAAGGCGTTGGCAAGATCAACCACAGTGAAGAATTTAGCTGTAGGAGGGACTTGTGACAACAGTGTATGTGGATTTGGGACAACAGCAGTGTCTCGGTTGGTGACATCATTAACAGCGTGGAGGTCTTGGACCATACGGTATTGGTCTGGTTAACCTTTTTCAGTTTTCTTCTTTACTGGAAATAGAGGGGTGTTACACTGTGAAACACACTTGACCAGAGCACCTTTTGCCAATAGACTTTCAACTTGCTTTGAGATGGCTAGGGCTTGTGCAGGCTTCAATGGGTATCGTGGTCGTCATGGTGTTTAGCTCCCTTTACTAGTGTAGCTACCAGAGGTGGTACTTGTAGGCGTCCAATGTCATCAGGACCCGTGGACCAAAGTTTAGCTGGGACCCTTTCCAGGGCACTGGGGGCGTCTGGGACCCGTACCTCCTCGGTGGGGGATGTCATGTGTAGTAGTAATGGCAGAGAGCAGAGGACAGAAGTATCTTTGCGAGAAAGGGGGGTTAATAATTGGACCTGGCCATCAGCAGTGAAAGAGATAGAGGCTTAAAGACGGGACAGAACATCAGCACCTAAAAGGTTAATTGGATAAGTGGAAGAGACAACAAAGCGTGAGAGTATGTCAGAACCCACCCGCAAGAGCTTAGTTAATGGGTTGTTTCTAGGGGTGCCATCGACACCAACACAATAGACATCTGTGTCGGATAAGCAAGATGGTTCAGGCAGGTCCTGTTCTCTGAGAACACTGTGGGCTGCACCTGTGTCAACTAAAAAGGTAGTAGGCTGACCCTCAACGGGAAGCACAACTGTGGCAAGAGGCCCCCCTTTGTACCCTGTAGACACTGCCATGACAGGGGTGTTAGACACAGGTTTGTCTGTTACCTATTGCACAAGGTCTAGATGAGATTGATCAGGGCCAGTGTAGTGACGTGTGGGTGTGGTGGAGTGACTGGCCTGATGAGTTTGGCGTGTAGGGCGATGTTGACTGGGTACAGGACGGTCATCTGGTTGGTAATCATCTGTATCATAACTATCAGGGGAAGGGTGAGCATAGTTGCGGGAAGAAAGTAGACCTATCATCCGGACCAGATCCCATAACATGGCCTTGGATTGCGGAGTAGGTGCCTGATGTCCTTCCTGATGGCGGCCACCGTGGACACCGGAAGGCAGAGCAGCGCCTGAACCGAATCCACCATAAAAGCAAGAAACTAGACCGACGAGAGGGGGTCAGTTCTGACTTTTCCACATTGACCTTCCCTAGGTCCTGGAGCAGGCAGATTGTGAATGCCGTCTGCTGATGCAGAACACTGGGTTCTTGCGCCATCAACAGAATATCGTCAAGATAGATGATTGATCTGATCCCCCTGGCTTTTAGTGTAGCCATGACTGGCTTCAACAGTTTGGTGAAGCACCTTGGGGCCGAGCTGAGGCTGAACGGAAGGCATGTGAACTGCCAGACACGTTTCCGCCTGAGGAACTGGAGGAAACACCTGTTCTCTTGATGGATCGGAACCGTGAGGTAAGCATCCTTCAGATCTAGACGCAAAAAACAGTCGTCCTCGCGGAGTAGATCCCTGAGGAGATGGATGCCTTCCATCTTGAAATGTCGGTAGACGACATACGCGTTAAGGGCACACAGATTGATTACAGGGCGGAAATCCCCTGATTCCTCACCAGGAAAATATTGCTCAAGAAGCGAGGGGGGCCTGACACCCTCTCCACCACTCTCTTGTCCAATAGGGCGAGTTTTTCCGAATGGACCAGAATGGATGCCTCTTTGTTCATACGAATAGGCCTTGGAGCAGAGGTCTGCTTCGGATTTGCTCCGAAATTGATCCTGAATCCGGACACGATACATACTGGTACCGGGATGAGGAGGAGGAAACGGACTCAGAGTTACTTTCCACTTCAGAATTGAAAAGGGGTCATTGTACCGGCAAAACTCGTCTATTGAATCCTAGTTTTAGGTGTAGCATTTACGCAAGAAAAGGGGATTCTTAAAGCCCTTGAAACCACAGTGCCATTTTGTAAATATAAATGGTGTCACTGTTTCTATTGTTTCATACAGAGCACTGGTGCTCTCTATGGACAGACACTCAAACTAATCAGCTTGATAGTTACTTGTGTTAGAAAATAGCAATTTGATTGAATTTTGCAGCAATGCCAAAAAGAGAGAAAAAGGTTATTCGGCTGTAATAAATCAGTTCTGTAATAGGGCATGGATATCAACGTTATTTATGTCACTTGTCTTGCAATATTTCAAAGGTGTATTTTTTTTTAAACTGCATAACTACACCAAAATAAGCTTTATTTAATTTGCTTCGATATAGCTCCCTGTGTTTGAATCTCTTTTTTTTTTTTTTTTTTCAAGAGCACTTTACATTTCAGAAAATACATAAGGAAAACTAGGGACTACATTTCTTTATGTATAGCAGTCAGACTGGCAAAACTTGACATTGGAGGTGACTTAGAGCAAGGTTCTGTTTGAGTTGCCAATCATTTAACCCACAATCCATCAGTATAATAAATCCCACAGAAGGATTGATTGTACTGCAGACATGTGGGAAGAAGATAACAAAAGATCTGCATCCAGGGGTTAACCCCATACCGCAGTTAAGGCTTTCTATGCATATAATGGGCTTTAAAGCCTTTCAGACTGCATAGAACACTCCCCCAATCAGCATCTCCTTATAGAGATACATTGAATCAATGCATCTCTATGAGGAAAGTTCAGTGTCTGCATGCAGAGGGTGGGGACACTGAATGGCAGTGCTGCTCATTGTGCAGCACTGCCCCAGGAAGCACCTCTAGCAGCCATCTGAGGAATGACCAGTGGGGTTATTACTAGGCTGTAATGTAAACACTGTATTTTCTCTGAAAAGACAGTGTTTACATCAAAAAAGTCTGAAGGGAATGATTCTACTCATCAGAACAAATGCAATAAGCTGTAGGTGTTCTGGTGACTATAGTGTCACTTTAATATGAAATAGGTGAATTATGGTTGAACAGACATATAGCGCAAGTTCCAGGTTTAGTTTATGTTTTGTTTTGATCAGAATGTGTACAATTGACACTGTCCTTAAGGGATTAAGATCTAGCACATGAAAGAAAAGATTATAAATAAAGGTAAGTGTGAAAGGGTGAGTATTCAGATATAGGGCCATAAGGTAAGAAAAGACAAAAACCATAAAAGGGCCGCTTTAAATTTGCTTAGATGTGGAATAAATGTATTTTTTCATATTTACTGGGGCTCTGCAGCCAATAATGTATAATTCCTACTTTACATCTAGCTGATGTATGGGTAAAGTTAGGAGGGTTAGCAACTACATCTAACTTTGTGTTAATTTTTGCCATGTAGCATGGAATCCTGGTGGTAATTGGCATCATCTCCTTATTCTTTATGGCAAATGTTTAAACCAAATGGCAGTTATGAGTCTGTTACAGTGACATTGTATAGCATGGAAACAGCCAAGAATCGCTAGTTTACCATCAGCTGTTTTAGGGGGAAATTCTAAGCATCGTAACTTTTGACTTTTTAACTTAGGGTTGACCAGTTGCCATTCACCACCACTGCTACCTCAGCCAAAGAGCATGAAACCCTTGATTACAAGCTTTCATTTGCTCTCTTGAGCTAAGTCCTACCTTTCTAGGGCTAGCTCAATGGCTGAGAGTGTCAGCTGATTGCAGTCAGCAAATAAACTAAGTAATGCACTGCCAGATGTAACTTAGGCAGAGTGTCTGGCTCTCTGGCTGAGATAGTGGAGACAGAGAATGGCAACCAGCAGACATCTGGCAAGAAATCATAAATGAAGAAAAAGGGGAGGGTACAAATCTCCCCTATTGAGGGCGCTAAATAATGATGACAAAAGGGACTTATAATAAAAAAGTCCTAAATTTAATATTCAAAATGTAAAATATAAAAGACAAAAACAAAGCAGTGCAATTATAAGACTGATTTCGTACACAAGCACCAGCCACTATCTGTGCAAGTACAGAAATATTTCACATAGCCCTAGGTCGCGACTCATAGGGCTTGAAAATACTTGCGGCTCTTAATATAGAGGTGGAGGTGAAAGGACTGTCTCTGAACTGCTGTCTTGAAATGTCAGGCTCAACGCGTTTCGTCCCGCGCTTTTCGGCACTTCCTCAGGAGAAGAAATCAAACCCGGCACCATAACCATCACAGCACGCTGTAGTGGTTTTGGTGCTCAGATTGTCTACCAGCTTGTCTGTAACTGATTGCGACATGCATAGAAACAAGCCTTTGTGTTTTGATATATTGCATTATGTTTAATTACACTCTGAGTGTTATTGATGCATACTATTTCATGATATTTACTGAGGGCTTATTGATTTTGCACTCATTACTTTCTCACATTATTTAAACATAACCATGCAAAGGGTTTGGACGGACACAAAGCTAAAATAGGGTTTATATATTTAATTGTACTTAAAAAGGGTCATCACCAGAACCTCTATGGTAAAAGGCTCCACATATTAGTGGTGCAAAGCAAGTGCATATTAAAAGAAAAGAACAAAAAGAAACCAAAACTCAATCACATAGTATTCATTTGTGATGTCATAAGTGAAAATTCTTGTTTAATGAAATATCCTTGATTTAATAGGACATTGATGATTTAATTTAGTGGCATATTATGTTCAAACTGGCTTACTTAAAGGGATTCTATAGTGTATGTCTAACACTATAGGGCCCTCGGGTCTTTAACTGAGATCATATGTTTCTTACACAACTTGATTCTCTCTCTACCCTAATGGCTCTAGGCACTAGATTCATGCGCCCTATTGTTAAAGAGACACTAACTGACCAAATTGGGGAAGTGGAATGCAAATTACTGTTTAGTGTATATATACCCCAAATAAATTCATGCATGTATTCATTGGGGTTATATCTTAAAAAGCGCTTGCAAAATCTGCAGCCCTTCCCGTTTTCTCCAGAAGAGCCTTAACAGTCTCTTCATTTGTGAAATAGCCAACTTCTCATTGAGAACCTTCCCTCCATAGAATGCACCTGCTCCTTCCATGTGCTCAGTGGAACTAACTGATGCAGGAGACAAACCTCCCTTGCTGTCTGACAGCCAAGGGGGTGTTTAATTATAAAAATCAGCACTCTTATAAAGTGCCTTTGAAATAGGCTAATCCTCACCCATAAAGCACTTCAGCAAACTGAAGTACTTTATGGGTGTTAAACAAGCAGCAAGGTAAAAATCTGAAATAACATTGCAATATTTTGCCCAGGTTGTCAACATTTCTCTGTTGTAATCTTTACGGTCAGCATTTTTTCCAAAGAAATAAATAATTGTCAGTGTGTTTTCTTAACATGACCAGCACAGTTAAACTTTAGTGCTTTAAATGAAGTGTGAAAATCATTTATCAGTGATTTCTAGTAATATGACAACTAATTTGCAACAAAAATAGGCCAAAATATCATCTTTATGAGTAAAATAAAAACAAAAATCTCAGTCTTGGCTAAATTGGAGGGGTTTTCCCCCAACAGTTAGCAATTCGGTCAGTTTACTGTATAGTGAATGAACCTCTTTGTGTTCCCTAAAGAAGTCCACTTAAATGATGACAAACCCCTAATTTGAAATTGCAGAAATTAAGTTTAATAGACCTTACTGTGCCCTGCAGGAATGCCACTGCTGACTCTCTTATAAATCTGCTGGCGTAGGAGCAAAGGCTTGTGTTTGCTGATGCATTCCCTTCAAATAAAAAAACCCAGCACATCCACATATTTACTACGAGCTTCTCAATAACCTGGATTCACTAATCAGCTCAGTAGCTCCTAACCTCATTGGAGAGCCATTTGAGCGGTCTCTGATGGGCATAGTGATACATTAGTTTTACATTCTCCTGTCACAAAGTGTTTGCACCTGTCTGATCGTAATTAGTCAAGACAAATAGCACCATCAGCTGAATATGCTCGTTATGCTTATTTAATTTTTACTGTAGGTAGATGAAGATTTATAGTCGTTACAGGGTTTAGTTCTATATCAGCAATACGAACGCTTGTATGAAGGTTTTGTGCACATGTTGTCCCTTGCAGTGTTCCTGATTTACCATTTCCTGTGCCAGCCGGTTTTAGTCCAACTGAAGCAGCTGATGACTTCACATTCAAATCCTCACAATGCCGTGCAATGCTACTGAATTATGTGTCCTTTGTCCTTACCTACTTCTGTAGGTTAAGGGTATCGAGCAAGTCTGTGTCAAAGAGCTAATAGTTGATCTATGTATAGAAACATTCATTACATTTTAGTGGTGATTGCTCTGCATTTACCTAAAATGTTATTCGTGCGTTTATTCTTAAAGATAGAACCTTGTGCACTTTGTGGCCTAATTATTTAACTCGGAGGTCTTACAACCACAGATGCTAATGCACTAAATGCAGAATATGGCAAGCTTTGCCACCGAATCCATCACTGAATAGAACAATAGGTACTTTCAACACTACCAATACAGCTACTGATTTGCATGGTATCTTTATGTATCTTTCAGTAGCAGACATATATATGTATTTAATATCTTTAGCAACAAAATGAAATGTTAGTAACAGCTACCTTACATCACGGTAATTCCCCATTAGCTGTGTTGTGTACTTAATAGTATGGCCAGTAGTGTACTGCACCAGAGTCTGAAATTTTAAATTTTTTTGAATAAAGAAATTGGCCAGCTGTTTCTCAGGATTGGTGCTATATGTAGAAAGATGTAAATCCCTTAAGGACTAATGATGGGATTATCAAATAATTATTCCGTCATTAAAGATCCATATTCAGAATGCAATGTCATTCTTACTTAGTGTCTGGAGGGCTCTGCAGAGCTGCCAGTGCTAAACCTGGCACAAGGTCTTTAGGGACCAGATTTTGATGACTGCATGAAATGCCTCTGGGGTTTGGTTAAGAACAACAGAAAGTCATAGCTAGCAACACATTCAGTGTACATTGAAAGCATCTGCAAGATTACTATTGTTGTGTGTCATATTCTCGGTTATATTAGTTAGGAACTCTGTACAGATATTTGCTTGAGACAAGTTATCCTGAGCACTCCCAATTAAAACACAATAGTAATATTAACATGCTAAAGCATATAGAGAGGCTATAATACTATATAAAGGTATTTGTCATTTCTTCCTCTTGCATTTTTGTGTGATTTTATTTCTTGTATCTTGTCCTTTTCTGGCATCTGATGAATTAGTAAGGGATACTCGCATTGGTTTATGACCTTTCATTCAGCTATTCTCTTGTTTATATAATAGATATTTACTCCAGAGCCAGTGTGCATATTTATACATCATTGCTCATGCATTTTGTCTATTGCAATGCTCACCTTTCTAGTATATGCACACACATACATGTATGTATTACTTGAAAAATGGGAAATGGAGATGCTGTCATGGATTTAGCACACACACACACAGACTGAAATGTATGAAGGCTATAGGGTCTGTAGTGTGCAGTATCTGTTCTGGTCACATGCAGTGTGACTAAGGATGCATTCAAAGCATAATTTTGCACCTTCCATTCTCTCTTTGCTTATGGAGAGGTTAAGTATGTCTCGCTGGCGCCGGTTCTCTTCCCGTCTGTAGTAGATTGTTTTGTAGAAAAGCTCGATGCAGAGACTGCTCACTGACAGCCAGAAAATGAATGTGAAATGTGTCTTCATTTCCTCTAGGTGCTTTGGGAAAACGGACACGGTTTCAGGAAAACAACTTGGCTCAGCTTATTTTGGACGTGGAAAGGAAAGGGGACTCCTTCCTACGCAACGGACTGACGCCAGCCCCGACCCCTGCAGAGAGCTTGCCAAAGGTAGGAGAATCCATTTTTGCCTCCAGTCAATAATACCTTCATTACACTGCAAGTTGCCTGCCATATTAAATGAGGTCTGAATAACATTCAACCATCAACTGTGTGTTGGATTACAACTCCTATCACCCTTAACCATACGTTGGCTCTTTGTTATGTGTTGTGATCCAGTAATACACCCAGGGAACAGGTTCCTTTTCTGTAATAAGGAGTTCTCCAACCTTTTACCTGCTTGTCTGTGTAATGATCATGTTTAATATTTAAATTTCAGGACAGAATACATAGCTTTTATGTAAGCAACAAACTGTAATGATGTTAAAACTGGTGTTTAGATATATGTGTGTATACATGTAAATAGAATTTAACGCAGAAAAGGAAATTGGTAGTAGACTGCAAATGGCACAGTATCAAACTTCCCCAGACACACAAGCCAGCCATTGGATAGTAGCACTGATTCTTAAAGACACTTACTAGGAAGAATTACATTTATTTTAATCACAACAGAGCAATTTCTTATATCTAAATACTCGTGGATAAACTGCTGGTAAGAGATGCCCTAAAACATTGCATATGTAACCCAACTCTTGGTTAAAATAATTAAATTTTTATAGGGATTGAGGGATTGTCAAACTTTGGTAAGACTATTTGTGCAAAAAGTATTTGAAAGCTAAATTTGCATTATTAATGTTATCTATTTAAAAATATATGAGACTATAATATATATATATAAATAAATATATATTGGCTGATATATTCTGTGCTGTGTGTCTGTAGTCTCAGCTAAGAAGTTATGTTCTGCTTTAATCTGTTTTCAAATATCAGTGAATAATAAGACTTTTACACGGTTGCTATGGCGAAAGAAATGAAATTAATAGTTTTGATATCTTCATTACTCCATGGTACACATTCTGCATCACCAACTGAGTGAAATAAATACTTACAGACTTTCTTAAAGATATATGGTGGCCTGTTATATATATATTTTTTTGTGTATAGATTAATTTGCCAGTGCTTGAAGCCAACAGATAGTATGCAGTTCAGCACTCCTGGGTCTCTATATGTAAAACTTTGCTTTTATTTGTCAGGAAGTGATGAACGTTTAAATACTAAACTGAAGCAAACCCAGGAGTTCTAACTGTTTCTTTGATGAATCGTGTGTGTGTATACATGCATGTATATCCAGCCTTAGAAAGTGTGGCATGAACCCTCTAGTCTTTTAAAGACTGGCAAGTAGTGTAAAACCAGAAATTATGAGCCCTGTATTATGAGCCAGTATATAGATTTATTGATTTATTTTATTAATGATGGGCTTTTATCACTTAAGAAAATACTAATCAATGCCATCATTCTAGTTTTGTTAAAGGGACACTATATTCACCTGAACAACTACAGCTTATTGAATTTGTTCTGGTGAGTAGAATCATTACCTTCAGGCTTTTTGCTGTAAACACGGTCTTTTCAGAGAAAATGCAGTGTTTACATTACAGTCTAGTGATAACTTCACTGGCCACTCCTTAGATGGCTGTTAGAGATCCTTCCTGGGTCATGGCTGCCTAAAATGCATCCAAACATTCAGTGTCTCCTCCTTCTGTATGTAGACACTGAACTTTCCTCATTGAGATTTATTGATTCAATTCATCTCTATGAGGAGATGCTGATTGGCCAGGGCTGTGTTTGAATCATGTTAGCTCTGCCCCTGATCTGCCTCTTTGTCAGTCTCATCCAATCCTATGGAGAAGCACTGTGATTGGATCAGTCCACCACTTCTGCAGATGTCAGCAGACAGCTTGTTTTTCTGAGGCAAACAGCATGCAGATCTACAGCTTCAGGCTTGAATACAGTAAGATTTTGCTATATTTATGGAGGCATGAGGGGCCCAAGGGGGCTAGATGGTGGTTTTAACACTATAGGGTCAGGAATACATGTTGTGTTCCTGACCCTATGGTAATCCTTTAAATATACTCTATAGTGTTTTAAGTACAATTAAATGTAGTAAAGAAAGGGCCGGAAATCAACATAAAAGCCTTCTGAAGAGTAAACAAGCTTTGGAGAGCATATCTTCATGTTTTACTTTTAAAATTCAAGATGGGTGCAAATAAGCAAAATATAGAGGATATGTCTTTAATCATGTTTTTGAACCCCTGCACTGCACCGTGAAGCATCTACTAGGTGGTTCTGGAGACATTCACCTGAAAATAATGATAAAATTAGATTAAAGGACCACTCTAGGCACCCAGACCACTTCAGCTTAATGAAGTGGTCTGGGTGCCAGGTCCTTCTAGGGTTAACCCATTTTTTTATAAACATAGCAGTTTCAGAGAAACTGCTATGTTTATGAATGGGTTAAGCCTTCCCCCTAATCCTCTAGTGGCTGTCTCATTGATAGCCACTAGAGGCGCTTGCGTGCTTCTCACTGTGGTTTTCACAGTGAGAGCACGCAAGCGTCTATAGGAAAGCATTGTAAATGCTTTCCTATGCGACGGGCTGAATGCGCGCGCAACTCTTGCCGCGCGTGCGCATTCAGCCCAGGAGGAGAGCTCTCCGCCCAGCGCTAGAAAAAGGTAAGTTTTTAACCCTTTCCCCTTTCCAGAGCCGGGCGGGAGGGGGTCCCTGAGGGTGGGGGCACCCTCAGGGCACTATAGTGCCAGGAAAACGAGTATGTTTTCTTGGCACTATAGTGGTCCTTTAAGAAGGCATTAGAAAGACAGTGAAAAATAGAAATACTAAAAGGCAATAAAGCAATAAAAGTCCCATAATTTTAAGCAGCAAAAACACAGATAAAAAGTTCCAACTTTAAGGTACAGTGAATAAAATTGAGACCTTATTTCAATGGCTCTATTTTGGGAATCAGGAAGATGCTGTATTACACCAGAGCTGGTACTAGCTCTATAATATGTGAGTAGACTGATTACATCTTGATACTACTTATTACCTGTTTGTAACATACTACACCATTGTTTTTTCTTTTTTTTTTCTTTTTTTTTTGTCTCCCGAGTTGAAGAAGCAGCACCTTCCTGATTCCCAAAAGAGAGCCATTGAAATAAGGTCTAGATTTTATTCACTGTACCTCAAAGTTTAGACTTTTTTTCTGTGTTTTTACTGCTTTACATTATTGGACTTTTTTTGCTTTATTGCCTTTTAGTATTGGTATTTCTATTTTTTACTGCCTTTTTATTGCCTTCTTAAACTGATTTTAACAACATTAATTTCAGGTGCAACCTATTTTTGTTCTATTTTCTATTTCTTTTTCTGGGGTTTGTGGGAGCCCCATCCTTAGGTTTGCTGCCTTTTTTTACTAAAATATATTTTTTGTTTGGTCAGTCAGCTCTGATCCACGCGTTTTATATTTTAAACACTGACTCTCCATCAAATAAATCCTACATACACATTCATACTGACTCTTGGCACACATATTAGCCTGCATACAACAAACAACTCTGCAAACATACACACTGACTGTGCATGCCCATAAACCATGTAACCCTACGAATACTCTGTGCTGCATTAACCTTACATTTTCAGCCCTGTATAGATTTTATTTATCTCAAAATACAAAATTTTTAATAGTATATATATTTTTTTCTTAACCTAAAGAAACAAAAGAAAACCTAGAATTTGCAATGTATGTTTGTTTCACCATAATTCAAGGGTTGCTCTTTAAAGAACACTGTAGTGTTAGGAATACAAACCTATATTCCTGATGCTAGAGTGTTTTTTTTGTTTTTTAAACAGCTTATTACTCGTCTTTTTTCCGTTGTTGTTGCTCACCTCTCTGCCTCCTGCAATGTCATTGAGGAGGCATGGTTTCCTTGTTGCTGGTCCTAGCCTATATTCCCTTTATAGAGGAATATGGAATTCAGTGCTTTCCTATGAGTTTCTGCGTCACATGACTGAGTTTTACTCTATCAGTGCAGTGGAAGCATCTCTACTGGCTGTCTGAAAGATGTTAAGGGCGTTTATCTCACTGTTTGGAGGACAGTATAGAAGATTCTAACATCCTTATGGATTTTCTAATCATATATGTTACCTTCAAAGTGTTTATTATTGTTAACAGGCAAATATAGTGCCTGTGTTCATCAGTTAATTAATTCTTTGGATATTATATGAAAGAAACACAAATTAGCGACACTACTGGCAGCTTAATAGTTAAGGAAAAATGAGGCTCTGCACTGAACATTTCATGTAGAATGGAAGACAAGTTGAGCCAAGTGACTTGTCAAATGTCCCAATGGCTTTGTGTTACTTCAGTTTATCTGTGCTACTTCTCAAAGTGCATTTTGGGAACATCGTCTCCTTTATTGATAGATCTTCCCAGTCGTTGGCTTGTGTCTGTGTGTTAACCCTGATAGCATTTCTCAGAGTACATGCAGAACTGTTAGGAAAACTGGGTATAAGCTTCAGTGACTCAGAGTAAGCTGAGAAAATTGTTTTTAAATTGTCCGCAATTGCCATCTTATTCACACCATTACCAATCTTATTATAGAGGGATCATGTTGACTGAATTGCTGTAATTGGATTTTATACCTGTAAGCTTTGCATAATTCTCAGAAGACCTTTTAAATATGGAGCTATATTGTTCTGCTTGACCGTTGCAACCAGTGCTGTAGAACCTGTAAAGCCTAATGATTTGAGCACGTCATGTTCTTGATGTTCAGAATCAGCCGTGCTCCTCTGCTATATAGCATTGTGGCTCCCTGCAGCCAGTCACTCTGTGCAGATTAGTGCTTGTAGACATTTTATTTATAACCTTTTATAGTAAGCATATCCAAACCTATAGTGATGACTGCTCGTGAACTGTATTTCCCACGATGCTCAGCCAGCTTTAGAATCCTAGTATACTAATTATGTAATCAAGTTGAACTTGAATGCTTCATGAGCAACCACACTTGTAGATAAGGGTGGATAGGGCTTATCAGCATAAAAGATAAAGTAGGATATAAACCATACTTTTATTTATTGTATTTTCAAAGTATTTCTCATTAAAGTGGTGTAACATGCAGATACTCAATTTTTTAAATGTATTGTGTATATTAGATGTGTTATATAGATGAGTTTTACATTCATGTAACAATAAATACGTTAAAATAGTAAAGGAAATTTTAAACCGTCAAATTTAAATGTCCCAACACTTTAACACTTACACAAAACATTTCTGCAGCAAGCAGATCAGTACATTACATGGAAGAAGTTTCACCAATCAGCAGAGCCTGACTTTCTGAGTATTTTTTTCTTCTTCTTCTTATCCCATAAACCACTTATTGTTAATATTATCATCCTTTATTGCTATACAACCAGAACATTTCACAGCACTGGATGCATAGACTGAATAATATGATGTAAATGTCTAGATTCTGTCTTGCTGTAGGTAACTTAAAGGCAACACCTATAATTTATGTACTGTTTAGGTGTAATTGTTTTATAGAGTTTCATACCAGTACCCGCTTCTGTTTTATTAAAGGGACACTATAGTCACCAGAACAACTACAGCTTATTGAATTTGTTCTGGTGAGTAGAATCATTACCTTCAGGCTTTTTGCTGTAAACACTGTATTTTAAGAGAAAATGCAGAGTTTACATTACAGCCTAGTGATTACTTCACTGGTCACTCCTCAGATGGCTGTTAGAGATCCTTCCTGGGTCATGGCTGCCTAAAATGCATCCAAACATTCAGTGTCTCCACCCTCTGCATGCAAACACTGAACTTTCCTCATAGAGATGCATTGATTCAATTCATCTCTATGAGGAGATGCTGATTGGACAGGGCTGTGTTTGAATTGTGCTGGCTCTGCCACTGATCTGCCTCTTTGTGAGTCTCAGCCAATCCTATGGGGAAGCATTGTGATTGGATCAGGCCACCACTTCTGCAGATGTCAGCAGGCAGTGGGCAGGTCAAAAGGAAACAGGGACAAAGCCTGCAGGTTCAGGCTTGAATGAAAGTAAGATTTTCCTGTTTTTCGGGAGGCATGAGGGGGACAGGGGAGCTAGATGGTGGTTTGAACCCTATAGGGCCAGGAATACATGTTCCTGACCCCATAATGCTCCTTTAAAGATTTTGCCTTTTAGCTGACAGCAGGAGGGTGAATTGTTAAAGGAGGACTCCCTCAAGAGATTTGTGTTGATGCGGCAGATACACTTACATTTGATGGCCATTACAGTGGTACTGTGATGGTTAACCTTTAAGTCTTGAAGTGCCTATGTTATTCTGCAACATTATGACATGGTAATTAAAGTCATAACTATTTAGAATTCTCTACAATGTTCTGTTCCTAAGTAGGTGACATGGAAATAAAGGTACTATAGGTGTATCAAGTGCAAAACCGCTGGTTAACAAAACAAAGAACATGGTGAAAGATCAAAAACATTTCACTTCACATGGAAGACAAAGGCAACATACCCTATAGAAAATAAATAAGTTTCCTACAATACATTTGTTAATATTCATAAAATTTAATAGATTGATTACATTTAGAAATTGTTGAGTGATATTTAAAGCAGTAGTTCTTTCCAACTACCTTATCCACCCTACTTAAGTTGCATATGTTATTACAGACCCTGGCAGAGTCACTGCTATTCTTTGTAGAATTTTTTTATTGACTATTGATTTTTTTATTGAACTTGATGTTATATTGATCAGCGTGACCTCTGTGTCATTTTGATTAGTGACTGCACTGGTGAACAGCTGTAAAAATTAGGAGAATCCCCAGAAATAATAATGATGCCCTGAGGTCTACAATAATTGGCTATGGTTCTATAAAGAATTGTAATTTAGGATTGCAAGAAACATAATTAAATTATATGATACATGATTTCTTCAAATTGAATCTATAGTCCTGAAAATAACAAAACATTATTTCGGGACTATAGGTTCCCTTGTGTCCAACCTCCTTTGAGTTTAAAAACTTAAGTTAAATAGAGGTTACTCACCTCATTTCACGTGCCAGGACTCCTCTTCTGTAGCCTCCTTTGAAGATGTCAGTATGGCTGCTGATATATTTGCGTTCTCATAGAGAAGCAATGGATTGGAGATGTGCATGTGTGACCAAATGGCACACTCCTCTAATCAGTGTTACTCGGACTAGAGTAGGAAGCACCTCCAGTGGCTGTCAGAGAGACATGCAATAGCGGTGGATTTAACCTTGCAATATAAATATCACAGTTTCTAAAAAAAAAAATAAAATAAAAAATGCAATGTTTTATGTTGCATGGTGAAACCTGAAGGACCACTGCACCTAGACCACTTAATTGAGATAGCGTTCCTTTAACATGTGACTGTTATGGTATCTCATGTCAGGATATTATAAAATCCAAGTTGTTTTGATTTATTTTAATTACAGTTGAATTATAAGGCATCAGCTTTTCAATATGCTACAAAAGTGCATGGGAACTGTCGCTTTTTTGGAATTTACACCAGTGAATATATAAATGAAAATTACCTATGACTTGTAAATCTTTTTTTCATGAGATGCTCTTTCTCCTTTTAAATCTACTTTAAAGATTTAGGCAATTACATTATAAACCAGTTCAGACAATGTAAGTGAGGTAAAGGAATCAGTGGGCTTATGTACACAACTTTACCTAACCCCTTAGAGGCCCTGCTCTAAACGCCGGTGGGCGGCATAGCACGTCCACACCGTCTTATTCACTTACCTGCGATCATGTTGGGGGACTTACCTGACATCCCAGGGAGTCCCCCTGCTGCCGATCCGGCCCTTCTTGGCCATTTAATCGCGAGGTCCTGGCGAGGGCCTCACGATCACATGGACGGAATAGCCATCCATAGCAGTGCCAGCAGGGGGAGTGCCTAGAATGACAGGTAGTCCCTCTGCTGCCTGTAAAAAGGTTAAACTAAAGTTAAAACACAGTTTAAAATGAAATAATATATACTTAGATCATATATATATTATATATATGATCCATTATATAAATGATCTAAATGTATGTGTATATATATATATATATATATATATATATATATATATATATACACACACACATACACTGTCAAGTGTATTTTAATATTAATGTATATCTATATATATATATATATATTAATGTCAAAATACACATAGAATACTAATTAAATATATATTTATAATTTTATATATATATATATATATATATATATATATATATATATTTGTGTAAGGGGCAAATAGCCGTATATGGAGTAAGGTTCCAGCATAAGCGTAGTATAGTATAAAGGGAGCAACTCGGTTGTGGTGTGCCGAGACTGACGATACGGTAGGGCTGTAAATAAAGAGGGCCCACCAAGGAGTAAGAAAGTAAAGTAAATGGAAAGAAAAGAGAAAATGTTGAAATAAGGAGTGGGTGGGAGGGTCATTCTGATGCTGACCTCAAGCGTTATGGAAATAGGTAAGGGGTGTCCCTTATATAGGGGAGTGAATTAATTTAAGCCCCTCCCACAAATACAGGCCAAACGGCCTTAATACTTGTGTAAGGGGAAAATAGCCGTGTATGGAGTAAGGTTCCAGCATAAGTGTAGGATAATATAAAGGGAGCAAGTCGGTTGTGGTGTGCCGAGACCGACGATATGGTAGGCCTGTAAATAAAGAGGGCAAAAATTAATAATCAAAGATTTAATACAGTCAACAAATATATACAAATTAACCAGACATTTCCTTAAATGCATTACGGTATTTAATTCCTGGAATCTAGGACTGCAACTGGACACCATTTGTTGTGGGTAGGATAGTATGTTAACTCTACTGTTGGTGCGTGTTGACACGTTTCGGAATGTGGTAGAGCCAATTGGTAATGATATATGTGTTTACATACGTGGGATCGTTGAAGACAATGATCTGTCTGAGTGGTGGTTATTCTGTGTTGTTGAATGCCTGTAAAATATATAATTAATGGTGTGTCAGAGAGTTTTAGTTTAAGGTGGCAAAAGGAAGCAAAACCTAGAAGAAATGTTATGCCACAGGTTCAGTCGTGTTACAATGAGGTTCTTTAAGCCAGAAGAAAAGCTGTATTATGCGTTCTACAAGTATGGGACGAAAGTGCTAGGTGGGATAGTGCATGCTATGCTGCATGAGTATGTCTAATCCATGATTTTGTCTCTGGAACGAAAGAGTGGCCGTGACTGTATGGGCGGCTGTAGGAAGCGTATGATGAACATGCCTGGAATATAAATGAGACAATTGTCGGCAGGGATGTATATCCCCGCCTGGTACATGAAAGTAAAAGAAATGTGATAAGTGGCCAACCAAGTGAGTTCCCCAGAAATATGATGATCGTATGGATGATGAGTGGCGTTTGTTGACATCTGCTTAGGTGTCTGAGTAACAACGGATTGATGACCCTGACCATGATTTACCCCATGCCACAGCAGCTGCTACAATGGGATAGATCCCCCAAAGGTAATTTTGGAAGTGTGGAAAGAAGGGGGAAGTACTCTGGATGTGAAAACGTGGTCTTGTGGTATGATTTGCATGGCAAAATTAAGGAATCTGGTAGGGATTGTAGTAAGTGAGGGCATGCTATATTCCTTAAAGGTGTATTTATGATACCTGTATGGGAGCCCTTTGAAGCTCCAGAGCTTTAGTAAACCTACTACAAGTCTGGAAGGGTGATGAGTCAGTAGTGTTGAAAATGCACTGGTGTGTACAGATGGTGAGTATGTTTTTTTTTTTTTTTTAACTTGTATTGGGACACATAGTTTGTCATGTGCCCTGAACCATTTGAACATATATGCAATGCAACTACTCATACCATTTGTCTCTGGTAGTTCAGAGGTGCTAGTACCTGGAGCCTGAGTGTGTTCGTCTGTTTTTTTGGGACAAAATCCCTTCTGTATGGTTACCTGCACAAATAAACATCTCTACATATTCCAAATGCCAAACCAACCAAGGGATGGTCAGTCCCCGATTTACCTGGAATCCCTGGATCTGACCATCACAAGTACATCATCATACATATATATGCCTTGTTTTCCCAATGTGCTGGGATCATACGTGCAGGGTTAACGTCTTGTGTGTCATAAGAATTGATTGTACCAGGTAACCGAGTTTTGGTTGGTGCTGGTTGTACAGTAGTGTGAGGCACAGCCTTGAGAGGGCTGTGGTGACCGACTCGAGATTGCCAGTCTGTCGTAAATTTTTTGACTCATGAGTTTATGAGTGAGGCTAGCATGGCCTGGGTGTCACCTGAGTTGGTGTTGCTGGGCCTTCCCCTGCCTCCGTGTTGTCTGTTGATGTATGGAGGAGTTTGAATAACTCTGCTTAACTTGCTGTGGCAGGGTAGGGGATTTGTCGCCTCCTTAGGTCGGTGGTAATGTGTGGGATCGTTCAGGATCCGATTGCTGCTGGACTTGCAAGGTGTATCAATTCTAGCCGGGGTGCTAGGAAGAGGTGATTCATGATAAATACTTAAATAACAATAAAGATTGCAATTATTATTTGTACCCAGGGGTCTTGTACTGGCTTGCTAGCTAAGCCGTAAGGCGAAACATTTAGGCTTGGTGTTTTTTGGTGACTGGTGAGGCCCTGCCAGATGCCAAGTGGCTTGAGAGGCTCTATCTATGCTTGGCGCAAGGGGATTTTGTGTGGCCACCGAACGTTGTGGCAGCATGTTGGCATCTCGGTGACAGTAACTAGAAAATAGGAAGGGGAGTGACAGATGAGGCCCTCTCTATGATACAATGCGAGGCGGCTAACTCACGAGTGGCCCGAGGGGTGCATGCCTCCGAGTGTGAGGCGGGGTGTTGGCCTCGCGGGACCACTAACCGAAGTGTAATGCAGAGAAAACAAGGGGGTAATACCTATTGGGCCCTAGAACCCCAATTGCCAGTACGCTATTACTATTCCAGGGAAGGTAAGGGATGGATAACTACGTGAGCAGGTGTATGTACCTGGTAGTATGGTATTGAACCTGACAATCCGTATAGGTTTTTTAGTAGTAACTGTAACCTGAATGGATAAAACCGTATGGCATAAGGAAATATGGCATAGACCAAACTTATCTTAATAAGTACAGTATATGTGAAAAGTAAAGTGCCGTGATGTGTAAATATTAAACATCGTAGCCATACTGGTTAAATATGTATCAATCTTAACCCATTAAGTGCCGTATGTACAAGTGAAAAAGTGGTCTGTCCCCACCTTGTATGTTGTATGTCCCCTTGCTAGGGGAAAGTCTGTTGTGTGAGCAGCGTGCTGTGAAAAATGTATGTGAACTATATTACCAGTTACGTATATACAGATGCGTCTGCTACTGTGTAATAATATATGTATTTATACCAGATGTTGATATACTACTTGCTATGTGAATTGTTGTATGTCTTATTGAATGGTAGGGTCAGTGAACATGGTGTTGCAAAATGCAAGTGCACTGGAGATCTGCCGAGTGCCCTATAGGTGGCAGTGTAGTTGGATACTGATTGGTATGTGAAATGTTGTTTGTCTGTTGACCTATAGGGGTCAGTGTTTTGGTGTTTGTAAAACCCCATGAAAATTGTCAATGTACTTGACAGACCTGTAGGTGGCAGTGTTGATAGAACCACTGTTGGTCTTGATGTGAAATGTAAATTATTGTGAATTAAACCTGAAGTTGAGCCCGTGCTGGAGTTTAATTTATGGTTTATGGTTATGTTTAAAACAATCTTATGTGTAATTTATATTGTCTGGTAAATTGTATATGACATGCGAAGACAGTTTTGCTGTTGAACAGTAGGGGTCAGAAATGCTGATTGTATGGTAAAAAATACCCTTTAATCGAAATGCAAGGGTAACGTGAGATTTTGAGAGTGACATGTAGGGGTCAGTGGGGTTTATGTGAAACATTGTTCGTGAGCTATGCCCCAGCATTATAGTTGTATGACAGGGAAACTAACAGTGCCCGTTTGAAAATATACAATATGTGAACATAATAGCTTAATAACAGTCATTGTAACAAACCAAAGTTCTGTTCGTGGGTTGTAAACGCACGAAACGCGTGTGTAGTACAATAGTAAATGCATGAACTAGTTCCCGTTTGGTAGAAAATTGCACGAACCGTGAGCCTGGTATGTCAGGGAAACAAAACGAAACGAGCAGTGAGATTCGAAATGCACGCACAGAATTGCCTAGTATGTTTAGGCAATTGAAACAGAATGTGTTCCCGTTCGGGAGTATGCTAATGATCAAAATGAGCCAGAGACCGATATAAACAAGTGAATTTAAACGAATGATATGCATGAACATGCAATGGTTTTAGAACAGACTTCGATAAAATGCAGCCGTAAAGTGAGGACCTGACCCTTGCATGGTGCCGTAGGACTGATGCTTGGCGTAACGGGTAGGTCGACTTACGGTTTGTGAGTCATTTGGACACCATCCACGGCGATAGATAGAAGAAGGTGGTAGGCCGGAAAAGCCTGACACAGCTCAGCTTAGAAAACCTCATGGAGTAATCAGGTAAAATGTCGTCTGGATGACCCGGAAGTGGAAATCATTCTGATGCTGACCTCAAGCGATATGGAGTCAGGTAAGGGGTGTCCCTTATATAGGGGAGTGAATTAATTTAAGCCCCTCCCACAAATACAGGCCAAACGGCCTTAATACATATAATATAATATAAATATATAAATACTTTAAAAATAATAAAATATATATATATATTCATATCAAAATGCACTTAGAACGAAATAATACCTATGTGTTTCATGGTGTAATCAGGTAAAATGTCGTCTGGATGACCCAGAAGTGGAAATCATTCTGATGCTGACCTCAAGCGATATGGAGTCAGGTAAGGGGTGTCCCTTATATAGGGGAGTGAATTAATTTAAGCCCCTCCCACAAATACAGGCCAAACGGCCTTAATACATATAATATAATATAAATATATAAATACTTTAAAAATAATAAAATATATATATATATATATATTCATATCAAAATGCGGAACGAAATAATATATATATATCTATATATATGAATATATATGTATATATCACTAAATATATACCTATATATAAATAAAAGTAATTGAAAAAAATTATATATATACATATGTGTATATATATATATATATATATTTATTTTAATTATACGTGTATATTTATGTAATATTTTTACATAATTAAGTCATTTTATTAATTAAAACTTGCGGGGCCTGCCTTATAACTCAGGCAGAAAGTCCAGAGAATTTAATTTGCTAGCACTATATTTAACCCTGTAACTTTCCAAAACAACATAAAACGTGAACATGGGGAGTACTGTTTTACTCGGAAGACTTCGCAGAACACAAATATTAGTGTTTCAAAAGAGTAAAATGTATTACAAAGATGATATAGTCAGTGAAAGTTACAATTTTTCACACACAAATGGCACTTACACTGACGATATAATTGTTGTGATAAGTTTTACTGTTTTGAAACACTAAAATTTGTGTTCAGCGAAGTCTCCCGAGTATAACAGTACCCCTTGTGTACAGGTTTTATGGTGTTTTAAAAAGTTACAGAGTCAAATATAAGGCTTGTGTTTCAGTTTTTTCACATTGAAATTCGCCAATTTTTTTGCTGCCTTTGAGACTGTATGGTAGAACAGAAATGAAAATAACCCCGATGATGGCATACCATTTGCTATAGTATACAATCTAAGGTATTGCAAATGGGGTATATCTAGTCTTTTTTAGTAGCCACTTAGTCACAAACACTGGCCAAAATTGGCGTTCAAATTAGTTTTTTACATTTTTCACACACAAATATTAACACTAACTTTGACCAGTGTTTGTGACCAAGTGGCTACTAAAAAAGGCTGGACATAACCCATTTGAAATACCTTGGGTTGTCTACTGTTGCAAATGGTATGACATCATGGGGGTAATTCTCATTCCTGGGCTATCATATGGTATAAAAGGCAACGTAACCAATCTGGCGAATTTCAGTGTGAAAAACTGAAAAATGTAACATGCTATCTTTGACCCTGTAACTTCCCAAAACACCTTAAAACCTGTACATAGGGGGTACTGTTTTACATGTGAGACATCGCTGAATACAAACGTGTATTTTATTGCAGTAAAAGCAAACCGTATTATGACATTCACAGTTAAAATGTCACGTACTACTAAAAAATTAATTGCATTTCTTATTTTATTCATATTAAATTACGTTTCATACCTAAATATTTGATGTTAAATGAAAGCCCTGTTTCCCCTGAATAAAATGATATATAATAAATGTGGGTGCACTTAATATGAAAGAGGTTTACGGTTGATTCAACATATAGTAAAATTCCAGGTTTTGTTTACGTTTTGTTTTGATCACAACGTGTACGTTTGGCTCAGTCCTTAAGGGGCTAAGGGGGTTTAAAGTGGCACTGTCATGGCCGAATCCAGTTTTTTTAACCCAACTCCACTAGGATGATAGGTCCCATGCCCTATTGTCTTTTAGGGCCCCCACCCTCCGCTCTTGGGTGGGGGTTGGACAAAAGGTGTCCTCCTTCTATTGTCTTTTAGGGCCCCCACCCGCCGCTCATGGGGGGGGGCCAAGAGGGAACCCTATGTCCCCCGTTTAGTTGAATAGCCCCCACTCGGGGCAACTATGCCACTCCCCACTAGTTAAGAGATGCTGCACCATGTGGCCATTTATTGGCAGGGGATGCTTTATTTATTTTTTATAACAGTGAGCATATAGCGAGTAGGGGCAGATTAATTACTAACACTAAGCAATCTTTACTTAATATTAGTAATTTTGGCTGAAAGACCAATCTTGGTCTTTCAGCCTTTTGGTAGATGGCTCTCTAATTCCCACGGTATCAGGGAGATATCTACTAAGCGGCTGCAAGATGCAGCCGCAGCACGGATTGGAATTTTATTTATTAGAATTACATTTCAAACTGACCTAAAAGTACAAATTGTCGTCCTAACACGAATGAACAAACTGTTCTCATTCTGTTAGGACAAAATTAAGTAGAAAAGTGAAAGGAGGCATCGTGAGATCACGGAGGAAAGGTGAGAATTGTGGGAACGTTTCTCTGACCACAGGAAATGGAGCACACTTTGCTCCTCCGCTGGTCATAGCTGGTCAGGCGTAGGAAATACACATAAGTCAAAATAATCCCTACTTTGTCTTATGTTTTAAAGAAAACTAGAGCAGCGTGGAAGAAATGAAAAACAGATCCTGAGAGAGGAAGAGAAGAGGAAGTGATTAGGGAAAGGTAAGTTCGGCATGGCAGTGCCACTTTAAAAATCTTCTCAATCAACCTATAAACAAAACATAAGATACATCATAGTTTAGTGTGTAAAGTGCAAAAATAAACACATGAAGAGAAGCATTTGATACAGTTCCACACAATAGATTAGTGTTCAAACTCAAGGAAATCGGTCTAGATGAAAATGCTTGTTCTTGGGTAGAACATTGGCTTAAAAACAGAGTACGAAGAGTTGTCATTAATGGTAAATTTTCAAGCTGGACAGAGGTGGCAAGTGGTGTCCCTCAGGAGTCTGTTCTGGGACCCCTTCTATTTAACATGTTTATAAATGATCTTGAAGACGGCATTGAAAGTCATGTTTCAGTGTTTGCAGATGACACCAAACTTTGTAAAACAATACAATGTGAGCAAGATATTACTTTGCTGCAGAGGGATTTAGATAGACTGGGGGACTGGGCACTCAAATGGCAGATGAAATTTAATGTTGAAAATGCAAAGTTATGCACTTCGGCGTAAAGAATACACAAGCAACGTATACCCTTAATGGAAGCGAATTAGGGATAACAACACATGAAAAGGACTTGGGAATTGTTATAGACAACAAACTATACAACAATGTGCAATGTCAATCAGCAGTGGCCAAGGCCAGTAAGGTATTGTCATGCATGAAAAAGGACATTCATTCTCGGGACGAGAATATCATTTTGCCTCTTTATAAATCACTGGTAAGACCACATATTGAATATGCTGTGCAATTTTGGGCACCTGTTCTAAAGAAGGATGTTATGGCACTAGAAAAAGTGCAGAGGCGGGCTACAAAATTAATAAAAGGAATGGAACATATCGGCTATGAAAAAAGGTTAACAAATTTAAACCTATTTAGTTTAGAAAAACGTCGCCTGAGAGGGGATATGATAACATTATACAAATATATTCGGAGCCAATACAAACCATTGTGTGGAAATCTATTCACAAACCGGACTTTACATAGGACACGAGGCCATGCGTTTAGACTGGAAGAAAGAAGATTTTGTCTAAGGCAAAGGAAAGGTTTTTTTACTGTAAGAACAATCAAGATGTGGAATTCTCTGCCTGAAGAAATGGTTTTATCAGAGTCCATACAGATGTTCAAACGGCTACTAGATGCATACTTGCAAGAACAGAATATTCAAGGATATAATCTTTCAATGTAGGGTAATAACTGCTTGATCCAAGGATAAATCTGACTGCCATTCTGGGGTCAAGAAGGAATTTTTTTCCTAGCTTGTTGCAAAATTGTGCTTCAAACTGGGGTTTTTTGCCTTCTTTTGGATCAACAGCAAAAAACAAATGTGAGGTAGGCTGAACTTGATGGACGCAAGTCTCTTTTCAGCTATGTAACTATGTAACTATATCTCCAACTCACAAGGTTTCCGAGCTGTATCCAGACACTGTAATAATATATAAAGGGTGTTTGTATTTGAACATAGAAGACTTCCTCATGGCTCTGTCATGTACGTCCGGATAGCACATCCCAGAGTGCCGATTTGGCGAGTACGAACAAAATCACGCGTGGCCTGAATTTTGAAGTTTCCTGGCCTCGCATCTTTTGGCTATCTGCAATGATGTGGTCCAATCAAAATCAATCCATGGCTGTTACAAACCTAAACTTTCTCATCCCAATCACCCTGTTGTGGTTCTTGTTTAGCCCAATAGTGTCACGTATTCATCCGCTTATAGAAATGTGGTTAATGACATTTACTGTCCACACAGGAAAAGTTGTGCCGAGCAGCAACCTAATCCACAGAAGGGTTAATGCTGAGCAGCAATTATGCAAATGAAACCTGGTAACTGACTTTGGGGTCAAAGGCCGGTTACAACCTATCAGAACTAAAGGAGGGGTATTTAGGCCCAGTTCTCAGCCTGCTCAGTGCCCTGTCGTGGTTTCCCTTGTGGTTGTCCGAGAGCGCGTTCCTGTTTATAGTTTTCTACCTGGTTTTTGACTTTTGGCTTTGTTTATTGACTTCTCTATATTCTGACTCCTGGCTTTCCTCATCGCTGTGTCCCTTTCTGTGTTCCCTGACCTCGGCTAGTATTTTTGACTATTCTTTGTATGTTAAATCCGGCCATTCTAAGGACCGGTAATACGTTACTTATTTGTCATTCGTGCTGTACAGTTCTACGTGCTGGATCAAACAGTAATCCTGACATTACGACATGGCCATAGATCCTGTAGAACTGTGTCAGCACATAGCTGCTTGTGAAAGGAAATTAGAGGAGAATGATCACCGCATGGATCAATTCACTCAGGCTTTAAGTACGCTTCTCGCTAGAACGGAGCATCTGCAGCCTGCAGCGTCTCCTCCTATAGCACCTCTACCCTGTGTACCTTCACCCACTGTTAATAGGACTCCTAGCATCTCCTTATCACCATCCCTACAGTTTGATGGCAATATCGAGGAATGCAGGGGTTTTCTTAATCAGGTGGAGTACCATTTTGAGGCCTCACCAGGGCCATTCCCCACGGACAGAGCAAGAATTGGTTATCTAATGAATCAATTAAAGGGCAAGGCCCTTGCCTGGGCTAATCCGTTGTGGGAGAGTAATCGGAGCATAGCTCATAATTACCAGGAATTCCTTTCTGAATTCAAGCTCACGTTTGAGCCATTGGGTAGAGAGGATGACGCCTCCACTGCCCTAATGCACATCAGACAAGGTAACTGGTCTATCTCGGATTATGCTATTGAATTCCGTACCTTAGCTTCCGAGGTAGACTGCACTAACAATGGGTTAATCTCAGCATTTAAAAAGGGTCTCTCAGAGACTATACTAGATGAGATAGCCGCTAAAGAATTACCTAAGAGTCTTAACAAATTTATTACGTTTGTCATGCATATTGATAATAGGTTAAGACTCAGAGAAGTCACCAGAAGCAAGACCAGACGTACGGCTATGTCCCTAGCACCTCAATTCTCTAAACCTGTTTTGTCTAACCTCCCTGTACAGTCCGAACCCGAACCTATGCAGTTGGGGGTCACTAGACTGTCAGAGGCCGAAAAACAGTATAGGAGAAGGGAGGGGTTATGCCTATATTGCGGTAGAAAGGGACATATGATAACTAATTGTCCAGAGCGTCCGGAAAACTTCCGCACCTAAGAACCTTAAGGGGACAGATCTTAGGTGTGATGGAGTTGTCCTCTAACAAAAACAAAAGTAGATTCCTCCTTGAGGTATCTATTTCCCTTGATAACAAGAAGTTTTCTTGCAGATGCTGGAAATTTTATTGATGTTCAGTTTATTAGGGGTAATGAGATACCGGTCAGGGAGAGACCTACGCCGCTAGCTGTAGAGGCTATTGATGGTAGATCACTCACACAACCGCTTATAACCCATGAAACTGTCCCTATTACGATCTCCAGTGGGGCCTCCCATAGGGAGGAGATGACGTTTCAGGTTATTACTTCTCCATCATGTCCTATCATATTAGGGTTTCCGTGGCTGAGTAAGCACAATACCTATATTGACTGGGCTAATGGGGAGATATTAGAATGGGGTAAAGAGTGTATGGGGAGATGTATAAAACCAGTACTAAAGAGATTGGATACTATTGACCTTCCCACTACCACTCCCCAAACTCCTGGAGTTCCCATACAATTCCGAGAACTTCAGGAGGTGTTTAACAAGGCTCACAGGTGTATTGCCTCCCCACAGAGCATATGACTGTGCCATTAACCTGTTTCCAGGCGCTATGCCACCTAAGGGGGCAGTTTATGCCTTATCTCCCCTGGAGAGTAAAATAATGGAGGAATACATCAAAGAATCCTTGAGCAAAGGGCACATAAGAAAGTCATCCTCACCAGTTGGTGCAGGATTCTTTTTTGTTGAGAAAAAGGGTGGTGAGTTACGCCCTTGCATAGACTACAGGGCACTTAATAAAATCACTGTAAAAAATGCATACCCTATCCCACTCATTTCCGAATTGTTTGATAGACTTCAGGGAGCTAAAGTATTTACTAAGCTTGACCTTAGGAGCGCTTACAATTTGGTTAGAATTAAAGAGAATCATGAGTGGAAGACGGCATTTAATACCCGTAGTGGACACTATGAATATCTGGTAATGCCATTTGGGTTATGCAACGCCCCGGCCGTATTCCAAGACTTTATAAATGATGTACTCAGGGAATTCATTTACTCATTTGTCTTGGTTTATTTGGACGATATTTTGGTGTATTCCCCTGATCTTCAAACTCACCACTCCCATGTGAAACAGGTTCTGCAGACGTTGTTGAAAAATAAACTTTATTGTAAATTAGAAAAGTGCATATTTGACCAGCCTGAAGTCCACTTTTGGGTTACAACATCTCTGCATCGGGATTTCAAATGGATCCTAAAAAACTAGAGGCTGTACTACACTGGCCATTACCCTCTGGTTTAAAAGCCATTCAAAGGTTTATTGGTTTTGCCAACTATTACAGAAGATTCATCAAGGGATTTTCTTCTGTAATAGCCCCAATCACAAATATGACTCGCAAAGGGGTTAGTAGCACGGTATGGTCCAAAGAGGCTGTGAATGCTTTTGAGACTCTTAAACAAAGATTTGCCTCTGCGGACATACTAAAACATCCCGACACTAGTAAACCTTTTATATTGGAGGTTGATGCATCCGAGACAGGGGTAGGGGCTGTTCTCTCTCAGAGAGAAAGCCAGGGAACACCATTGCATCCTTGTGGCTACTTCTCCAGAAAGATGTCTCCTGCTGAGCGCAACTATGATATTGGCAATAGAGAACTGTTGGCCATTATTCTTGCCCTCAAGGAGTGGCGACATCTTTTGGAGGGTTCCAAGGACCCCCTGTTGATCATAACCGACCACAAAAATCTGGCATATATAGGGGATGCCAAACGTTTGTCTTCCAGACAGGCTAGATGGTCACTGTTCCTTTCACGTTTTAACTTTCTCATTACTTATAGACCTGGTTCTAAAAATACCAAGGCTGATGCCTTGTCCAGGCAATTTGATAATGAGTCAGCTCCGGAACAGGTGACATCTCCTATTATTCCACCAGAGTGTATTATTGCTACTACTGTCCTCTCACTGTCTTCTCCACTGCTTGGCACCATACTGGAGGCCCAGCCTCAGGCGCCCAGTGGTAAACCGCGTGATAAACTGTTCGTTCCCCTATGTGAAAGGGTTAATATCATGAAAGTGTTCCATGACAATATAACTGCTGGACACTCGGGCATCAATAAGTCCACTGCCGCGATCACTAGATCATTTTGGTGGGATTCACTCAGGAAAGATGTAAAGGAGTATGTGCAGGCATGTTCTGTGTGTGCAGTTTCTAAGGTGACTCATGCACTTCCTTGTGGCCTGTTGCAGCCTCTTCCTGTTCCTGAGATTCCATGGTCCCACTTATCCATGGACTTTATTGTTGAGCTTCCTAGCTCTGCTGGGTTCACTACTATTCTCATGGTTGTAGACCGATTTTCTAAGATGGCTCACTTCATTCCTCTCAAGAAGTTGCCATCTTCGCAAGATTTGGTCCTAATTTTCATACGTGAAATTGTCCGTTTGCATGGCATCCCCACAATATTGTGTCTGATAGGGGCTCTCAGTTTGTGTCCAGGTTCTGGAGGGCGTTCAGTAAACAATTGGGATTGATCTCTCCTTCTCCTCCTCCTACCATCCACAGACCAATGGTACCGCTGAGAGGGCTAACCAGTCATTAGAAGTTTATTTGCGTTGTTTTATTAATAGCACACAAGACAATTGGTCCGAACTACTCCCGTGGGCCGAGTTCGCTAGAAACAATGCTGTTCATGACTCCTCTGGGCACAGTCCATTTTTGGTCAATAATGGTAGGCATCCTACGGTTCTCCCTGCGGTATTTTCTAAAACTGCCATTCCTGCTCTGGATGAGCGTCTGGCCTTCATTCGGGATATCTGGGTTAAGGTTCAAACTGCTCTAGGGGCTGCTGCTGAACGCTTCAAACATTTTGCTGATAAGCATAGGAGTGCCAACCCGGTGTACCAAGTGGGGGACCGGGTTTGGTTGTCATCTCGCAACATCAAGCTTAAGGTCCCTAGCATGAAGTTTGCCCCCAGATTCCTTGGTCTGCTTTGTAGGATCAATCCAGTGTCTTACTCTCTGGCTCTTCCTGCATCTTTAGGGATTCCCAACACTTTTCATGTGTCCTTACTCAAACCTCTTGTCTGCAATAGATATACTGTTCCTTGTGTTCCTCCCCCTCCAGTGGTGGTGGGTGGTCAGGAGTATGAGGTATCTTCTATCGTGGATTCTAGGTTTTCTCGGGGCACTTTACAGTACTTGGTTGTTTGGAAAGGTTACGGTCCTGCTGATCGTTCTTGGGTTTCGGCTCCTGACCAGAATGCGGGCCATAAGATCTGGGCTTTTCACGCCAAATTTCCTCTCAAGCCTGGTCCTGCCTGCCCGATGGGCATTCTTCAGGTGGGGGGTAATGTCACGTATTCATTCACTTACAGAAATGTGGTTAATGACATTTACTGTCCACACAGGAAAAGTTGTGCCGAGCAGCAACCTAATCCACAGAAGGGTTAATGCTGAGCAGCAATTTTGCAAATGAAACCTGGTAACTGACTTTGGTAACTGACTTTGGGGTCAAAGGCCGGTTATAGCCTATCAGAACTAAAGCAGGGGTATTTAGGCCCAGTTCTCATCCTGCTCAGTGCCCTGTCATGGTTTCCCTTGTGGTTGTCTGAGAGCGCGTTCCTGTTATTAGTTTTCTACCTGATTTTTTACTTTGGCTTTGTTTATTGACTTCTCTATATTCTGGTATCCTGACTCCTGGCTTTCCTCATCGCTGTGTCCCTTTCTGTGTTCCCTGACCTCGGCTAGTATTTTTGACTATTCTTTGTACATTAAATCCGGCCATTCTAAGGACCGGTAATACGTTACTTATTTGTCATTCGTGCTGTACAGTTCTACGTGCTGGATCAAACAGTAATCCTGACACCCGGTCGCCAGCGGTCCCACGCTGGCGATTGCGGTGGGGGGGACTCCCAGGGAGCCCCCCACGGCACGTCCGTCCTCGTCGAAGCCCCCCGGCCATGTGAGAGTGGGGTCCTAGCGAGGACCCCACAATCACATGGCCGGGGATAGCTGGCTTCTGTATTGCCAGCAGGGGGGCTGCCTGTAATTACAGGTGGTCCCCCTGCTGGCTGGAAATAAAATGAAAATAAAATGTATTAGTGTAAAAAAAAAATATATACTTAGATCATATATATATATTATATATATATGATCTAAGTATATATATACACATATACATACACACACGTACACCGTCTAGGTGTATTTTACTATTAATATATATATAATTATATATATTAATATCAAATTACACGTAGACTGATACTGGTTAAATATATATATAATTATTGTTATATATATATTTATATATAATATAAAAAAATTAAATATGTAAATATGTTAAAAAATAAAATTAAAAAAATAATTTAAAAAATTAATTAAAAAATATATAGATGTGTGTTATTTCATTCTAACTGTATTGTGATATTAATATATATATATTTATATCAAAATACACGTAGAACGAAATAATATATATATATCTACATACATAAATATATACGTATATATCACTATATATATACCTATATATAAATTAAAATATTTTTTAAAAATTATATAGATATACACATATAGATTCACATATGTATATATATACATATATTAATTCTACATATATATTTATGTAATATTTTTACATAATTAGGTATCTTAATTAATTACAATTAGCGGGACCTGCATGACAACCCATGCCGAAAGTAAAGGGAATTTAATTGGCTAGCACTATATTTAACCCTATAACTTTCCTAGACACCATAAAACCTGTACATGGGGAGTACTGTTCTACTCGGGAGACTTTGCTGAACACAAATATTAGTGTTTCAAAACAGTAAAATGTATTACAACGATGATATCACCAGTAAAAGTGAAGTTTTTTGCATTTTTCATGCACAAACAGCACTTACACGGACGATATTATTGCTGTGATACTTTTTACTGTTTTGAAACACAAATATTTAGAAATTAGCGAAGTCTTCCTGAGTGGTTAATAGTAGCCTTTATGCACAGGTTTTATGAAGCTAAAGCTACAGCGCCAAATATAAGGCTTGGCGCTATTTTTCACATTAAAATTTGCCAGGATTATACGGTGCCTTCTTTGAGACTCCTTATGAGCTCGAGAATGGTACTAGCTTCTATGATGGCATAATATTTTAATAGTAGACAACCCAAGGTATTGCAAACAGGGTATGTCCAGTCTTTTTTAGTAGCCACTTAGTCACAAACACTGGCCAAAATTGGCGTTTTTTGCATTTTTCACACACAAACAAATACTAACGCCAACTTTGGCCAGTGTTTGTGACCAAATGGCTACTAAAAAAGACTGGACATACCCCATTTGCAATACCTTGGGTTGTCTACTATTGCAAATGGTATGCCATTATGGGTGTAAATTTCATTCCTGGCTACTATAAAGTCCCAAAGGCAACGTAACCTGTCTGGCGAATTTCAATTTCAAATGGTACGTGCTATATTTGACCCTGTAACTTCCCATAACGCCATAAAACCTGTACATAAGGGGTACTGTTTCACACGTGAGACTTTGCTGAATAAAAATATGTGTATTTTATTGCAGTAAAAGCAAACAGTATTATGACATTGACAGTTAAAATGTCATGTAGAACCTTGTTTTCTCCCATTTTTTTCATATTAAATTATGTTTCACATCTAAATATTTGATATTAAATGAAAGCCGTGTTTCCCCTGAATAAAATGATATACAAACAGTGGCCACAATTGGCGTTCAAATTAGTTTTTTGCATTTTTCAAACACAATAAAATATTAACGCTAACATTGGCCAGTGATTGTGACTAAGTGGCTACTAAAAAAGACTGGACATACCCCATTTGCAATACCTTGGGTTGTCTACTATTGTCTACTATTGCAAATAGTCCCCTCCATCATTATCATTTGGCCCCCACCCGCCACCCAGGGGTTCGGGCCAGGGGGGGAGGACAGTAGGTTCCCCTCCCATTATCATTATGGCCCCCACCCGCCACCCAGGGGTGGGGGCCAGAGGGGGAGGACGGTAGGTCCCCCCCTCATTATCATTATGGCCCCAACCCGCCGCCCAGGGGTGGGGGCCTGTGGGGGAGGACAGTAGGTTTTCCCCCCCAATTTCATTATGGCCCCCACCCACCGCCCAGGGGTGGGGGCCTGGGGGTAGGACAGTAGGTCGTCCCCCTTCATTATCATTATGGCCCCCACCCACTGCCTAGGGGTGGGGGCCGGGGGGACTATAGGTCGTCCCCCCCTCATTATCATTATGGCCCCCACCCACCGTGCAGGGGTGGGGGCCAATAATTTTTTTTGTTTTTTTTTTACAGGGAGCAGCCACAGGCTGCTCACTGTTTAGTGGTCATGCCCCTATTCGCGGTATAGTGAGTAGGGGCATTGGGGGGCTTATGAAGTAGCGGCGAGCACTGTCTCTCCCTGCCGCTTCTATCTTTACATATTACAAGTAGGGAGCTGCATGCCGGTAGCTCCCTCCTTGTAATAAACTGAACGAACAAACGAACACTGATACACAGTGTTAGTTTGTTCGTCTGATTTTTCTATTCATTAATTCGTCTGTCTGATGAATGAATGAATAGATGAAATTCCTGTTCGCATGTCCAGGTGTTTCACT
>OW240913.1:176674726-176945553 GCA_933207985.1 Pelobates cultripes
CACCTTCACATATTACTCCATATGAACTCCATATTAGTGTTTCATATCCTAGTAGCAGCCACCACTTTAATAGCAAGATCATGGAGAGATGCGCATACCCCATCGTGGAGCACCCTTATACAGCAAATCACAGTCAACTTAGATTATGAACATATGTCAAGATCACATCTTAGATGGGGAAAAAATATCTTAGCCATCAAAAAGAAATGGGGACAATATCTAGCACAACCCATGACTCGAATGGACGTTGTGGAAACAATTTCCCACACACTAAGGTCTTACTAAGGTCTTAAGCCACCCTAGCCAAGCACATTACCCATAGCTATCCATGAGGATTATACACACACAAAAAAAAGTAATAAAAAAATCTCCAACCCGCAAATGCTCCCCCGCAGTGGTAACCTACTGCACAGATCCCTAGTCGCATACCCACAGGTCTCGCAAGCTCACACTCTATGATAACCCCACGTTGGATATAGTGTACATAGTTTCAGTTTGCCTTACGGTAGGGGGACACAGGTTATTCCAAGGATCAACCAACAATAGTTAGAAATGTCAACACCTATAACTAGGTTCAGAGTCACATACAGTCATTGGTAACAGAAGTATTACTCCGCTCCACTCTCTATAGTACCCAACAGCAGGGACATAGCCACTAATCCACCACAATTTTACTGGGACAGGCCACATTAGTAGTTGACATGAAAGAAACCACCATGTAACACTTGAAGAGGGTGTAGGCACCATGTAGAAGTACTCCATTTCCTTCCCATTTGCCTCCTGTATTTAATAAAATGTAGATTATTTCTTTACCAAGGCTAGAATAATCTTCAGTTTTACAGCAAGACCAGAGGCACCCAGAAACAAACACAAACGAAGCACGAGAGCGAGAAAATAAATAAAACGTCCGATCAGTAGAGTCCCAGGATCAAACTGCCGCAGATAAAATGCTGACTTACTTTTCCAACAGGTGGTGGAGGTAGTGTTGCAGAAACTGTGCATTGTGATTGCCAATTTGGTGGGAGCCTTGCCATTGTTCAGAGAGGCGCTGCGACCATTTCATGGACGCTTGCGGGAGCAACCCGCGTCAAGAGAGTGGTAGAATCCACCAGAGTCAGAGCCTATGTGCCCTGGTATGTGGGGCTACATCAGATTGGAGTGCGACCTGCGCCTTAGGCAGAGAGTTATCCAAAGCTGCGTATAACCACTCTTGTAGGCCATGGGTACAGCAAATTTTGCTTCTTCAGCCATTCCCTTCAAGCACAACTGAAGGACACAGAAACGGCAATATTAGCAATAAAGAGGTCATCCACCAGGCCAGGACAATAGCCAATAGGAAGGAATGAAGGGGATCACCCTCTGCCCAAAATACTGAGGTCAGGGTTTACAGAATGGATCTCAAAGAGTAAACCATGGAGGTGGTTACCCTCTACATAATTACATGCCTAGAGTCACTCCAATATAGGCCACCCAGACCGAGGGCAGGGCCACGGATAATGGTACATGTTGTCACCCAGAGAAAAGGGCAGGGCCAGTCAGGGGTCACTACTCAGAGGGCCAAAAGGAGGGCAGGCCTCAGTGGGGCCTAGGCAAGAGGCAAAACCCAGGGACCAGCCAGAGAAGCCCTGGACATCAGGAACAGTACCCTACACCTTTGGGAAGAAAGAGAGACAGGGCATGAGAACCTTGTAGCACAGCCAGTGAAGAGAAGGATCACAAGGGCCTCCACACAGGAGTGCCAACGTGATCCAAAATGGCTGTTGCAATGCTGTGGCGGCAAGCCTCGGCCTAACACGCAGTGAGCTGTGGTAAGCGCACAACCATCAGAAAAGGGGAAAAAATAAATGGGGTGTCAGGGATGCCTTAAAATAAGAGAGACCCTGAAGGTCAGTGTTGCGATTGTGGAGCCATTAAAACCAGGCGCCTATGATCGCAGAACTCTGAGGCCCAAAGCTGAGAGGGGGAGCAGAGAAACAAAAAAAATATGGTCAGCAAAATATATAAACCACAATAAATACAGTAAATATGCAGCAAATACACAAATTATAGAAATTAAAATTACTATCAGAGCAGGGACAAGTCTGTGAACTCTGAGGTCCAAAGCTGAAAGGGGGAGCAGGAAAACAAAAAAACATGGCCCGCAAAATATATAGACCACAATAAATGCAGTAAATATATCCAGAAAATACACAAATGAAAGAAATGAAAATGACAATCAGAGCAGAGAAAACTCTGTGATGAAGGATGCTCACATGGAGGCAGCAGCAAAAAAAGGGGGAGTGGTAGGGTCCAGTCATGGCCGGACTGGCCCACCGGGATACTGGGAACTTTCCCGGTGGGCCGTCGGCACCTGGGGCCGGGGAGGGAGCTCTTCTGGCGGCCACAGGGGGAGCAGGCTGTTCTGTCTCTGCTCCCCCTACCCAGCGCGCCGCTTAATGAGACCGGGGCCGGAATATGACGTCATATTCCGGCCCCGGTCTCAGTAAGCAGTGCGCTGGGGCGGGGGAGCAGAGACAGAACAGCCAGCTCCCCCATGCGGCCGCCATCAGAGCTCCCCATGCGGCCGCCAGCACACAGGTAAAAATGATGTGTGTGTCTGTGTCATTTGTGTGTGTGTGTCTGTGTCATTTGTGTGTGTGTGTCTGTGTCATTTGTGTGTGTGTGTCTGTCATTTGTGTGTGTGTCTCTGTCATGGTGTGTGTCTGTCTGTATCATGGTGTGTGTGTGTCTGTTTCATTGTGTGTCTCTGTCTGTGTCATGGTGTGTGTGTCTGTGTCATGGTGTGTGTGTCTGTGTCATGGTGTGTGTGTCTGTGTCATGGTGTGTGTGTGTCTGTGTCATGGTGTGTGTGTGTGTCTGTGTCATGGTGTGTGTGTCTGTCTTTGTCATGGTGTGTGTCTGTCTGTCATGCAATGTGTGTCTGTCTGTGTCACAGTCTGTCTGTGTCATGGTGTGTATGTATGTCTGTCTTTGTCACGGTGTGTGTCTGTGTCACGGTCTCTCTATGTCGTGGTGTGTGTGTCTGTTTGTCATGGTGTGTGCGTCTGTGTCATGCAATGTGTATTTGTGTCATTGTGTGTGTGTGTGTCTGTCATGTAAGGTGTGTGTGTCTGTGTCATGGTGTGTGTGTGTCTATGTCATGGTGTGTGTGTGTCTATGTCATGGTGTATGTGTCTGTCTGTGTCGTGTAATGTGTGTCTGTCTGTGTCACGGTCTCTCTGTGTCATGGTATGTTTCTGTCTTTGTTATGTAATGTGTGTGTGTCTGTGTCACGGTCTCTCTGTGTTATGGTGTGTGATGGTATGTGTGTGTGTGTCTGTCATGGTATGTGTGTGTGTGTCTGCGTCATGGTGTGTGTGTCTGTCTGCGTCATGGTGTGTGTGTGTGTCTGTCTCGGTGTGTGTGTGTGTCTGTGTCACGGTCTCTCTGTGTAATGGTGTGTGTCTGTCATGGTATGTGTGTGTGTATGTGTGTTTTTACTCACCCCCTCCCCGTCGTGCTGGTCTCCCCTCGACTGGCCCTGCCTCTACGGCTGAGATCATCATCAAGCCAATCCGCACTGACACAGGAAGCACCTCTAGTGATCGTCTGAGTGTCTGTCACTAGGAAGCAATGTAAACACTGCCTTTTCTCTAAAAGGTCAGTGTTTACATTGAAAAGCCTGCAAGGGCAGGCTATAGACACCAGAGCCACTAGATTAAGCTGTGTGTGTGTGTGCGCGCCTGCTAGTGAGTGGGCTTGCTTGTGTGTGTGTGTGTGTGTGTGTGTGTGTGTGTGCCTGCTACTGAGTGAACTTGTGTTTTTATGTCAATGATCATCAGCTTGTGTCAGTGAGATTGTCTGTGTCTGCATGTGAATATGCTTACTGTATAATTAAAAATTTTACTCTAAAAGGACCAATATTTTATATTGGAAAAAGCTAAATATATATATATATATATATATATCTCAATCATCTAGGGTGGCAAGACATAGCCTTACATATTACATGCGACAATATATGGTGCAATGACTTATGGGGCTGGCATAGATTTTTATTTTTTTTCCAGGGCTGCTTTGGAATCCCCAGTCCGGCCCTGGGTCCAGTTAAGAGTTTTATATGTCTATCCTCATTCTGATTGGTTGTTTTCTTTTGAATATGTTGACTGTTTCTTTGCTGCTGGAGGTGTCAGTAAAGAAGGTATAAGCAAATAGGAAGCCTCCTGTTTTGCTGTTAAATTAGTTGTAAGACTCTTTATATAGATGTTTTAGGTGTTACTACAAGACTAAAAATGACAGAGAAAGCCAAGTGTTATGCGGGATGTGAGTTCCAGTGATAAGAGCCCTGTGGGAAGTCTTGTAAACATTAGAAAGAGAAGTTGATAAGGGATAAGGAGCGATTTAAGCTATGGGAAGAATGTAAAGGCCACTTGGAGTATTTTTCGATAAGGGTGAAATGTATGAGTGAGCAAAATCATACCGTGTTGCCATGAAATCTCTAATCAATATAAAGTGTCCTTTACTAACAGACGTGGTATATATTTTATACTGTGTCAGAGCTAAAGTGTTTGTATAATTATTTTACCCAAAAATGAAAAATACCAGTTCATGAGAATTGTTCTGAGTGTAAAAACTTGATGCGTGTAATGGAATTTTCCACTAATTTTGTAAGGGTGCCTTTGAAACTGCACTTTTATGCCGCCTAATACCAACTAAAGAGAGACTTGCTTCTTCCTGGGGACTATAGGTCCTTTGTTGTGGACTTGAACTGGCCCCTGGGCCTGGTTCCAGATCCTACAATGAGCTAGCAAGATGTAAAATAAAATTGCCGTTCTTATAAATGACAGGACATATTTATTAGCATTATCGTGAATTCCTATACACACATGCTTGTACTAAATGTCTTTGCATGTGGGGTCAGTCCATAGGTAACACACTGTTGGGCTATACTGTGTCTGCTATTGGCTATGTGTAAGTTTCCTTCTTCCTGTCTCAGTATTTTGCCAGCAAGGTGTTGCCAATTGTTCTAGGAGAGGCTTTCTAGACCAGTTCAAGCTGGCTACCCTGCCACTCCTTTGTCATTGGCTGTAAATAATGTGCTCTGTTTATACCCTTTTATATTTATAAAAAAATTAAACAAACCCCACAAAAAATTTTTTTTTAAATAGTTGTCACGTCCTGGCTTGTCTAGTTATTCAAACTGGCTGAGAAAAACAAAGGGTATAAACAGAGCATTATATTTACTGACAATGACAAAGGAGTGGCAGTGAAGCTAGTTTGGAGAACTATTTATCAATCCATCCAAGGTTTGGATTATGCTGGTGAAGTACCACTGAAGAAACTTAGCCTACGAGGCGGATGGTGCTATGGTGCCAGGTTCCTGGTGGCATGTAGTTGGGATGGAAGTGGCAGAGCTTTCTCCCTAGTGCAGTGGAAACTTGTTTTAAAAAATGTATTTTAGATTTTATTACAAGTGAAGTAACCCTGCGGAGCACACTCGCTCCTATGGGAGCACATTCTCTATACTTGAAGAATGGCATAATTAACACCAACAACCCCCCCCTCTTCCTCCCACTGGTTAGGGGTAATACACTCAATTGCATTCTCCCTCACCTTACCACATCTGGGGCAGACTTCTTACCGAGGCTAACTAGGCCAACTGCCAATCAGCATTCCTAACAGAATGCAATTACAGTCCTACATGGACCTTAATATGTGTAGCGGCCCCTTTGGCATAGAGTAAATAACGAGAGGAGAGCTTCTGAAGGGTGCAGTACTTTTATTCTTTTGCATCAAAGTTGTCCTAGACGGTTGAACACCACCAACGTTAATCCCTTTAACAGCTTGAGCACCATGAACTATAAGCACCATGAAAACTGTAAAATGACATAAAATACATTTGTTTACAGAGATCACCAAAAAGGGGGTTACAACAGAATTACAAATGTGGAGTTACAAGGTGGAGTTCAGTTGTCTGCACACAAATCTAAATTACATTAAACATCTAAGGAAACACACAGCGCTCTCCTCCTCCAGTCACTTCATGTGACTTCAGCTGTTAGCGCAAATTGGGAAAGCTGCAAATCGGGCTAACACGTTAATTATTGGACATTTGAATTACCCAGACATAAATTGGGATAGAGTGACTAGTACTTCAGCAAGGGGAATCAGGTTTTTGAATGTGTTAAATTACACCTTTATGTCAGAACTGGTACAAGCACCAACTAGAAAGGATGCTTGTCTGGATCTCGTTATAACAAACAATTTTGATCTTTTGACCAACATTCAAGTAGAGGAGCATTTGGGAAATAGTGATCAAAATATGGTAATTTTTAAAATAAACTCAAAAATACAAAAGCATGTGGGGTATACTAAAACATATACCGTATTTTTCGCTCCATAAGACGCACTTTTTTCCCCCTCAAAAGTGAGGGGAAATGTCTGTGCGTCTTATGGAGCGAATGTGAAGATTTAATTACCTGTCTTGGAGCGTGGGCCGGCTTCACAGCGCGCTCCGCGGTCCAGGAACTTCTATTTCAGGTTCTGGTTTCCGGCGGACAATGGGAGGGGAGACACTATGGGACGAGGGGGAGACACTATGGGAGAAAGGGAGGGGGAGACACTATGGGAGAAGGGGAGGGGGAGACACTATGGGAGAAGGGGAGGGGGACAGTATGGGACAAGGGGAGGGGGAGACACTATGGGACAAGGGCAGGGACACTATGGGTCAAGGAGGACACTATGGGAGAAGGGGAGGGACACTATGGGAGAAGGGGAGGGGGACACTATGGGAGAAGGGAGGGAGACACTAGGGAGAAAGGGAGGGAGACACTATGGGAGAAGGGGAGGGGGACACTATGGGTCAAGGAAGAGGACACTATGGGAGAAAGGAGGGGAGACACTATGGGAAAAGGGAGGGAGGACACTATGGGTCCAGGGAGGGGACACTATGGGTCAAGGAGGGACACACACTATGGGAGAAGGAGGGGACAATATGGGAGAAAGGGAGGGAGAGACTATGGGTCAAGGGGAGGGGACACTATGGTCAGTTGGGTCCAAGGAGGGAACACTATGGGTCCAAGGGAGAGTTACTATGGGTCCAAGGGAGAGAGGGACACACACTATATGGGAGAAGGGAGGGACACTATGGGAGAAAGGGAGGGAACACTATGGGAGAAGGGAGGGGAGACACTATGGGAGAAAAGGGAGGGAGACACTATGGGAGAAGGGAGAGGGGACACTATGGGTCAGGAAGGGGACTACTATGGGAGAGAAAAGGGAGAGGAGACACTATGGGGGAAAAAGGAAGGGGACACTATGGGAGAAAGGGAGGACACTATGGGAGAAGGGAGGGACACTATGGGTCCAAGGGGAGGGGACACACTGGGTCAAGGGGAGAGGACACTATGGGAGAAAAGGGAGAGGGACACACTATGGGAGAAAGGGAGGGGGACACACTATGGGAGAAGGGAGAGGACACACACTATGGGAGAAGGAGGGGAGACACTATGGGAGAAGGGAGGAAGGACACTATGGGTCAAGGGAGAGGGGACTTGGGAGAGAGAGGAGGGGAGACTATGGGAGAAGGGGAGGGACACACTATGGGTCAAGGGGAGGGGACACTATGGGAGAAAGGGAGGGGGAGACACAATGGGAGAGAACCATGACAGGCTGAACTTGATGGGCGCAAGTCTCTTTTCCGCCATGTAGCTATGTAACTATGTAGTGTTGCCAAGCCACGGACCCAGTAGAGGAACAAAGAGAGACACAGAGGGCTTGGGACAAAGAGACACACAGCCCACTTGGAGGAGAAGAGAGACACACGAAGGGGCTAGGGGGGGAAAGAGACACACACAGGAGCTGGGATGGACCAAACAACACACAGAGGACTAGGAGAGAAAACAAAGAGAAACACAGAAAGCTGGGGGGTTGCAAAGAGACACACAGGTGGCTTGGCGGAGAAGAGAAACAAAAATGGGCTGTGGGAAGAAAGAGACACACAAAGGGGCTTGGGAAGAAAGACACACAAAGGGGCTTGGGGGAGAAAGACACACACAACGGGGCTGTGGGAGAAAGACACACACAATGGGGCTGGGAGAGAAAGAGACACACAAACAGGAGAATGACACACAATGGGTCTGGGGGAGAAAGATACACACAGTGGGTCTGGGGGAGAAAGACACACAATGGGGCTGTGGGAGAAAGATACACACAGTGGGTCTGGGGGAGAAAGACACACACAATGGGGCTGTGGGAGAAAGACACACACAATGGGGCTGGGAGAGAAAGAGACACACAAACAGGAGAATGACACACAATGGGGCTGGGGGAGAAAGATACACACAGTGGGTCTGGGGGAGAAAGACACACAATGGGGCTGTGGGAGAAAGATACACACAGTGGATCTGGGGGAGAAAGACACACAATGGATCTGGGGGAGAAAGAGACACACAATGGATCTGGGGGAGAAAGAGAGACACAATGGGGCTGTGGGAGAAAGAGACACACAATGGGTTTGGGAGAGAAAGAGACACACAGTGCAGTTGGGGAAAAGAAAAATAGACACTCAAAGTTGGCAACTTTTGTTTTGTGGAGGGTGGTCAAAATAGTCTGGCACTAGCCCTGCCTGTAAGCCTTTTAATTGCTGGAATGCTTATGTTGCAGCCCTGTGTATGCTTCAATAAAAAGAGGACATTATAATCTGCAATCTAGCCAACTCGAATTCTCGAATTTAGCTAGATTCTTCAGAGCTCAACTTCTAAACTGCACACCAGTTGTAATTTAAGGGAACTCATTCCTTAAAATAATTAATTAAAATATATGAAAAAAAACATATATTTTATACATATATTATATATTACAGCTAAACTGTAAATCCCAGAAACCTGTCTCATGTGATCTTGCACTGCAGTATTAGTGAAGCAAAACATGAAAACCTACAAGAGCAAACATAGTGCTTTTAAAGCTACTAGCAGGAATTTAATTTTTTTATTTTACATTTAAAAAAAAAAAAAATACAAATTATTCCAGTTTATTTTTGCTGCTTTTTTTGGACAAAAATTTAATTTATTATTTGGCAATATTCCTGTTTAGTATGTTCATATTTTTAGTACTAGATTTCACTAATCCTAGCTGTTGTGTACTGTCTGCGACCATCACTGTCATGCAGCTGATGTAAGCACCGCCCCTTGGTTTGAAAGATTTATTGATCTTGGTAACTTCTATAACGTGTCATTAGAATATGACAGTTTAATGATGTTGAATTCATGGCTAATTTTTTTGACCGTGTAGATTACATTGTGACTTTATTTTCACTAACAGAACCACGAGTTACAAGATGACACCGTCCTCAACAAAGTCAAGCTTGCAGATCCGGATCAGTTCCAGATGCCTGACCTGTGTGCAGAAGAACTGGCACTTGTACTTGGAATTTGGTAGGAATTAGTTTTGTAATACCCTTTATTTGCATGTTTTCTAAAGCATAACCCAAACTGTCAGTGGCAGTATTGTACATATTGGAACCATGAGCAATTGTACTTATACCTTGGCAAATTCTTTCAGTTCCTTCAATCAAAGCCAAATTCAAGTTACCCAGGGCCCTAGGCAGGATTCCAGATTGGGGCCCTCTCCTAGAGCCCTGGTCTCTGTTATGTGAATGGGTGGGTGCAGATGGTTGAGGTGTTTTGTGTGTGAAAGTGTGCAGTGGCTGAGCGTTGTGTGCGCTAGTTGATTGTATGTGTGTGGAAGATGCGGAGTGTGCCTGTGTGTGCTGGCTGGATTTCGTATATGACAATGAGTTAGCGCACACGTGCGCTAACTCATTGTCAAATACATTGAAAATCGTGTTATGTGTGTGTGACACACAGGGGAAGTTCTAGGATAGCAGCACATATAATTAAAAATTAAAGGTATAACACCTTGGATATATGAAAAGTAAAGGCATAATACCCTGAATATTTAACTCTTAAAGGTAAAGTGCCTCAGATTAGTATCTATTTGTATTTAGTATATGGAGAAGTCTGAGTGTTGTTTGTGGAGGAGGCCTGTGTGTGCTGGTTGAGTGTGTTTAGTGCCTGAGCATGTTTTGGAGAGAGTTTGAGTGTGTGGGTAGGTTTTTCCTACTTTCTGCCTTTTTAACAGCCCTACTGCTCTCTATATCAGTCCATGTGTGTCTCCCTTTATCAGCCCCCACTTGTCTGCCCTCCAGTCTCTCTTCCTTTACTCACCCTCTGTTTCTGTCTTGTACTCCTCTTCCACTGGTTTGTCTTTCCTTTGACCTGTAATAAGCATTGCCAGACAGGATGATGCTGCTGCCTCTCCACCTCCTTTTCCTGTCCAGTAGACTCTTCATTAGCTTCCATGTGGTGCAGCTGCTGTGGAGGGGTTGATCTATGATGTAGTATTCTATGGCCCTCCACACTCCGATCTCTTGCATAGGAACTAATTTGCAGCTATTCTGCACAGGGGGAAGGCCATTGCTGACGCTTCTTAGCCAGCTGGCTTACAGGTATAGTTAGCTGCTCTGGGCCCAGGCATTGTCATATACGAAATCCAGCCAGCACACACAGGCACACTCCGCATCTTCCACACACATACAATCAACTAGCGCACACAACGCTCAGCCACTGCACACTTTCACACACAAAACACCTCAACCATCTGCACCCACCCATTCACATAACAGAGACCAGGGCTCTAGGAGAGGGCCCCAATCTGGAATCCTGCCTAGGGCCCTGGGTAAAACTTAGTTAGAAAAAGAATTGAATGGCTTTATCTCAAATGTGCCCCTTCAACATCCACATATACCTGGCAAAGGTACATACAGGGGCATTGCTGTACTCAGAAGACATAGCTGAGCAACATATGTAGTATTATACAGTCGTAGCATACATAAGGTTTGCAAAATTTATTGTACAAACTCACTTTGTGTGTCATAAAGGCAGAACAAATGTTTATTACCACTACACTTGGTACAAGATAGCGGGAAAAATGATCCCACGCTAAGGATTAAAAAAGGCCTTTTGAAATACCCTAGGATGTCTTCTTAAAGAAATGGTATGGCTTTATGAGGTATTTGGATTATATAGCCTACTAAAATACTCTGAGACGGGACATGGACAAAGAGTAAAAATTTTAAGTTTGAAAAAAAAACTGGAATGGCTGTGTCTCAAATGTGCCCATCTAATGCCCACATATACCTGGCAAAGGTACATATGGGGGTATTACTGTACTCAGACAGCATAGCTGAGCAACATATGTGGTATTATACAATCGTAGCACAGATACGATTTGCAAAATATACTGTGCAAACTCACTTTGTGTGTCAAAAAGGCAGAAAAAATGCTTATTACCACTACACTTGAAACAAGCTAGCGGAAAAATTATCCCACGCTAAGGTTCAAAATATGCCTTTTGAAATACCCTGGGATGTCTTCTTTAAGAAATGGTATGTCTTTATGGTTTAGTTGTAATATGTAGCCTTCTCAAGTGTTCCAAAGTGGGACACGGACGCATCAAAACCCTCCATGAAAATTCACACTTAAAAACCTGAACTTGTCACGTCTCTTTTACAGCACTGTAACTTCACAAAATAGTCATACATTGGGCACATTGTTTTACTCAGAAGATGTAACTGAGCATAATTGTTGGAATTTTTATGACAGTGGTACATATCAAGTGTAAGAAATACTCAGCAAAAATGCAACATATATGTAAAAATGCCATGTCCCTCCCCCCCCCCACCACAAACATTGACATAAATTGGTGAAAAATGGTGACAAGTTAAGGCACAATATACACCATATAAGATACCCTGGGGTGTCTGCTTTAGCAAATGAAAGCCCTTTGTGGGGCTATTTGAACAGTCACACTACTATAATACCCTAAATTGAGACACAGGCCTGTCAAATCTACGAAAATTCTAACTATAGAAACTGAAATAGCTTTGTCTTTTATATGGCATTGCAGCTTTACAGAAAAGTGCCAAAGGCATACAATGGGGTATCGTTATACTCAGCAGATGTAGCTCAACACAATATGGGGTTCTGTGCAGGAATAGCACACACCAACTTTACGAAATACACGTTACAAAACCATAATAGAGAAAAAACACAATTTTACTCCAATATTTAGCAGAGATTGGCGATTAAATGGCTACGTAATGGCTATGTAAAAAGTGTCAAACTAACCTTAGGTAAATAGCCTGTGATGTGTACTTTATATAAATATATACTTTTGTGTGGCAATTTTGTTTTCTGTGATGGCTACTAAACCTACAAGACAAACATACCAACTTCTAAAATTGTTGCAAATTGAAATTGTATTTTAGTCCTTGTATTGTGTGACCTGTAACTTTCAAAATAAGCTGAAATCCTATACATATGATGTACTCTATAAATCAAGACACATAAATTAATTTATTTTAAATAACTTTTTGTAAGCTGGACATATTATGCACACACTATTATTGCCAAAACTGTGAAACAAAAAATTATTTTGTGTAAATTTTTTGGCATTTTATTTTTTTACAATTAATGAGAATGTATCTATGTATATGTTACATCAAATTACAGCCCTGTTTGCCCTCTAAAAAACGATATATAATTAGTGATGTCCGGAACGGTTCGCCGAACGGTTCGCTGCGGACAGCGAACATATGCGGTAAACTTTGACCCTGTACCTCACAGTCAGCAGACACATTCCAGCCAATCAGCAGCAGACCCTCCCTCCCAGACCCTCCCACCTCCTGGACAGCATCCATTTTACATTCATTGTGAAGCTGCATTCTTAGTGAGCTGTCCAGGAGGTGGGAGGGTCTGGGAGGGAGGGTCTGCTGCTGATTGGCTGGAATGTGTCTGCTGACTGTGAGGTACAGGGTCAAAGTTTACCGCATATGTTCGGCGTCCGCAGCGAACCGTTCCGGACATCACTAATTATATATCGTTTTTTAGAGGGCAAACAGGGCTGTAATTTGATGTAACATATACATAGATACATTCTCATTAATTGTTAATATATAATATGTGTTGGTGAAATAAATGACAGAGATGGAAATTGTGTTTGAACACAAACAGCAAATAATGCAAAAATGGCTTGTGTCCTTAAGGGTAAGACAAGATTCTGAAGCTGTGTCCTTAAGGGGTTAAGAATTGTATTTTTGTTGTTTGAAAAAAAAAAAAAACCTGGTTCCTAACTTTTTTAGCTGGCTCCTAGATTGAAAGCAAATTTGTCAAGCGCTGGCTTAGAAGCACTGTATAGATTTGTAAATACTAAATAAGCAGAACATATCATACTGGCACTTTCTTTTAATAAAGCAGAGTGTGATAATGGAGTTAAATATAATTGCTCCTTAAATGTGATAATACTCTACCTTTAAATATGCTCTTTTTAGTGGGCTGAAAGTCTAACGTGCTGCTAACCGGGACATCTCCATCACCCCATTACTACCATTTCATTTTATTAGGTATCGGACCGGACAGCTCTAGGGAAAAGTGAACAACAAATAATGTGTTTTCCAGAGTACTAATCTGCTCAGCTGCGACCTTCCTTTTCCACAAGCCTTAAAATCTATGAAGTGTTAAAAGAGGAAAAATATAGCTATCTGTCCTGGGCGAAACATACGTTTTCTGTTCGGAGTTCCCTTTGATTTGAACTTTTCCATGTGTTCACTCAGATGGAATAACATGTGCCTTGGCAGGCTGCTAGGTGTGGATTTAATTATTCAGCCACTAGTTATGTAATGCGTTCATTATCATGGTGACATATTAGGGTGCTCCGTTAATGCATTGTGTATATGTCAGGCAGAGGAATAAATTGATTACCTGCTCAAAGTAAAATTATTAAATGTTGACAGTCTATCAGTCCAACATAACAAGTCTATTGATATGTTGTTGTTTATTTTTTTATGAACTAATTTTAATTATTTGAATAAAGAGACAGTGTGTGGTGGATTCCACCAAACCTGTTCTAACACATTTGAAGAATGTGTTAGATTGTTGACATCCACTGTTATTGCCTTCTCCACCTATCCCCATTGAAATTATCACTAGCGATGTTCTCCCAGCTGGTCCAGTTCCATTTCAGTTGTCACTCTGTGCCCGCAATGAGGCGGAGAGGAGCCTTCACTAAGGAATGGAACTCTGTCTGTTTGATAGCTGGGAGGGGTTACCAAGATTAGTTTTAAAAGTACATATTTCTCTTGAAATCAGCACTGGTTTAATATAAGGCAATAGGGACAGCAAGCTGCACAGCTTTAAGGACTTTCAGTGTTCCTTTAAGGAGAACCAACAGCAATCCATCAATGCATGACGGTGCACAAGACAGTTATTACCTTATTTTAACGCCTAACTACCTGGAAATCTAGACAGCTATGAAGTTTCTCTGCATGGTTTTTCTGTTCGGTTGATTCATACACAAATAGCTTTCCCAGAAACGTACAATTGTAGCTGTGTAACTATGCCAAGCCTGCCATTTGTTGCTTTTTTTGTTTGTTTGTTTCTTTCAATCAAAATTTTTATTGAGGCACAAAGTTGTCATTCAGAAAGCTACAGTTTCAGCATAATTAGAAACATAAATTCAAAGCGTAGGTTAGCTTGACAAAACAATGCAGGACCTTAGCTATGGATAGATATACATATACATACATATAGATTATGGAGGCGTCTTTATATAATAAAGGGGGCAAGGGACTAGATAGAGATGTTAACACTGTAGGATCAGGAACACGTTTGTTCTGTGAAGCATGCGGCAGTACTAATATAATACATACTTTCCAGACTGTGCCCTCATCATTCATATTCTGTTTGAGATATGTTAGGAGTTCTAAAAGTCATGCTGATTATGCAGCTCTGCTTTATAGAGCTATGAAGTATTTGAAAGTGCATAGGCATTGCTGGTTTTGCTAACTGTGGGCGTCATCAGAAAGTTGCTGGTTGACAAATTTATGTACAATAAAGCCAGAAAATGACCAAATACTTTTACGCTTTTAAGCTGTTTTTTGTAAGTTGCAATTTGGAACATTTGACTAAATCCTTTTACTTGGTTGTAACAATAAAAACAATACTCATACATTCCTGTTTCACAGACAACCACATCAGCATCTGATACAATTTATGGTAAAAATCAAAATAATATAACTCAATGTGCAATAATGTTATGTCTTGAAATGTATTGAAATAAAAATCAAATATAATTGTCATTAAAGGGACACTCCATATACAAACAATGTCCATACATTTTAGAAATTGTGGCCCAGATAATGACTTCTAGCTTTTGCATGCTCATTTTTTTCAGTGAGGCAGTTGTTGATATCTCCAGGAAGCAAACCTAAGATTTCTGGAAGCTGTCACTCCGCTAATAGCTTTTGTTAGTAAGACTTTGATCTACAATGTATAGAAAATCCAAAGCCAGGACAGATTCTAATTTGTCCCCCTTGAAGCACCTAGTTTCTTGCTTAGGATGAGATGTCCTGCATAATATCGCACTGTGGGGCAGAGAAGCCATTCCACACTCCATTAACTTCAGGACCCTCTACTATGTCTCCAATTTTACATTACACATCTTTCCTCCCGAGGAGTCTGGCCACTTCCTTTAGAGGCAGTGGTGGCTAGTGAAGTTTGAATGATAGTTGGGTGCTGCCCCCTGATTTATTGGGATCTACTCACTTAACCCCATTCACTTCCATACGTGTTCAGAACCAACTGTATCTTCAGTTATCAATTAATAAGCATGACAAAAACATGTTGTTTTTTCTAACATACTCTTATCAGTAGACTTTATGAAGACCATAAATTAGATTTTTTTTTTTTTTAATGCAAAAAAAACTGGGATAGGTGGCAGTATGGAGGATGAGAAGATCTCTTTTGATTTCAATGGGTGTGGGGGGCTTCATACACCTAGGATCCATTTCTGTTACATCCAGCTATGTAGGCTAGATGACAAACCAGCAGTGGCACACATGTGTACAAATAGATCATGTGTGTCTCCAGGGGAATGAAAGGGCTTGTAAAACTATAGTATCACCATCTATGTTTCTCAGGTCTTAGAGAATTACTGACACCATATATTTCCTTAATGGAAAGACATATGGACTCTTCTCTGGATGGAGATAATTGGAAAGCCAAAGCTAGCTTATCCAACTGTATGGTTCTCTATGAACAATTGTAGAAATATTATTAGTGAGGAATGTAAGGCCTGTTAAAGTTATTTTATAGTGGATACAATATTTCTGGTCTGTGCTGCGAGACTGTGGGTAAATTCAACAACATTTGGTAGGAATGCTCAGGTTCTGTGTCAAAGTCAAAGATATGTTGTAACACATTTTATGCAAGCCAATTGATCTGTCTCAATTGAAATCTATCTAAACTGATAGATTATCTCACTATCACTCTGGAAATTAGTTGAGCCCTCACTGAAAAGTGGAAAACACATTGATTTCCTACCTTGAAAGAGGTTCTTTTTAAAATCAGTGATACATGGTTGGCATTTCCAGCATCTAAAACAGGGCAGCTAAAAAATATAACATAAACCGTGCCGGCAAAAATATTTTTTTTGCAATGACACTAATGAGTGAAAATTTACCAAAGATGCTCCTTAGAGCATCAAATCTCAGACAACATATCTTAGACCTTGTTATCTTGCTTTTTAATACCAAAAGTATTACAGTCTAGACATAATAATCCATTTGTCCGAATAAAATCAATTCATGGCAAATTTTTTATTGAATCGATTCCGAAAATTCAGTCATTTGAACAAAATATACTCATGGATAGGGTTACCTTATCCACCATGTTTTCAGGGACACATCTAATTCCCTGATATTTAGAGAAAAAAAATTAGAAGGGTTTTCCTGCAGTAATGCTTATTCTGCAGGTTTCTTCATTGCCTAATTACTTGATCTTCTACACCTTCTTCTGTATGCTACCCTTTTCATGTGCTGCCCATCCATATCTGTACGTGAAATGTGTCCCTGAAACCATGGTGGATATGGTAACCCTGTTCATAGATTAACTAAATTCATTCATTTACTACCTGAATCTGTTCATCTTTTAACTACATTTTATACATATATTAATGAAATTAACACATTTTCGGAATTGACTCTGCAATTGGCAGAAATGTTTTATTCAGATGAATTACCTGGTGCCTGGGATTTGTCAAGTCCTGCAGTATATATATATATTTTTTATTTGTTCCTGTTCTCATTCACTCTGAACACAACTTCCCATTCCAGAATTATTACTCCGCAATTCCCTCTGAGGCCACAAATTCAAACACTGAACCTGTCTTGCTAGAGAAGAAGGATCTTCACACATGTAGTAGGAGCATGCATGAACTTGCTCCAAGACGGATTCTAGGTTGAAACCTCTGAACTCTTTTACGTAGAATCGACTGCTATCTCAACGAGGCAAGAAATTGTATGAGGTTTATCTAAAAACGCCATTTTAACATCCAGGACATAATGGATATAAATGAAAATATTTAAGTCTTTAAGCCTTTATCATATACACTTCATTCTGTTTTGTTCATTTATATTACTCTTTTTTGAGAGATAGATATGAGTTTTGTTTGCTCATTCCTCTGTCATTTCAAGGGCTGATCCTAGCCCTTGACAATAAAAAGGACTCTCACTGAATCTTTATTCCAGTCAGGTTATGGCACACAATAACATTTTAGAAACGGCTAGCGAACTGTCTTGACGTTGAGAGATGTGTTTGCTTTTTTTACATTGTTATCTTTGGCTTTGGCTGGGCATTAGAGTACGGTTTGCCTCATGTTGGTGTTTGCAGCCTGTGGCTGCTTTATGAAAATATGTACATAAGGTGAAATTTACAGTCTAATTTTTTCCATTGCAGATTAAGAAAACAAATGATTTTGTTATCAGTGCTTGGACGAGGATTCATGTCTTCTTTGTGCAGGCATATTGAGCTGTATGTATGTGTGTGTGTGTGTGTGTGTGTGTATATATATATATATATATATATATATATATATATATATATATATATATATATTTTTATATATATATATATTCTAATTTTTTGTTCAATTGGAAAAATAAAAAGCACATTCTTATGTATATGTCCATATATCTGTGTTTAGAGGCAACTGTCCTATTTTGGTCAAGGCAGTCCTAAAAGGTGGATTTAAAGGAACACTATAAAATTAGGAATTAAAATGTGTATTCTTCGCTCTATTGTTCCCTTGTGGCCGTTGAGGTGGCTGCTCCCCACCTGCAGGAAGTCTTGGTCTTTCTGGCATGCCTTCTTGGCTGAAATCATTGATTTCAGTCAATCCTATGCTTTCCCATAGTAAAGCTTTGGGAGGCTAGTGTGCATGTGCAGCAAAGCCCTTGCTGTCCCAATCTACAAGTTCTGTGGTCTCTCTACTAGTTTTACTCAGCTATTTCCTTGGAAGTGACTCTAGTGGCTGTCTGACTGACATCCACAAGAGGCACTTAAACCCTGCAATGAAAGCATTGCCTGAAGTACAGCATTTTATTTGGCTCCGTGGTTAAAATGTGGAGCACATGGCACCCAGTCCACTTTATTGAGGTGAAGTGGTCTAGGTGCCTATAAGTTTCCTTTAATTTCTCCTTGCGTAATCAGTGCTGTGGTGATGTTGCTGTGCATAGGAGCATCTGCATGTCCTATGAAATTACACCATTATGTCACCAGCTGTCTTGACAGATATCTTTACTTTGGCATCACAATTGGATTTGCACACACTCAGATGCCAAATTGCAGAGTATTGCATCCTGGATTAACGTTATTTGGAACAAGGAGTTTTCTGGTTGCTTCTTCAAGTGCGAATTGTTTCCTCCAAAGTAACAGCAAGTTTCAAATGGCATGCATCGTTAGAGAGACATACTTTTCAAGCTGCATTCATTACAGCTCCGATCAGCGTCATTACATTGCTGGTCATAAAAACTCTGGTTTCATCAGAAAGCAGCATCATTGCATCACTGATCATAATTGCCCTACATTCATTAGAAAGCAACTTAATCAATTTGTGGATCATAATGGCCCTACATATGTTACAGTGGATTGTTCTCATAATACCAATTGGAGAGGGTTTCTGAAGTGTGACTGCAATGTAATCCAGTGTCAGTGCGGGTATAATGACACATCCCTCAAATCAGCAAGGATAGTCTATTTACATTCACCAATCTGAACTCCTACTCAACATGTTTAGTTATGTAACCCTATACTTGAAAACTAAATATAGCAAAGACTGTAACTTGCATCACTACCATCTAAAAAGAATTGCAATTATGTCCATGAAATCTTGTGTGCAAGTGTACCTTCCAATCAGTATAAATTGTTTTTTAAAGGGTTCTGTCTCTAGATTTCTCATTCTCTGTCAATTTAGTCAAGAAGAATAGTCAGATATGCAAAGCTGGTGGAAAATATCCAAAACTACTCTGTTGTAATTGTAGCCAATGGTGGTTCTACCAAGTATTGACTGGGAAGTGAGGCAATACTTTATGCTATCAACATATGTTTTTCACTTTTCTGTCAAAATAAAAATTAAAGGGACACTATAGTCACCAGAACAACTACAGCTTTTAGTAGCCTCTGTGTTGGAAACATTGTATTTTCAGAGAACATTACATTACAGCCTAAGGACACCACCAGTGTTGATTCAATGCATCTCTACTGCATCTGAGTCTGTCTCTGACCTGCCTCCTTGGCTGAGATCATCAGAATTGACAACCTCAGACAATCCAATGCTTTCCTATATGAAAGCATTGTAATTGACGGAGATCATCACTTTTGATGATGTCCAACAAGGAGTCAGAACAGGGGCAGAGACAACACCAGCTGACTGGAATAAATGTAAGATTTTACTATATTTATCAGGGTAAGAGGGTGGAAGGCAGGTGGTTAGATGGTGGTTGTAACACTATAGGTTTAGTTATACATGTTTATGTTCCTGACCCTATAATGTTCATCTAAGTTTCACCGTCAAAGTGTACTAGTTGTTTAACTATAATGGTAAACGTTCCAGTAAAACACATATACAGTTTTAAATCTGTCATATGCAGAAAAATCCAAAGAGAGACATTCCTCTATTCTTTGTGCAGAAACAATTTAAATAAACAATACGTGCAGCTGTATTTGTTCAAATAATTTTTCTTTAGAACCCCATCTCAGAAATCTTTAGTAATCTCCTACTGTGCATATTTTCTTTTGGCTCGATATTTTCCAGCCCGAGAATCCTTTGAGTAGCCCGAGCTATTGTAGTGACTACAAAAAAGGCATCTTTATTTTCTTCTGCTAATAACGGAACAATGTCCGGTCAAATACAGAACAAGTACCTTTTTCAAGTAATTGTTCCTTGGGAAGAATGGCATTCAAGCTATCTGTGGGAATTTAGAGGTTGCCTGCAGATAACAAAGACTTCCACCAAAATCAAATCCATTTACTGTGGAGTTTTATATTACAAACCTTTAAAAATCGTAACTCCCTAATTTAACCAAAATCGATGTGCCGGAAATGGAAATGAAATGTTGCATTTAAGCTACGGCGGTTGAATGCTTTAATGTGCCTCCAATTGTTTGACTTTGAGGAATAAAAACAAACCATGCAAGATCTGTTCTCTCTTTAGATATTTTCTGAATAGATTAGCATTCAAATAGAATCTGGATCATTTTTAAATGAGTAACTTGGCATTTATAAGACTTAAATGAAAATAGATTGAATTTGTTGAAAGTGTACAGCAGGAAAGACACTCAATTCTTTGTTTACTGCTCATAAATGTACAAAATTATTTAGGAAAGCTGTATTGTAGCAGTTAGTTATACATTGTTTTGGATTCTACTTTCATATATTTGTATAGAGCTACCAAGTATACTTGGCCTCTAAAGAGTTAAATGTTTAGCTGTAGTATAGTAAGTGTACTGATGCTCAGTGAATTGATTTCTCAAATAACAACTGACACTTTCTACTGACTAGATCTTCCTTGTCTTACCATATGTAAAATGTCTAACCATACACCTAATGTTCCCACATTAAAGGACCACTATAGTGCCCTGAGGGTGCCCCCTCCCGCCCGGCTCTGGGGAGAGGAAAGGGTTAAAACTTACCTCTCTGAAACTGCCTAGAGTGGTCCTTTAATGTTCTTATAGTTCCTTTGCTAAATATTCATCTGTTGACTGATATTCTGTATGCTTTGTTTTATCATTATTGAACTTTTGCCACCAGCTCTGATATATTGCTAGAATATTGTTGGTGTCATTAACCCTAACCTGTATGACTTTGTCTCTTCTACTGTACCTTTGGTTTCCTGCCTCAATTTGCCATGTTAGTGTATGGGAAAAATACTGCCCAACCTGCAGGACCAGTGACTGCTTCAAGTTAAGACTTCTGTTTTGCAAGTGACAGCATTAGGGTTAGTCTTCATCTGCAGCATGGGACCAGCTTACTGCTATGCTATCTACAACATTGAAGGATTAATGGCTATTTTTGAACCTCTGTCACCGGACTTGGCATTTGGCCTTTCTTAATGTGTTGGTTACGGACAAGTGGTTGCTTCAGACCTATGTACTATATGTGACTGTATACTGATAAATCTTCTTTTGGACTCTGGATCCTTTATCTATAACATGGATTGCATAGCACCTAAGACTATAGTTATATGATTCAGTTATATCAATGAGTGAAGATTGGCAGTCATCCACATTGCAAAGGTTTGTCACATGCAGGACAGATTTTATTATTATACTAGAAAGAATGATGGATTTTTACTTTATTTTATGGGAACCTAAAATGTATGCATAGGACTACATTTGAACAGAAAAATAACTCTAAAAAACACAAACACAAACACAGACAAGGAGACTTAAATGGCATAGGGTATAAAAATGGCATAATGATACGCATTTGTGATGTATAGGATTAGTGACTTTCTTTTGTGGTCTTTTGTTGTTTGGTTATATGTGTGCTAAGCGTATTCATGAAAATGTTAGAAGGCAATGACAATGTATAAAACACTTGGTATTGTTTATAGGGTTTTGTATTTTGACATTGTTGTAGATGATGAATAGCCATCCAGTGAATGTGATAGGGGTTTGATAGACAAATATCTATGTCACAAGCAAAAGTAGTAAATCTTGTCATGTCACTAGGACATTCTACAAACAGTACAGTGGCTAAAATGAAAATTGTGGTTGTTTTGTAATTGTTTATTTTGCTGGAAGTCATCATGGACCTTTCTGAACATACATAACGGTGTCATTTTCTGGAAAATTAGTGTCAGTGCAGGATTGGGAAACTGCTGTGTTGTTTAAATGTTATTGACACCACTAATTCTGTACCTGATTCAGGTGGGGTTAAAAAAAAAAATGTGTTCACTTTGTTTTTGTGTCACAATAAAAATATTGGATTGATACTATTCATTAAAATGCTACCACCAGCTGCATAGTGCTTCTGAAATACTCATGCCAACACGTACACTCAGAATTTTAAATGTAGGCAGACTACATTAGGTTTTGTTCTCAGTGGTGTGGTACAGCATGTGTGCCTCTTTGTAATAGCAAACAAGTTACATTACAGCAGCATCAATCTCTAAGATGTAGGCCCTGTACGATAGGATCACCGTGATAGTGATCCCTGACATTCCCAAGTGATGATGACAGCTTTGCCAGACGCTGATTGCAGCCATACCCCGATTGTAATGAATTGGCTAAAGACTGAAAGCCAGTTTAACATATGAGTGAGATAAGCAGATGTGACGTGCCCTTGAAGTTGAAAAATGAATAGTACTGCAAATGGGAAGTTGAATTTATTTTAATAGGAGAGGGTTGAGTGCCGTTTATGTAGTAGTTATTTTGCCATTCATTTTAGCAAATTTTTATTTGCTTATCATATAGGTTTAACATTTTCATGTTTTAATCGGCTTGCAGACTGCCTACTGCTACCAAGTATCTCCCCACAAAGTTCTGTATAGAGCACAAATTTTGTTACAGTAATCTTTTATTACTTGTTTGTTTGTTACGTGGACGATTTCAACCTTGGCTACAAAAAAAATGCATTTTCTGCAGCCATACTTATACCCATTAGATTTCATACCTCACAAGTCAGTAAACCAAAGACAAAGATGCTCAGTGTCCTTTTGTTTGTATATTATTGTCTCCTGCTAAAGCATGTACTAAAATCATGTTCATCCACATTTCTTAGCCAAGTCTATCATCATGATATACATACCAAAGAATGGCAGATCATGCACTGTCTAACAAAAGCAGTTACAGTTCTTATTTTGTGTAGATGATTGTTGTCTTCATCTACATATTTATATCTGAGTCAGAAGTTCTATGAAGCCGAACAATTCTGACATCTATTGCATGCACTATTTGTACCAAGAAATAAAAGTCCAGTGAAACACATTTTTTGTAATGTTTCATAAAAACTCATAAGTGATAATTCCGCTCTAAAAAACATTAATGCAAATGAAGCCCCAGGGCCACATGTTACACACTCTCATATATTTATGGAACATTTAAATTCACGTCAGTGTTTGCAGATTACACAAAATTAGATAAAGTCTAAGGTCCCACCATAAAAATAGGACTTTTCCTCTTTGAGAATCCCAACTTGAATACACAGTTCGATTTTGGGTACTTGGTTTAATGACATTGTGAAACAGAACAAAAGATGTTGGTTATGGAGAAACATTAGAAATGCATGTTCACATAAAAAAAAAGAGAGAGAGAGAGAGAGAGAAAGCACCTCAAAGGAATATACATTTCTAAATATATATAACGTGTCAGTACGAGCAATTCTGTGGTGACTTCTTCTAACATGACTGTACAAATAAGAATGTGGAGTAATTTGAGTGAAACTAAATAATCACCCATTTATCTCTTTCTTCAGATATTCTTATATCTTATATTTGTATTCCCTTATCATAAGGGAAAGTTATTTTAAATAAGCACTCCACTGGGTTTGTTTGTTGTGATTTTTTTGTTTCACTCAAATTACTCCACATTCTTGCATGTATTTGTGTTGAGGTTAGAGGTACCTACACGTGTGTTGAGCTGCTCATCCTAACTGGGTTCTTCTGTATTTTGTTTAATTTTAAGCACCTTATATTTCACAGTTCATTTGTATTTGCCATGACTGTACAAATGTCTAGAGGGCATCCAGTGAGACTTGAGGAATTGAGATTTAACCTGCAGCAAAGTAAGAACAATAAAGATATGGACTCACCTGCAAATAATTGCTTATATATATATATATATATATATATATATATATATATATATATTCCAAACTATTACTTATGTTATTTTAACAATGTCTTTAAAATAAAGTTGAATTTACATTTGTAGGTCAAAATATACCAAACCACTTTAATATGCTGCTATTCTGTAATATCCTCAACCTCAGGGAAATTGGAGAACTACATTGAAATCAGTGGATCTTAACCTCTGAGTCAGGGCCCACAATTGGCTCAGCGTAATATTTTAATAGGCACCATTTGCAGCAGGCATATATTATTTAGTATAAACCAAAACAGAGAAGATTCGGGATATGGCTGTGTAAATCTACAGAGAAAGCATAAAACAAAACATAGTGTGATATTGTTATAAAACACAATATTTCATGCGCAGTAATCTTGTGCACTCACAGGATGTAGGCAGTAAAAGCGCTCTTAAGGTGCCTTCCCCAATGAAATGGGGGGCTAGCTGGTGTTCCTTATCACCTCTGGATCCTTGTTCCACCAAAAGACATCCACAGGTCAGGGTTCAGTAATAAAAAATTTATTTAGATAAAAAGTGTAGTCACCAATTCAGCATAGGATACAAATAACAAAAGGTTGTCCTACGCGTTTCGTTCTATAAGAACTTCCTCAGGGACCACAATAATTACTAATTACGCTAGACACCAACCCCACTATCGATATGAATAGTGGAGAATATAAAGAGAGAGAGGAGTCGTTACAGAACAATATAAAAAAATTAGATGAAAAAATCGCAGACACTAAAAATAGAAAATACAGTAGGGACAAGGAAGACAAATTACTCAATACTTTTGCAACAAAAAATAAATTGACCCGTAGGACAAGACGCCCCTCCACCTATAGGAGAACTATACTCAGATCTCCAGGGGGGAGGGTTAGAATTAATTCTCGTTCTAGAGATACACGGAGAGGTCAACAACACTCTGTGAATAATTCATATAAAATGCCCTACAGGGAAGATTTCCCCAGGTCTACAGATTCATGGGGGGCACATGATTATTATGGGGGAAATACCCATAATACCCATAGGACATCGAATAATGGAAGGTCCCCAATGAGAAATAAGGACCCATTGCGGTCAAGAGGTGAAATAAGGAGACCTGAGGTACAAGAGTTTAGAAACAGAAACAACAGTCTATCACCTGTGAGAAGGGAAACTAATAGACCCCATATACAAACATCTAGGGGCAGAGATAATCCAGACAACCACATATCCCAATTTAATGACTCTACTGTAAATTTTCAGGGGAAACCAAGAGGTCCCAAAGAAAAGACCATAACCAATTATTTTCGTCCCAGGGCAGAGACCTGGGAACATCCCAATCGCTTTGCAACACTTTGTCAGGATTCTCCAGTGAAGAGAATCCGGACGGAGGACTAGGAATAATTTCTTCTTTAAATGGAGGTTCATTAAATATGAAAGAACTGAGCAAGGGGATTTTTAACTTAACCCCAACCCCACTTTCAGATGAGGAGATTAATTTGTTATCAAGGGGTTTGAAATTTGCCCCAAACAGAAAGGCCAATGACTTTGAATTATTTATTGATCTCAAAAAGTTTATTCGTTCTCTAACTATCAAGAGACATTTTTTACTACATCCACCTGAGACTAAAATCGCTGGTGAAAATACTAATGTTGACTATAGATTTCGTCCAAAATCCCATTTTTTTCCTACTTATAGTAAAGGCCCTTTTTTAGAAACTTTTGAACATATGGTAGACCAACAATTTCGTAATATGACTAAGAATACCAATAGGAATAGAAATAATTGTCTCCAGAATTTAAGTAAAGAGGAAGATAAGACACTTAAACGGTTGATGAAAAGAGACGACGTGATTATCAGGGAAGCAGATAAGGGGGGGGGATAGTGCTAATGACCACTACCTATTATCTCCAAGAAGCAGCTCACATCCTGGGGGATAGAAAGACTTATAGTGTACTCAAATACGATCCGACCAGCCAATTTAATACAGAGCTCCAAGTAATTTTGAATGGAGCTAAAGAGAGAAACACCATCTCACAGAGAAATTATGAATTTTTATATCAGAAAAACCCAACTATTCCTATTTTTTATTTCCTTCCAAAAACGCATAAGCGTCTCCCTAACCCCCCTGGGCGACCCATAATCAGCGGCATCAATTCACTAACGGCTAATTTGTCGGCTTATGTCGATTCTCGGTTACAAAAATACGCCCAAGGGGCCCCTTCATATGTGAAGGATACAAAGTCTTTCCTCCAAGAAATGGAGAACATCGAATGGGACCCAGAGTACAGTTGGGCCACACTTGATGTGACCTCTCTGTACACAGTGATTAGCCACAGACTGGGTTTGGAGGCAGTTGATTATTTCATGGAGCAGGATGTGGAGTTACCAGGGGATATGAGGGATTTTATTTTTTCTTCTGTCCAATTTATTTTACATCACAATTATTTTTTCTTTAATGGTGATTATTTTTTACAAATCACGGGGACTGCCATGGGGACCAAGTTCGCCCCCAGCTATGCCAATACATACATGAGGAGATGGGAAGAGTTGTTTGTATGGTCTGGACATGGCTGGAGGGCGAACTTGGTCCTATGGCGGCGTTATATTGATGATGTCATTATTATTTGGAAGGGATCTTCTGTTTTGTTTCAGGATTATGTTAATTTTTTGAATGACAACGAGTACAATCTTGTCTTTACTCCTATCTGGAATAGGGATGAGATTAATTTTCTTGATCTTTGTCTGTCTCATGATTCGAGACATATAAAAAGTAAATGTTTCTTTAAACCTACTGATGGTAATGGGTTTGTTCATCGTAGGAGTGGTCACCATGAACCCTGGCTTAGGGGGATAGCCAAAAGCCAGTTTACCTGCCTTAGACGAAATTGTTCTGATAAACAGGATTTTTTCGCCCAATCATTACATGTTAAAAGGAAGCTTACAGATAGAGGATATAATGGAAAGAGATTGGAGAGAGAAATCCGTCGTATTGGCGATATAGAAAGGAAAACTTTTTTGGAGAATAAATCATATACTTCGGGAACTGGGGATGGTTTCCGTTCTGCATTTATCACCCATTACAATATTGATTATAATAAAATTAAGAGAAGTCTTCAAAGTTCTTGGCCAATTCTGCCCTATTTTGGGGACACACTTATCAGACAACCCCTTGGTAATTTACAAAAGGAATAAAAATTTGAAGGATATGTTGGCACATAGTTATGCCATTAAACCACCATCAGGTCTCACCTCTGCTAGTTCAGGTTCATTTCGAGGCTGTGGTACTTGTAAAGCTTGTACCACGGTGTCCATAAAAAATATACATTCATTTCTTAGTTCTACCACGGGGGAGAGCTTTACACTTAGAGATAGTATAAATTGCCACACGGACTTTGTGGTATATTTGCTACAATGTCCGTGTGGCATGCAATACGTGGGATGGACTAAGAGGATTTTGAAGGTTCGCCTATTAGAACATCTTAATAATATCAGAAAGAGACTGACGACACACTCAGTCCCAACCCATTGTACATCATGTCCCCTCTTTTCATTTAAGGATTTTAGATGTTGGGGAATTGAACGAGTCCACCCCTTTTGGCGTGGGGGCAATAGAGTTCAAAGACTAGCCCAGAGGGTGACGTTCTGGATACATAAATTACAAACCCTCTCACCTAAGGGTCTCAATATAGATATTGATTTAATTTGTTTTCTAGATTAATATGGCCTAAAAGCTTTAGAACAAAGAGTTAGGATATGTGTGTTTGCCTTTAATTTGGGTTGTTTCTACAGCTGAAAGCTAATCCCCATTTAGAGAGAGGATTTATATATATATCAAATACCAAGTAGTTATTTCATATCCCTTATATTTTATTTTATTTCCTTTTGTACAATTTGTGATCTATTGTCCTATATGACCAAAAATCACAAAAGATTATAATAAAAACACAATAACCGATTATTCTAATATAAATAAAGGGTTTGCTCCAAGGATTTTTAGAGCTGGTATAAATTGAATGTGATAGATTCACTAAATAAAGTTTATATGGGAAGTGGTCATTTTGTAGTATCCCCCTTTTTTTGTAACCATAGCAATGGATTACCTTAATGTGTTTAATAGGCTTATCTCAAAGATTTCTATGGGGAGCACAAATAATAACACGACAAATTGAAGTTTAAACTGATACAGTGATGAATTGATTACGGTGTTCACTTTGATTAACAATGTATAAAGTTTTATTAAAAAAAAACAAAAAAACAAAAAAACCTCTCAAATAATAGACATAGGAAATATGATCACTTTGTAATATGAAGCCTTAGGCTTATAATATATTGAGGTATTATGATTACTGGGTATAATATGAGGATTAACATTATGTTGTGTGATGGGATTAATGAGGAGGGTGACACTCAACAGATATATATATATAAATAATGGCTAAATGTGTTAAACATGGTTAACAGTTTTTTTCTCAAGCAGAATGGGGCTTTTTATTTGTCCTGTGTTCCATTTGACCTTTGAATGACCTGATCGCGTCCGGTTGCCATGGAGACGTTGCTGGTGGAACGCATGTGGAACGCGGACGTTCCCGCGACGTCACTTCCGGTTTCGGCAAATTATGACTACTTCCGGTATTTACCGAAAAAGGCGCGAATTACAAATTATAGAAAATGAATGGATGAAAAACAGCTGCCACAGGAAGACCAGTCCTCCAATTAGAACCAAGGAGGATTTACACACCTACTGGATCCACCAATAGACTTTAGGGATTAGCCCTATTTAAGACACAGGGAGGGGGGATTTGTATAGGATATGTTCATGTATTGTACATTGATACATTGTTATTATTGTTTTTAATTGTGGTCCCTGAGGAAGTTCTTATAGAACGAAACGCGTAGGACAACCTTTTGTTATTTGTATCCTATGCTGAATTGGTGACTACACTTTTTATCTAAATAAATTTTTTATTACTGAACCCTGACCTGTGGATGTCTTTTGGTGGAACAAGGATCCAGAGGTGATAAGGAACACCAGCTAGCCCCCCATTTCATTGGGGAAGGCACCTTAAGAGCGCTTTTACTGCCTACATCCTGTGAGTGCACAAGATTACTGCGCATGAAATATTGTGTTTTATAACAATATCACACTATGTTTTGTTTTATGCTTTCTCTGTAGATTTACACAGCCATATCCCGAATCTTCTCTGTTTTGGTTTATACTATATATGATATAGGTCGCTTGTTTGGGTAACGACCTAGGGAGGCTGTCATACATCTTTATAAGCTAAGTACTATTGCTTTTTATATTATTTATCGATTGTATATTGTTTGGGATATACTCATAAGCTATGGCATATATTATTTGTCAGGTTCCTGAGAGCTGCCTACAATAAATTACTTACTAACAGCACTACCTTTTCCAGTGTGGTGGAGACTCTTTTAACATCACTGTGAAATTAATGCCTTTCACATATTTAATGTTACTGAATATTTCATTATAGTTGAAGAATGTCACTTAACTATTCTTATATTTGAAGAATGGGTCACTAAGTACGTTTATTTTGGTTCTCATCAAAAAAGACCACGCACCTAAACAGTTTGGAGTCTTGTTTCCTTTTTAATGTGCAGGACATTTTTTTGAAAAATGCCTACCTCTACAATCTGTTAAAAAGGAGAGCAGTGAGGTGCCCGCTGTGGATACCTCTCCATGATTGTTACCCACTTGTTTAGAGGGTTCTTAGTGCCTTTACTTCAGGGTGGGACATCAAGAAAATATACATTTTTCATCATGACGGATAATTTACTCAAAAGTACAAAAATAAATACACATAAAAGATTAATTTTAACAGTAATAGCGATAGTAGACTTCTGATTCCATGGACCATGAAGTCTTTAATGAAAAAGGACAGAGCAGTTTTTGCGGAGTACTAAAATGCATTGCAGCCAAGAGACAACAGTTTGAGTTAGTCTGGCCAAATGTGTGTTTATTTTTTTGTGACTGAATAGTTCAATAAGAATAGCATGCAGTTTGTGCCAATGCTATGAAAAAGTCGACTTTCACCTTTAGGACAAATTGCTATGATATGTGTTTTTTTTTTTTTTTCAAATATAAGAGCAAGATCAAGCTGTGCAAATTTAACAACATGATTTTAAAAGTTTAATAACGGTTGCTCACCTTGTTTTAGTGCCAAAATTCCTCAGCTGCAGCTGCCTGGTCTGCTTTTGATGCCAACATATCTGCCAATGTCTTCTGTTATCTAGTCCAATTGGGTTGGAGATTCACGTGCAGCCAAATTCTGCGCTCCTCCAGGCAAATGCTGTTATGAGCAGCATTTGCTTGCAGGACCAACTTTGACTCGCTCAGTTCTGGAGGAGGAAGTGCCTCTAGTGGCTGTCAGCAATACTCTTCAATGTAAACATTGCTGTGTATATTGATTTAATTTGGCAGGAACTTGCCAATGATTGGATGATAAAAAAGAAATCCAGCCTTTGTGTTTGCTGTACTGTAATTGTCTGAATTTCACACCAAGCGTGATTAACTAAATGACAGAATGTTGTTCAAACAACATTTGGCCATTGAGCCATTCAGTCATTCTGACATTCAGAGAACAGCACTTTATCTTTCCTATTCTCACTAAATGACTGAAAACTGTAATTTTCTGTCATTTTGTGATTCTTCCAAAACTGCATGCACATGTCTAATGGGCACAGAAAAGCTTTCTGTGTAGTTCAGTTATAAGCTTTCTGCTGTACAACTTTGAGAATATCATTCCATCTTGCTCAGAAGCATTTTTGGAACAAAAAGGAAAACACTGCAGGATGGGGAGTGAAACCGTGGAATAAAACAAATTATGATTTACAAAAAAAAAAACTAGAAAAGATAAATTAACACCCCACTGCAAGGGTCCATGGATACTTAGTACTATATAGGATAAAGGCCACAAATACGTAGTTTAAAGGAACTCTCTAAGCACCAGAACAACTGCAGCTTAATATAGTAATTGTGGGTCAAAACAAAACGTCCGGCAGTCTCAGCAGTGTAATCACTGATTTTTCTGAGAAAAGACCGTATTTATATTAAAAAAAAAAAAAAAACACACTTTTATAATATATATTTCTCTTTCTTCTTGTTGGGTGGCTCGCTGTGATGTGAATATGCATATTTATTATAATTCTTCTGTGTGTGAGTTTGAAATATCAAAACGCATCAGACAAGTTTTCTTTAGGTATATTCTTCTTACAATTGCTAATATATAATAAAGCATCAAAGGATGCTACAGGATGATGGATATTCAACAGCAGATGTTAATTGCTCAACTCAGGAAGGGAGCAATAGAGTCTTTGTCCTTAAAATCAGAGACATTTTTCAACCTACTTCCAACACTACAGTTAAATAAAGGATGTATATGATCAAACATTTCTTTGTGTAGTTACACCAATCAAATAAGAACATTGATATGATTCCTATTGGTCCAGAACCACGTTCCAGAATTCTCCACCATGTGACTTATTGATTCAGTGTGTTATTTATGCCCAATCCAGACACCTATAATCTAATGTGATTAGGATATGCAATATTTTACAATTTACATTGATGCCTCAGACCGCCACTAGAGGGGCTTACTGGTGCGATACGGACCATTGTTTAGTGTCATCACGCTTCAATGTATTTCTATGAAGATATGCTTATTAATAATGTGGCAATTTCTGCGTTTTCAAACTAGTTCCCCAATGTTTTACTATTGGGAAGAATTAGATTGGCTGAGATCACCAGAAATGTTCTGGGGAAATAAAGATGCCATTTATTGATTTTCCTACTGTTGGGGAGTGTTTGTATTCCTAACTTTAGTATGTTCCTTTAAAGATTAACAAAACAGAATTCATGTCAGGACTGCAATTAGAAAGACATTTGTATCCAGTGCCTACAAATGTACTCAGAACCTGAAGTAAAAAGCACATCAAAGATGTACAAGTACTTTGGGGATATTATTTAAAGGAATACACCAATGATGAAAGAAAAAAAAAATAGTAGATGCATGTATTCTTTTTGCATATTTTTTAGTGGGTAATGAAAACTTAGCTTGCAATAGTTGCAGATATGGTATCTGCAGCATCTACAAGCCACCCCCTCCTTCCTTGGCACAGGCTTTCTCATCTGTGCTTGAGTATGAACTATAAGAGGCGTATCATCAAGAAGCCTTGTGAACCAGCTCCACATGTGTGTGGTTGTCCAATCACAGATTTCTTAGTGAGCTGTAATGCAGATCATTGAGTAGTTTTACAAGGCAAGAAGAGAACTGTTAATTAGAAAAACAGGACACACTCTTAGCACATAAAGGACTTTGGCAAGCATATCGTGTTCCTTCTGGTATTTGTGTACATATTGCTCACATGATTATTACTTTAAAATTAGTTTATTCTGATGCATCATAATCTTTTTTTTTTCTCTTCAAGTATCGTATATACTCGAGTAAAAGACGAGTTTTTCAGCACACTTTTTTGTGCTGAAAAACTCCCACTTGTCTTATACTCGAGTCACTGTCTGTATTATGACAACTTACATTGCCATAATACAGACCAGGACTGCCTTGCTGTCCTGTTGGGGGCTGGCAGCGAGCTGTAACTTACCTTTCCTGCAGCTCCTGTCAGCTCCCTTCTCTTTCCTCTCCTCCGGTCCGGTCAGCTCCCCTGTCAGCTCTACTGTAAGAGCCGCAGGGTCAGAACCCGTGGCAACGGTCAGCGCGGCAGTCACACCGTGAGACTTACAGTGGAGCTGACTGGACCGGAGGAGAGAGAAGGTAGCTGACAGGTGCTGCAGGAAAGGTAAGTTACAGCTCTCTGCCAGCCCCCCTCCTACACATCCCATCCACTGGACCACCAGGGAATGAGAGCCCCCCTCCCTGACATGTATCAAGCAGGGAGGGGGGACAAAGAAAATATAAATAATAATAAAATATTAATATTAAAAAAATAATAAAATAAAAATAAAATAATAATATAACAAAAAATAATAATATTAAAATAATAATTAAATAAAAATGCCCCCCGCCACCCACCAAGGCTCTGTATCACATACACAAACACACTCTGCATCACACACACACACTGCACTCATACACACACACACACACACACACAGCATTCATACACACACTGCATTATATACACACACACACACTGCATTATATACACACACACACTGCATTCATTATATACACACACTGTAAATAAATATTCAATTAATATAATTTTTGGGGGATATAATTTTATTTAGAAATTTACCGGTAGCTGCTGCATTTCCCACCCTAGTCTTATACTCGAGTCAATAAGTTTTCCCAGTTTTTGGGGGTAAAATTAGGGGTCTTGACTTATATTCGGGTCGACTTATACTCAAGTATATACGGTAATATATTGTGTGCTGTTATCAGCACAGATCACAGGAGACAAAATAACTTTCCTGTACAAGGGTATATACCAACTATATGTCATGCAATGCTGGCTTTTGATGTGCTTCCAGCTCAGCTTATTTTTAAACGTTTATTTTTGCAACATCTACAGTATATCAATAAGGCCATAACCTATAAAGTGGATTACAATTATTTTAGTTCATGGTGTGTCCCTTTGATGTTAACATTATGTGTCCTGTTTTTCTTCGCATAAGACCTAAAATTCTTACATATTTCCTAGAAAAGTTGAACATTTCATGTTAAGGTTATCTGAAAAATGTAATTAGGCCTGAAACATATTAAAGGGATACTGCAGTGCCAGGAATACAAAGCTGTATTTCTGGCACTACCGATCCCTCCCTCTTACCTGGTAAATGAAGGGTTCAAAACCCTTTATTTACTTACCTGATCCCAGCTCCGATGCTTCTCAGCGCTGGGTCGAAGCTCTGCCCCCTCCTCCGTCCCACGATGAGTGGGGTCTAATGCGCATGCACAGCAAATGCCGCATGCGCCTTAGACCTCCCCACAGGAAAGCATTGAATCAATGGTTTCTTATGGGGAAAATCTGACGTGCAGAGCGTGAGGATGTCCAGCGCCAGGTAATGGACCAAAAGTCTGCTTCAATTCAGGAAGACCTCTAATGGCTGTCTGATAGACAGCCACTGAGCGCAGACGTAGAGCTGCAATGTAAACATTGCAGTTCTCTTGAACTGCAATTTTTAACATTGCAGCACTAGGTGCAAAAGGGACACAGCACCCAGACCACTTCAATTAGCTAATGTAGTCTGGGTGCCTACAGCGTCCCTTTAAGTGATTGTATTGTACTTTAGTCTTCTATATGCATTGTTTTAATTACTAATTTGTAAAGTTACACTATTGCTACTGAATTAAGTAAACTTACAGATGAAAAGGACAAGGGAGGTAAGAGTAGTACCATCCAGGAGACCTATCCACTCAGTAAAAGCACAATGGTAAATGCACAATCAAATGCTGTTGCTAAATCTTGAACAGCCAATCTATATTTTGAAGCTGACCTCTTTTCATATAACTAATGCAATACGTATAAGGTTACTTGGTGCTTAGGTGTCACTTTAATATATTTGAAAGCCTCTTACATCCACCATTTACATATTACAGCCATTTATTCTTATGTCTGCAGTTCCCAAACTTGGCATGTCTTGCTACATTCCTTTTTAATGAAGACTAGATGGTTTGTATTTACAGAACGATTGCTAACAAGACAGAATTAAAATAATTGCATGTCATTAGAAGACTGAACACTGTTAAGAAGTCAGTTTAGCAAGAAATGCAAGATGATGCAATGTGCTAAAAGTAAACACGCAATGCATGTCTTGGGGAATTAACCATGTCGTTCTATTGAAGTCAATTTTTTAGAGGTAAATCTGAAAATGTAAAAAATCTGTTATATGTCTTCTATTTATTATTGTATTGTCCAAATCAATTTTTTTTAAACTGTTTTAGTATTAATCTTTCCTTTTGAGGGCATGTGCTCGTGATCTTGCTCAGATCACAGCGCAGCGCATGTCATCACTGCTGGCCTGTTGAGAGAGTGAAGATTTGCATTGCTGTAGGACATTTCACAAGGCTGGGAAACAGGAGGTGGGTACTCTGTACTCAGTGGACTTGGAGGTGTGGCTTGAAGCCACGCTTTTACGTTTTCTAATTAGTGAAATAAAGAGTTTTGGGTGGTAGTACTGGCGTTATAACAACTTCAATAAAAACACAAACAAGTAATAAAACATTTAAAAAAAGGAAACAAATATATAAAATAGAATAAAAAAATAAGATAACAGGGCTGATTTAAAGATTTTCTGTACAATATAACACACAGTAAATATTTCATTTTTTTTATCCCTTCCTTTTGAAAATATAATTCCCCAAGTATTATCATTCACATAATTAAAAATAATTTATGTTGAAATTGCAACATTAGTGATCATATATAGTGGCAGTGTTTGTCTGAAGTCTACTGGAGATGAAGCTTTAGGTTGTGTATAAACGGAGTAGTTGAAGAGTAACTCCAACCACCATGACCACGTCTGCTTTTAGAAGTGGTCATGGTGGAAGAAATCTGTATGTGCAGCGTTTCTGCTTTAAATGCTTCACATTCAGACATATTTGAACTTTTAAATAAGGGGCACCCCTGGCACACGTGACTTGTGTCAATTCTGTGCAAAACATATAAGCAGAAAATGAGTTGTTATTGCTTTAAAACTACTATAAATATATGGAATATAATTAGCTATTTCAATCCCACCAAGTTTTATTGAAGCAGATCTTTGGATGTTTTTATTGTTTTAAATAAAGGGTTACTCACTATATAGTATTATTTTATTTCACTTTCACTCTCATTGATTCTAATATAAAATCGGTTTTAGTAAACTTGCCATTAATTTGAATTGATGGAATTAACTGCATTCTGCTATATTGAAGTGGATGTTGTGCCAGCAGTGAGATTTGTCTGAGAACAGCTCATGCTGAATGATAAATAAATGTGTTGGCTATGAGCAAATAAAAAAAAACAGAAAGTGCTAAGGAAAGGGTTGGATGGGGTTGCTTTGGGGGCTTATGCCTGTTCATCCCTTTGTATCTTTCAAGGACAATAGGATACATTGCAGTTCCAGTTCGGCTGTTTGTGAATAATCCAGTTAACAAAAATATATAAAGAATGGGGGCGGATTACGAATTTATTTTTTAGACTCCAACAATACACTGATCATCCACATTGCTAAAACCACCTGCCAAATATTGTGTAGGTCCACCTTAAGCTGCCAAAACAGCTCTGATGCATCAAAGCATGGACCCCTCTGAACGTGCCCTGTGGTATCTGGCACTGACATTAGCAGCATATACTTTAAGTTCTGCAAGTTACAAGGTGGTGCCTTCATGAATTGGATTTGTTCTAGCACATCCCATAGATGCTCAATTGGATTGAAATTTGGGGAATTTGGATGCCAAGTCAGCACCTTAAACTCTTTGTCATGTTCCTCAAACCACCCCTGCACACTTTTTGCAGTGTGGCAGGTTTCATTATCCTGCAGAAAGAGGCCACTGCACTCCAACAATCTCAAGGTAGGTGGTATGTGTCAACGTTACATACACATGAATGCCAGCAGAACATTGCCCAGAGCATAACACTTCCTCCGCTGGCCTCGCCTTTTCCAATCGTGCATCTTGCTGCCATCCCTTCCCTAGGAACATGACGCACATGCACACGGCCATCCACCCAATCTAAAACAAAAGGTGATTCATCAGACCAGGCTGCCTTCTTCCATTTCTCCATGGTCCAGTTCTGATGCTTACATCCCTAATGAACGAGTTTTCAGCAATGAATGGGTCATCATGGGCATTCTGACCAGTCTACAGCTATGAAGCCCTATATGAAGCAAACTGAGATGCACTGTGTTTTCTGACACTTTCGTATCATGGCCAGCATTAAAGGACCACTATAGTGCCCTGAGGGTGCCCCCACCCTCAGGGTCCCCCTCCCGCCGGGCTCTGGGGAGAGGAATGGGTTAAAATCTTACCATTCTCCAGCGCTGGGCGGGGAGCTTTCCTCCTCCTCTCCTCCTTCCTAGCGACGTCATCGGCTGAATGCGCATGTGCGGCAGGAGCGGCGCGCGCATTCAGCCAGTTCATAGGAAAGCATTATCAATGCTTTCCTATGGATGCTGGCGTCTTCACTGTGATTTTCACAGTAAGAAGCATGCAAGCGCCTCTAGCGGCTGTCAATGAGACAGCCACTAGAGGCTGGATTAACCCTCAGTGTAAACAAAGCATTTTCTCTGAAACTGCTATGTTTATAAAAAAAAAAAAAAAGGGTTAACCCTAGCTGGACCTATAGTGGTCCTTTAAGTTTTTCAGCAATTTGAGCTACAGTAGCTCTTCTGTGTGATCGGATTAGACAGACTAGCCTTTTCTCGCCACGTGCATCAATGAGTATTGTGCACCAATGAATATTGTGCACTGGTTCACCGGTTGTCCTTCCTTGTACCACTTTTGGTAGGTACTAACAATTGCATACAAGGAAAACCCCATAAGACTTGTCATTTTGGAGATGCTCTGACTCAGTTGTATAGCCATTTGTATATGGCCCTTGTCAAAGTCACTCAGATGAAATTCAAGAAATGACTGTTCACTTGCTGGAAATCCCACTTCTTGACAGGGCCATAATAACAATAGAATCAATGCTATTCACTTCACCTGTCAGTTTTAATTTTGTGACTGATCAGTGTACAGTTCATCTTGGTTTAACCACACGTCTCTGAACTAGCTATTTAATTACTCTGTTACACTTTGGTGTGATCCTGCTCCTCATGTTCTGATTCCAATTACTTTGTTACCAGTAAAGTTTTATCTTTTGCTCTCCTGCCCTTGTTCTTTCAGCAGTGAAATTAAATTCACATAGATCTCTATCTTATAACATATGTGCTCATAGTAGTGTATATGTCATTTGATTCCATCTCATGGCTTCTGTCTCCACAGACCTGTTTATTCTATAGTGACTGGACACCGGTCTCTTGTGCAGGTTTTTTTTTGTTTCGTTTTTATGAGGTTTTGTAACTGTTCAGGTGACTATATCTTCTCAACAAGTTTAGAGCAGTCTTATATGCTCTTCAGGTTTGGCTTAATCTCGTGTATTCATTGTGTTTGGTTTCAGTTGGAGAAAGAGAGTGCTGTGGCCAACACGGTTTCAAATAAGTGTTAAATAGTAATAAATGGGTGTACACTTGGAAACCTTCCACATTTATTCCCTGGACATTTTGGTTCAAAGGTTGATTGTTCCACCAAAACCATAAATGCTCTGGCTCTAATTTCATGGCTATTGAACCTTCACATTTGTGTAAAAGAGCTTCCTCAGCTGGGGCATTTGAAAATCTTCACACTCAAACCATTGCCCTGGTCCTCATTAGGATTCATCCTGTCTCTTGAGCTGCCTTTATGGAGTCTGTCTGGTCCTTTTCTGAGTTTATGTACCTCTTCAACCTGACTCAAAATATAGATGTGCGATAGGAGCAGGTACGTTTTTTCCCTCTGTTTACTCCAGTAAAGGCTGAAAGCACAAACACACTCTGTCATCCATATGTATTTGGACATTGATAATATTTTTGTGTATTTTGTACATTTCAACAAAATAAAAATTAAACTATCGTCACCTTTTTGAGAACAGTTCCTCTTCTAGCAACATTCGGAAATGCTTTTAAAGACTCTACTGGAGTATGATTTGCAGCAGAAACGCATAAAATTACATTTATCTCAGCCATCATTCTGTGTGATTGGCACCTCCATCTTCCCATATACACTAGGTTTTTGTTTTTTTACCCGTAATTACCAGAGTTTGCAAAGCTCTGCCATAAAAGGAATGCATGTGATGTAAATACATATTCAAAAATTGGAGATATTTTAAATAGATGTACATTAGCTAGCTATTAAAATCTGATAATGCATTAGCAATGCCAAGAGGGTACAATGCTGAGGACTAGCTGTAATTCTAACATATTTACATCTATCAGTTGTAACCCATAACCTATTTATTATTAGAAAATGAGTAAGTCAAACTAATATGAAACAGAATGGTAACATTTAGAACTTTGTTGTTACTTTGTGTTTGATGACTGCCTGAAGTCTGTGAGACACACACATCTCCAGACGTTAAACCGGCACTGTCATGCCAAACTTACCTTTCATTAATCGATTCCTCTTCTCTCACTCTGTCATGATCTGTTCTTCATTTCTTCCTGTCTGCTCTAGTTTTCTTTAAAACATAATGCCCAACAAGGCAGTGTCATTTTACTAATGCCCAACAAGGCAGTGTCATTTTAAAATGATGGTTGTAAATTATGATGTCTCGTATGCTTTCTATATACAAACACTACATTCTTTTATAATTTTATTATAATTTTTCTTTGGATCTCAAGTAAGTACCAGAAACTGATGCATTTATGTATAAACAGTGCTGACCATGGGCAACAAATACAGATGTTTAGCCTACAAGAGATAACATGATTATATTACACTTTGCATTACTACCAGCAGGTGTCACTAAGTGACAGTCACCTATGTTATTTTAATCTCTGCTTCTGATTGATCATTTCTGCTAAGTATCTGACTTCTTAATCATTGCTTATATGTATTTGACTGCTTTATATGCAGCTTCGCTTCCTTGCATTGCCTCATCCCCCCTCCTCCAGACGTGATCATGTCCTTGATATTGTTACCCATTTAAAATCTTTGAGCGTGCTTTAACCACTCCACTTGAATATGGTTGTTTTCTGCCAAACATTATTCGTAGCTTGCCACTGGATCTGCTTGTTTTGACATTGTTGTGATTGTTGTGAATTTTATTTACTAAACAATTATAAGTGCACTTGTTTCCCCCAGCGAGTTTGTAGTTTTAGATACATTAATGAAAGCATCACAATGCTTAGGCTGAAAGATTTAAACTTTTTTAAGAACCTTGTCTGAAAAGCAACATGTGCATTAACTGTGGACATATTTTACTTCATGCTTTACAATAATGACTTGGGATATCCAGGCACCCTCGGCAGATGATGGACAGTTATCTTCCACCCCTCTCCTTATTTTTTAGCATGTGAGCTGCTGGCTGCTCATTGTTTAGTAGACATGACCTTACCTGAGGCATAGTGGTTGTGAGCACTAATATTAGTGTCATATTAACACACAGGCCTTTTTTTTTTTTACAACGAATAGAGTTAGTAATTGGAAAAAGGTCAATAAACGTTCTTTTGATGCACATTTATCTGTGATTTTATTTGTCAGCTGATCATTTATCGAGTTAAGCTGCTTGAATTTTGGCTAGCTTTAAACACGTCTTACCGAATAAATGATTGACACAATTACTGTGAAGTTCCACATCTATATTGACGTGCATGGGATTGTATTCTTTATTAGAACATGTTATTCTTATGACATCATTGTTTATTTCTTGTAGCCTAGTGACACTTTATTTTGTTTGCTTATGTGTTTATGCATTTATAGCTCAACATATATATATGCATGTATATATGCAGCTGTTTTGTGTGCGTGTGAATAGATATGTTTATGCCTGGTGACAATGGTAAGTATAGTCCTCTATCTGACCTTATTCAAAGTGCAATATTTTTATGGAATATATTTTATCTCCATTTATTACTGTGTATTCATGGTGATACAGCAAGTTGTCTCTTGCTCTTGCAATATTAAAGGGACACTGTATTAAAACATATTGTAGTTCATTCTGTTCCATTATCCACTCCTTATCAAGATTCATCCAGACCTTGGTTTTTAAAATGAATAAATAAAAAAATAAATAATTAAAAGTACTATTGAAGTTACCTTAATTCCAATTCTCAAGACAAGCTGATCCTTCTACTTTGAATCCATCCATCACGATCAAGGGGCTTTTCAAAGAGAATCATTGTGGATGTACGGCACATGCACGTCAGTCACTAAACTTAGATTCTGAGTAAATAGAAAGCCTGTTGACAAGAATGGAGCAGCATGATCTTGAAAATGAAAAACAAAAAGAAAAGGCACATTCAGCTATAGTCAGAGCTTTGACCTTTCAAATTTTGTTTTCAGTTTTGCTTTTTTCATAAACCCCATATGTGATTTAGCTTGGTTTCAATTAGTGTTTCAGGGGTGATTTAAGTTAGTTATTTGGTGCGTTAAGACTTGAACAGGTGTAGATTTATGGCATAATTGTTTTGTTTTCTTTGGATATCTGTGTTAGTGCACTTACCAAAATGTAACGGACAACACCTCTGTGGGATTTTTGTGCCTGTCTCAGAGAGTTTCAAAGATGTAGTGGGCGAGATATGCACAGTGCATCTTCTAATCATTGCCCATCGAGTGAGTTTAATAACAAAATTCAAAGTAGCCCCAGGTGACAATTGTCAACTGTTTTATTGAGCAGTTATAAACTCAAGAAAGCATAGGGAAAGCTTGAAGCTCCTTAGGGAATATTTACATAGTGAAAGGGTTACCACTATGATCACTTTTGCTTTTAGAAGTGGTAATGGTGGTAGAAATCTGTATGGGCAGCGTTTCAGCTTGAAATGTGGCCACGTGATGCGCCTGACACTGGGAGCGCGCCCGCTATGCGTGATGCCAGTGTCAGGCGCATCACGTGCCGCTTCTCGCGGTCAGTGCACGCCTTCCCATTCTCGCGGTCAGTGCATGCCTTCCCATACAGGGAAAAATGTTTTTTGTGCCAGGGAGTAGTTTCACCCCTGCACGTGTGACCTAGGCATCCCAGAACATTGTTTGGAGCTGCCTATTGTTTCATATGTGCATTAAAAAAATGTCTGTCATAAGCATGCACAGTGCGCTGGTGAGCTGGGAGCGTACAAGGGTAAAACTGGATTTCTCTTTCGGTGTGCATCCTTTGTTTATGTCACGGTAGTATACCCCAATACGCAAGAAGAGTCCGAGAGACAAGAAAACAATATACGTCTTACCGGACCTTAGAATGGCCGGACTTTGACGTGGACAGGAAAAGACAGAGTCAAGAACGAGCCGAGGCCAAGGGAACAGAGAGACAGCGTAAACAAGAACTAGCCACGGTCTGGTACACAGGAGTCAGGAAACCGTCGAACAAGACAAAGCAGGGATAAAGAGAAAAACGGAGTCGGGTACAAAGCCAAGTTCAAGCACGAAAAAAACACTACTACACGAAGCAAGCACTAAAGGGAACTGAATCAGAAACCACGATAGGGCAGAGAGTTAAGGGAAAGGTGAGTATAAATACCTAATAGTTTAATTTGATTGGTCCTTATCATATCCACGCCCCCAAAACGTGAGTGAGTGGGGAATGTGGAATGACATGGGCCAATGGGAGACCTTTTTTATTTTTTGCTCCCACTGTCCCTTTAAAAGCGCTGCCGCTATGCGTGGCGCGCTCCCAGTGTCAGGCGCATCACGTAGCCGCTTCTCGCGGTCACTGCACGCCTTCCCGTCCAGTTGCAGGACCGTGTGCTGCGGGGAAGGAGGACCTACAGTTTAGAGTTAAGTATTTTAAATAATAATATTCCCTCCCCCCCGGCTCAGTGTGTGGATACACTCTGAGCCTGGAGACTGATCCAATCAAATGCTTCTCATTGAACCATGGAGAAGAAATACAAATAGGAGTGTTTTGTTATTTTCAGGATCTAGAAATAGCTTGTCATTTCTAATATAACAATGGTAATATAACAATGGTTTGTGTCTAGCGTTCAGCTACCATGATGATGAAATATGACAGATGTAATTATTACATGCACTATTACTATCTAGCATACTACTTGATATGTTCATATTAACTTTAATATAGATTCTTACCACTAGATGTTTTCCCATGTCTTAGGGCCCTGTTCTTGAGCCTTCAACAGCTTCTAAATTCCTTCTTCCATTAACCTGAAGGTTAAAGAACCCTCTAGGGTCAGAAGCAAAAGCATGTGTTCCTGATCCTATAGTGTTATAATCACTATCTAGCCCCCCTCCCCCCACCCCCCTCTTACATATAGTAAAATCTTACCATTATTTAAATTGCTGTTGCTGGCTCTTCCCCTGATTTGCCCCCTTGGCTGACATCATCATAAGTGGTGATCTGAGCCAATCACAATGCCTTCCTGTAGGAAAGCCTTGGATTATTTTAGATTGCCATGGAGAGGGGGCGGAGCCAAACAACCCTGGCCAATCAGCATCACCTCATAGAGATGCATTGCATCAGTGCATCACAATGAGGAAAGTTTGGTGTCTCCATGCAGAGGGTGGAGATACTGAGTGTCGGTGCAGCACTGCTCCAGGAAGCACCTCTAATTGCGATTTGAGAAGTGGCCACTGGAGGTTTCCCTAGGCTGTAATGTAAACACTGCATTTTCTCTGAAAAAACTCTTTACTGCAAAAAGGCTGCAGAGACTGACTATACTCACCAGAACAAATACAATAAACTGTAGTTGTTCTGGTGTTTATAGTGTCCCTTTAACCCCTTAAGACCGGAGGGCGTACTATTACGTCCTCTAATAGGCGGCTCTAAACGCCGCCGGGCGTAATAGTACGCCCTCCGGTCTTTCTGTACTTACCCGGTCGCCGGCGGTCCCACGCCGGCGATCGCGGTGGGGGGGACTCCCAGGGAGCCCCCCGCGGCACGACCGTCCTCCAGGAAGCCCCCCGGCCGTGTGAGAGTGGGGTCCTAGCGAGGACCCCACAATCACATGGCCGGGGATAGCTGGCTTCTGTATTGCCAGCAGGGGGGCTGCCTGTAATGACAGGTGGTCCCCCTGCTGGCTGAAAATAAAAATGAAATAAATAAATAGTGTAAAAAAATAAATAATATATACTTAGATCATATATATATATTATATATATATGATCAAAGTATATATATACACATATACATACACACATGTACACCGTCTAGGTGTATTTTACTATTAATATATATATAATTATATATATATATTAATATCAAATTACACGTACACTGATACTGATTAAATATATATATAATTATTGTTATATATATATTTATATATATTATAAAAAAAATTAAAATGTAAATACGTTAAAAAATAAAATTACAAAAATAATTAAAAATAAATAATTAAAAAATATATAGATGTGTGTTATTTCGTTCTAACTGTATTGTGAAATTAATATATATATATATATATCAAAATACACATAGAACGAAATAATATATATATTTATACACATAAATATATACGTATATATCACTATATATATACCTATATATAAATAAAAATATTTAAAAAAAATTATATAGATATATACATATATATACACATACGTATATATATACATATATTGATTCTACATATATATTTATGTAATATTTTTACATAATTAGGTATCTTAATTAATTACAATTAGCAGGACCTGCATGACAACCCATGCCGAAAGTAAAGGGAATTTAATTTGCTAGCACTATATTTAACCCTATAACTTTCCGAGACACCATAAAACCTGTACATGGGGGGTACTGTTCTACTCGGGAGACTTCGCTGAACACAAATATTAGTGTTTCAAAACAGTAAAATGTATTACAACGATGATATCGCCAGTAAAAGTGACGTTTTTTGCATTTTTCACGCACAAACAGCATTAAACGGACAATATTATTGCTATGATACTTTTTACTGTTTTGAAACACAAATATTTGTGTTCAGTGAAGTCTCCCGAGTACAACAGTACCCCTCATGTACAGGTTTTATGGTGTTTTCAAAAGTTACAGCGTCAAATATAAGGCTTGCGTTTCATTTTTTTCACATTAAAATTCGCCAGATTGGTTACGCTGCCTTTGAGACCCTATGGTAGCCCAAGAATGAAAATTACCCCTATGATGGCATACCATTTGCAATAGTAGACAACCCAAGGTATTGCAAACAGGGTATGTCCAGTCTTTTTTAGTAGCCACTTAGTCACAAACACTGGCCAAAATTGGCATTTTTTGCATTTTTCACACACAAACAAATACTAACGCTAACTTTGGCCAGTGTTTGTGACCAAATGGCTACTAAAAAAGACTGGACATACCCCATTTGCAATACCTTGGGTTGTCTACTATTGCAAATGGTATGCCATTATGGGTTTAAATTTCATTCCTGGGCTACTATACAGTCTCAAAGGCAACGTAACCAATCTGGCGAATTTCAATTTCAAATGTAACGTGCTATATTTGACCCTGTAACTTCCCAAAACGCCATAAAACCTGTACATAGGGGGTACTGTTTTACACGTGAGACTTTGCTGAATACAAATATGTGTATTTTATTGCAGTAAAAGCAAACAGTATAATGACATTGACAGTTAAAATGTCATGTAGAACTAAAAAAATAAAACAAATTCTTATTTTCTCCCATTTTTTTCATATTACATTATGTTTCATAGCTAAATATTTGATATTAAATGAAAGCCCTGTTTCCCCTGAATAAAATGATATATAATAAGGGTGGGTGCATTTACTATGAAAGAGGTGAATTACGGTTGGACAGACATGTAGCGCAAATGCCAGGTTTTGTTTACATTTTGTTTTGTTCACAACGTGTACATTTGGCTCCGTCCTTAAGGGGTTAAAGTGGGACCTCGCTCTATCAGATTAGATTTGTTTTCTAAATGGAGAGTCTACTCTAAAATGTTACATTGTAATACATTTTCTTTTCCCTTGCAGCATAGATCTCCAGAAGAATAACCCAGTGCACAAGTTAACAGAGGAAGAATTACTGGCTTTTACTTCAGTAAGTTCCGTATTACCTTTAATTTACTAAGATAGAAGTTCTACATTGTGTTGTTGTTTTTCTTCTTTTTTTTTTTAACTCAAGTCTGATTGTTTGTGGTTTTGTATAGTATCACTACACATAAGAAAAACACATTCATTTGCCACACTGAAGAATATCACATCACTCAGCCCACAGAGAAAATTAAAATTGGATTCACTTTAACCCCTTAAGGACACATGACATGTGTGACATGTCATGATTCCCTTTTATTCCAGAAGTTTGGTCCTTAAGGGGTTAAAGAGCACTTTTATCACCTCCAAATACTTGGATGGCAAACTTTTCATTTTTCACATCTATACATTAGGATAGACAAATGACTAAAATGTATAGCTTAAAGTATTTATTTTCTTGAAGATTCCTTGTAGTCGTATCAACTGTATTGTGTATATGGCAAAATCAACTGCATGCCATTGTTATTGGTGGAAGCACACTGTTGTGCCTGCGTATCTACAGTTTATCTGCCAATTGCTGCTTGGCTAGCACAGGGTATAGAAGGAATTTATTATCTATAATTTACCACAGTGTTAGTTTTCATTGTCAGTTGTGTACCCTTTATCTTCACTTTTGCTGTTGAAATGATAGCCCCGTTATTCTAGCTATGCTTTTCATAGGGCAGCTGTACTGGATTGTGTAATGAGAGACCTTTTAAACTCCAAACTCATAGTCATATGAGGATTTATTCACAGCTGAGTTCATTTTCACTTAACGATAGTTTAGTATTTTGGAATATACCCTTTGGTTTGAATTTACAGGACTGCCACTACTGAATTTATGAGCAGCATCTTGAGACAGACCATATGTTCAAGACTCTGTGCTTCAAATAATGATTGTCTTATTGGATAACATCTCTAATATGTGTATAGAATTAACTTTGCAGTGATCGGAACCAACAGCTAGACTTCATAAACCAAGGGATATTGTTGTCTGTTTCATAAAGTCGCACTATAATGAATGATGATTTAAATAGCTGTTTGCCTGGCTGGCTTATGATTGTTATGCAGATCATGATACTACAAAATAATGCCTGTTTAGTATAATTTTATAACCACATGAAATGTTTTTTTTCTTTAGCACAAGTTAGACATGTGCATATATCTCTAGATAACTACTAAGTGTGTATTTATGAATGATTTTTAAATTTATACCATCTAAACTAGGGATCGACCGATATTGATTTTTTAGAGCCGATACCAATAATCTGTGAACTTTCAGGCTGATAGCCAATAATTTACCGATATTCTGTACATTTAACATTTTAAAAAAACAAAAAACTATTTCTACACAAGTATACTGTTAACTGAACATGTTTATTTATTTTTTTGCAAATCTTTTTTTTTTTTTTTTAATTAAGGTAAATGCACAAAATATACATGCCAGTCAGAATTTATGTTTTAAAGAATATATATATGTGTGTGTAATGGATGGAGTGAAAGTATTTGATTAGTGAATACAGTGTATGTTTGTGTAGTAGGTGCAATGTGTGTTTGTGTAATGTGTTTGTGTAGTGTGTGTAGCAGATGCAGTGTGTGTTTGTGTAGTGTATATATAACTAGAAAAGTTACAATTTCTGGGGAAATTGTGTGAAGTGTTCTTGCCTCCACCTGTAGTCTACAACTGGAGTGGGCGGAGTAACTGTTATCATTTACATAGCACATTTAATTGCAATGTTGTTGCACAGTTACATTAAACCATACATTTATAAAACATTAGCAGGTGTTCAAAAGGCCCTGTCTATGACATCACTTGCTGCTGCAGCCTGACACAGGTCAGAGTATTTTGGTGGTTGCCATCTTCAAACGGTCGTATCTTAAAAACTATAACTCCTACAGTGAAGATCTTTACATTGTGAGAATCACAAGACCCAGACCTACATTGTGATGCATAGTATGTCTCTGAAGTATTAAAATTGAAGGCACAGTTGCAGTTTAGAAATTGCACTTCAAATTTGAGCTTTGCAGAGTGAAGTTTCAATGAAAGTCAATGGACGGCGTTAGTTGCAAACAAATGATTATATTGTGAAAACTATCAGGACTATGGCTTAGCCGTTGACATGTTTAGTAGCAGCAGGGATAGCTGAACGTTTTGATATAAGATTTGTGTAGGTGGGCCTGAAAATAAGGGAGTGGTGGCAGTTTAGAAATCATGTCCTGATTTTTCAGCTTTTGCCAGCTCCCACTCTAGCTTTGCCATTCATTCCTATGGGAAAAATTGCGCCACAAAAATCCATTTATATTCGCGAACCATCTGCTAAACGCTCCACAAAGTAACAGTAACCGGATCGGAACAATCTGCACGCTTTTGGTAAATTTTTGTCTATGTAGTGTAAAAACTGTGTGGGAGGGAGTTAGTGGCAAATTTGCTATACACACACACAAGAATAATAATAATAATACACAATAATATATATGTGAGATAACATAAGTGGTCTTGCTATGCAAGAACACTTAATAATTCAGAAAGCTTTCGGCTACCCTGGGGAAATTGTGTGAAGTGTTCTTGCCTCCACCAGTAGTCTAGCACATTCAATTGCAACTTTGTTGCACAGTTACATTAAACCATACATTTATAAAAACATTAGCAGGTGTTCAAAAGGCCCTGTCTATGACATCACTTGCAGCTGCAGCCTTGACAGGTCAGAGTATTTTGGCGGTTGCCATCTTCAAACGGTCGTATCTTAAAAACTATAACTCCTACAGCGAAGAGCTTTATATTGTGAGAATCACAAGACCCAGACCCAACCTACGTTTTGATGCATAGTATGTCTCTGAAGTATTAAAAATTAAGGCACAGTCGCAGTTTAGAAATTGCACTTCAAATTTGAGCTTTGCAGAGTGAAGTTTCAGTGAATGTCAATGGACGGCGTTGGTTGCAAACAAATGGTCATATTGTGAAAACTATCAGGACTACGGCTTAGCCGTTGACATGTTTAGTAGCAGCAGGGATAGCTGAACGTTTTGATATAAGATTTGTGTAGGTGGGCCTGAAAATAAGGGAGTGGTGGCAGTTTAGAAATCATGTCCTGATTTTTCAGCTTTTGCCAGCTCCCACTCTAGCTTGCCATTCATTCCTATGGGACCAATTTGCCACAAGAACGACGATATTCCGTGAACCATTCGGCGAAACGTTCCACAAAGTAATAGCAATCCGATCGGGAACAATCTGCACGTTTTGGTAAATTTTTATCTATGTAGTGTAAAAACTGTGGGAGGAGTTAGGGTGGCAAATTTTGCTATAATAAGAATAATAATAACTAGAAAAGTTACAATTTCTGGGAAATTGTGTGAAGTGTTCTTGCCTCCACCTGTAGTCTACAACTGGAGTGGGCGGAGTAACTTATCATTTACATAGCACATTTAATTGCAACATTGTTGCACAGTTACATTAAACCATACATTTATAAAAACATTAGCAGGTGTTCAAAAGGCCCTGTCTATGACATCACTTGCTGCTGCAGCCTTGACAGGTTAGAGTATTTTGGCGGTTGCCATCTTCAAACGGTCGTATTTTAAAAACTATAAATCCTACAGCAAAGAGCTTTATATTGTGGGAATCACAAGACCCAGACCTACATTTTGATGCATAGTATGTCTCTGAAGTATTAAAAATGAAGGCACAGTCGCAGTTTAGAAATTGCCCTTCAAGTTTGAGCTGGCTAGAGTGAAGTTTCAATGAATGTCAATGGAAGGCGTTAGTTGCAAACAAATGGTCATATTGTGAAAACTATCAGGACTATGGCTTAGCCGTGGACATTTCTAGTGGCAGCAGGGATAGCTGAACGTTTTGATATAAGATTTGTGTAGGTGGGCCTGAAAATAAGGGAGTGGTGGCAGTTTAGAAATCATGTCCTGATTTTTCAGCTTTTGCCAGCTCCCACTCTAGCTTTGCCATTCATTCCTATGGGACAAATTTCGCCACAAGAACGACGATATTCCGTGAACCATTCGGCGAAACGTTCCACAAAGTAATAGCAATCCGATCGGGAACAATCTGCACGTTTTGGTAAATTTTTGTCTATGTAGTGTAAAAACTGTGGGAGGAGTTAGGGTGGCAAATTTGCTTTATAATAATAATAATAATAATAATAATATATATGTGAGATAACATTAAGTGGTCTTGCTATGCAAGAACACTTAATAATATATATATATGAGATATAACATTAAGTGTCTTGCTATGCAAGAACACTTATATATATATGTGAGATAACATTAAGTGGTCTTGCTATGCAAGAACACTTAATAATAATAATAATATATATGTGAGATAACATTAAGTGGTCTTGCTATGCAAGAACACTTAATAATAATATATATGTGAGATAACATTAAGTGGTCTTGCTATGCAAGTACACTTAATAATAATATATATGTGAGATAACATTAAGTGGTCTTGCTATGCAAGAACACTTAATTATTATTATTTAAATAGGCGCCATCAGATTCCGTAACGCTGTATAATGGGTGGACTAACAGACATGTAATTGTAACCAGACAGCTGGACGTATAGGAACAGAGGGGTGGAGGGCCCTGCTCAATGAGCTTACATGCTAGAGGGAGTTGGGTATTTTGACACAAAGGGTAAAAGTAGAGGTATGAAGTAGGTTGTTAGAAAAGTATTCACTCAGGGCTTAGTAGGTAATTTTTGACAGATGCAGGAGTGGAGTCATGGGGGTGGGGGATAAAAACCTGCTAACAGTTTAATTGATATGCTTTCTTGAAGAAGTGAGTTTTCAATGAATTTTTTGAATGAGTGGAGACTAGGTGAAAGTCTTATGTAGAAGGGAAGGGAGTTCCACCAAAGAGGTGCAGCCCTGGAGAAATCATGGAAGCGAGCATCAGAGGTGGGAGTACGGACAGAGGATAGACGTAGGTCTTTGACAGATCGTAGGGGCCTCGACGGGACATACTTGTGTATTAGGGAAGATAGGTAGGTTGGAGCAGCATTATGTAGGGACTTGTAAGCAAGCACCAGAATTTTTAATTAAGCCCTATATCTAACTGGAAGCCAATGCAGGGACTGACAGAGCGGGGAGGCGTGGGATGTTGCGAGCAGACAGGAAAACGAGCCTCATTATAAATTGCAGAGGTGCAATCTGGGGACACGTAGGACCACTGAGAAGGAGATTGCATTCCCATCAGCTCCCCTGTCTAAATCTCGTGGCTAGTGTGCCGCGCGGAGCGTTGCCAGTGTAACCTGTGGCAATGTTTTGGTGATCACGGGACTCGCGAGATTTAGACAGGGGAGTTCAAGGGAGCTGCTGGGAAGGTAAGTAAGAGCTTGCTGTGGGCCCTCCAGGACCTGGTCTGTGTTATCGGCAATATCGTTATCTCTATAGGCCGATACCGATATTGCCGAAAATTCAGAATATCAGCCGATAATATCGGCCAGACCGATAATCAGCCAATCCTTAATCTAAACTAATATCTATTTATATTGTTCTATTTTCTGCAAAGGGTATTTGAAGCACTTTACAATCTCAAAATTAACCGAATTGACAACTAACGAATAGACATCAGTTACCTTTATCTTAATCGGTGGTAGGAGGAGGAAATTTTAATTGTGTCTGCAGAGTAAATGCCACCTTAAGGTTCCACAGGAACGTTGTAGCCCTAGAGAAGTCTTGAAGGAGAGCATCAGAGGTTGGGGTACGGACAGAGGATAGACTTAGGTCTTCGGAAGAGTGAAGGGGCATAGACAGGACATCCTTGTTTGTGTATTAGGGAGGATATGTATGTTGGAGCAGCATTATGTAGAGTTTTGTAAGCAAGTACCAGAATTTTACATTAAGCCCTATATCTAATAGGTGGCCAATGTAGGGATACACAGAGGGAGGAGGTGCGGGCGGACAGGAAGGTGAAACTCACCGCTGCATTCATTATAGACTGTAATGGGGAAAGTTGGGAACGCGTAAGATCACTAAGAAGCAGATTTCAATAGTCAAGGTGAGAGAGAACAGCATGTCTGGCCCGCTATGTTTTTGAGATGGAATTGGCAGGATTTGGCGATTGACTGGACATGAGGGGTAAAGGAGAGATCGGAGTGAAAGAGAACACACAGGCAGCGAGCCTGCAAAGATGTAATGATAGCGCCGTTGACTTGGAGGGAGACAGACACGGGAGTAACAACACTTAAGGGATTAAAGACTATTCGTTTTGTTTTGGACAGGTTACGTTTAAGAAAGTGAGCAGCCATCCAATAGCAGAAAGGCAGTCAGAAACACGAGTCAAGAGGGGCAGAAAAAGATCAGGAGATTACAGATAGATTTGCGTGTCATTCGCAGAAATGATATTGGAAGAAAAAGGAGCTGATGAGTTTACCAAGGGAGGCAGTATAGATCGAGAACAGTAGGGGACCAAGGACAGAACCTTGGGGAACACCAACAGAGAGGGGATGGGGAGAAGATGCAGAGCCTGAAAAGAAACACTGAAAGAGTGCTCGGAGGTGTAGGAGGAGTACCAGGAGAGAGCAGTATCCGTAGACCGAGATTACAGAGGATGAGAAGAAGCTGTTGATGATCAACTCAGTCAAAAGCAGCAGATAGGTTAAGGAGAATTAGCTTAGAATAGTGACCGTGAGATTTAGCAACAATTAGATCATTGGCTACTTTGGTCACATCTGTTTCGACAGAGTAATGAGTGCAGAATCCAAACTGGAGAGTTGGATTTGAGTAAGCTTGTCAATCTCACAAACACAACTCTCTCAAGGATCTTGGAGGCAAATGGTAGTAGTGAGAAAGGGCGTTAGTTGGATGGGGAGTTAGAGTCAAGTTTGGGCTTTTTCAGAATCGGTATTACAGTTGCATGTTTGATTACTATAACTATATTTACCATACCAGTGATTTGCTTACCTCCTCTTTACTCTTATTCCTGTCTGTATGTACTTGAGATTCATGTTTTATTCTATTTATTATCATCTTGACTAGCTTTCAGTGAGTTTTGAATGGTCACCTTGGTTTACTTCACCAACATAAATATCCAGCTTAGGTTTGCCTCCCATACGACCCGTCTGCTCTTTCATAAATTAGTTCTTACAATCAAGTCGGTCCTGTGCTTTCAGTAGCTGCCATGCATTGCCTAACACCACAATGCTAAAGTGTGTGCTTTTGCCAGCAACGTGCTCAGTAACATGTGCTTCAGTTGACAGTGCGTGTTTATTCATTATTTGTAATAGTGCTGCAGAATATTTTATCACTTTGTAGATAAAACATAGCAGTAATATACACACACATTTTATGCTTTAGTTCCTTGTGTGTTGAGATAAAGAAAATAACACTTCCTGCTCAAGAAATATTGATTATTGAGATACAATCTGCGGTTATTGCTGTGTATTCTAACTCTTAGAGAAAAAGGAAATTGAATTTGGGAAAATATCTTTTTTTGAAAAATAGTTTTCGATCCTGGCCTTTGTCTATATGCCGATAGGCTTTGTATTATTATGGCACATAATTTTTAGTTGCTGCCAAAGCAGATTTCTGCCCCACCCCCCCTCTTTATAAGTAATGTGATAAGTCTCATTTCTTATTGCACAAATCCGGAAACCTTAGTGAATCATCGTAAAAATAACCTATATTGTTTTACATGGACTCCCTGCCTATAAACTCCATAGTTTGTTTAATATCTATGAGTCTATCTGCGTAGTTTCCCCTGGGCCAGCCAAGTCTAACCAGTTATCACAAGCAATTCCATTTCCCTTTATTGTTGCTGATGTGTAAATTTTTCCTTTTCGTACAGGTGTTTGCTTAAATTTTTTATGTATAATTGCATTTGGCCACACATTAATGCTGATTTGTGAATGTCCTAGTGGACCAACTTTTGTTGGAAAAAACATTACAAACTTTTGCAAAGGTTTATGAATTATTTTTAAATGAGCTTTCATGATAATTATTTTATTTTATAATGAAAGTATTGGTGAGATTATTTTGTGTTCGTAGCAACTAGGCTAAAAGTAAGAAAAGTTTTAGTTGGAAAAAAACAAATCTCTTTTTTTGCTACCTTGTTAAATCCTTTATGTACAAAAGAAACAGTATTTTATGTCCTGATCACTCTCACAACAGGTGGCTGCACTGATGCACCAAAGGCCAAGACTGGACATTTCCTGCCATAGCCACCCTGGCAAATTTACCTCTATATCTCTTAGTTATACAGTATATAGAATAGGTGTAGATTGTAGATTGTAGAGGAGAACAATAGGCCAGCATTTATGGAAAATAAAGAAAAGAAGCTTAGTTTTCAGGTACAAGAAATGTATAATAATAGGTATATAATTGTAAATGTTAGATAGCTACACTAATAGTGAAGGATCATCTCCCCCATTTAAGCTGTATATGTACAAAGCACATTAAAAGAATATTTTTTCTTTATTGTTTTTTTAAAAGTAAATTTACTGAAGAATAATACAAATGGTGGCATGTTTGATGCAATATATCCAGTGGTGAAGCTTGTAAAGACTAATAGATTAGATGCGTTTCATTCAGTTTTCACACACACACACAAAATTAATAAATACATTTAAAGTTTACTTATGCATATTACTTTATGCAGGAAAATGAACTGTTATCTAGTTATTATCTCCACGTTTGTGAATCACCTTCTCAATTCAATATTAAAAGAACACTCCAAGCACCATAACCACTACAGCTCACTATAGTGGTTACGGTGCCAGGAGTGCCCTGGTACCCATCCTTCCATTGTAAGTAGTACAATCTATTTAAAATGGTGTGACCTTGTTACTGAGGTCTACTTGGTGCTTTCCACACCTCTACTACAGCTACAGGAGAGCCAAACCTTCCTTTTGCTCTTACTTCACTCTCTTCATTCAAATTCAAGCCAGTGCACCAGGCTTAGCTCAGACAGATTCTAGCTCTTTGGTAGCTGTTGTGGAGGCAAGGAGTAGCACTTCAGGTAAGAAGTCAAACCACTCTAAAGCAGATTGACTACGTGCAATCATAGGCACCAGTGCATTTCTGGAACAATAACCACTACAGGATTTTGTAGTGGTTATGGGGCTTGGAATGTTCCTTTAACCCCATTCAGCCTTTTAACAGGCATGCCATATATGATGTGGGCATGTTCTTTACCAACCATGATAATTCTTGTAGAAGGAATGTCTTGGAAAGTGGAGGAAGCTTTTCCTACCATTTTTTTTAATGCCTCTTTAAATATGCATTTAGAAATAAATGGAATCAAGAAGAATCTGCTAATGTGTTAAATCTAGAACAAGAGGTCAATATTTCAGTGGTGGGTAAACTGGATAGCTGTGTGTGTGAGCAGTCATCTTTTCAGCCTACATGTGGATTGCCAAATCTGCAGGCTGGTTAGATGGTTGTCATACATCCACCTGACACCAGCTGTGATCTCCGAATGTTGTGAAGTGAACGGCAGCAAAATAGGAGAGCCTACACAATAGATTAAACTGAATTTAATGTGCTTTGGGGATAGGTTGGATAAACATGAAATGTGATGAATTTTTTTTTCCTTCAATTTAATGTACTTTTTTGTGCAGTCTATTTAAATGACTATGATATGGATGGATCCCAAGATATTTTAAATTGACTCACCTATTGGCACATGTTAGTGTGCGGGCAAGTGATGCTGGTTTTGTCTTTTAAAATTTTCAGAACAGCTACTTGAAAAAGGGTCATATTGTCAACCTGTTATTGCTAGAGTACTTAAACTGGGTTATCAACAGAATAGAATATGGGCAATGGATCAATGCAATTACTTTAGCTCTCTATAAAAGCATCTTAATTAAAGCATTATACTATCAGTGACTGTAAAAGGGTGTTAGAAAACCTATCTTTATTTATGCTTTTATATGATTTTTTTAGGTGTCCATGTCTCTTTGCATACACAACAAATGTGACAATATGTATGACCTATAAAAAAAAAAATATATATATATATATATATTTTTTGCTATATGTAATCTGTACTCTTCATCCTGTAAAAGCATATCCAGCTGTGTTCTATCAATATAATTTTTAGAAATGTGCTTTAATGGTGCATGTATTAGGTGTATGCTATAAAATGAAAAGGATGGATTGTGTAACAGAGAACATGCATGATTGATGGGGCCAATGAAAAAGCATTGTCAATATGTAAAGTTTTCCGTTTTGAAGGGATGACTCACACACAGTGACGTCAGGACTGTGGGGTGAAACAGGTCAGCATTGAGTCTATGAAGGTTCTTATAGGACCTTAAGTTCCTATGGGACCTACGCCCATAGGTACTTAAGATGTTCTCCACACCACCGAAAAAGAATTGGTTACGAAGTAATTCCAACTTTTGAGTGGATTCCAGAAAAGTTCATTGCCTCTGATTTATTGGCATTCAGCATTCAGCTTATACTTGCTCGATTCTCTGTATATGCGAATTTCACTGAGAAAATTTTTGTTGCAGAGAAGGGCAAATATAATTTTACATTTATTAGTACAATATATACTGTCACTTTGTTTCTGTTTATGCAGCCCTAGCCACACCTCCCCTGGCTATGATTGACAGAGCCTGCACGAAAAAAAAAACTGGTTTCACTTTCAAACAGATGTAATTTACCTTAAATAATTGTATCTCAATCTCTAAATTGAACTTTAATCACATAAAGGAGGCTCTTGCAGGGTCTAGCAAGCTATTAACATAGCAGGGGTAAGAAAATCTTAATTAAACAGAACCTGCAATAAAGAAAGCTCTTTACAGGAAGTGTTTATGGAAGACTGTGCAAGTCACATGGAGGGAGGTGTGACTGGGGTTCATAAACAAAGGGATTTAACTCCTAAATGGCACAGGATTGAGCAGTGAGGCTGCAGGGACATGTTCTATACACCAAAACTGCTTCATTAAGCTAAAGTTGTTCAGGTGACTATAGTGTCCGTTTAAGCTGTAGTTGTTCTGGTGACTATAGTGTCCCTTTAAATATAAATACATATCACAGACATCCTAATGTGAGTAATGTTGACCCACTTTCTCTACTCTTTGTGTGCTTTGCCATATTCAACTGTTGTATACCAATAGTTCTTAGTAAGCTTTATATTAACTCTGGTTGTTGTGAAACTTGTATATTAATACAGGTTTTAACGATATTGATAATTTGAAAATGTAAGTTGGGTATTAGACATTTATAATTTAGTTCTGTATAAACACTGAACATTTCAATTATAACTTTTTTCTCCTAACCCGTAGTTAGTGTGAGGACATCCTTTAACAAAAGAAAAGAAAATGTAGACATTTTGTTCCTGTCTGCTTTCATTCCCAGTGTGTCACTAAGTATTTAAAGCTGTGTACCATAGAGCTAAGGGAACATTTTACAATGCAGATAGAGAGCTACATTAAATGCAAAACATTACCTGTTGTGTGCCCCTTCCTGCTTGTAAAACGGTTCTGCTTCCTTGCTTTTATAGCCTATGGCCCCAGCCTGCTATTCTGAATGAAATAACACTCATCCCTTGAATAGCTGTACCTCAATGGGAGAAACAACCAATATCACAACAAATAATTTTTTTTCATCCACATGTTATTAAACAATTTTTTTTATTTTTTTATTATAAAGCCCTTTTTTCCCCTCTCTGTCTAAATAGACATCTACTTGTCCAAAGGACTAAAGACTTGACCTGACCCACAAAATAATTTCAGGCCTCGAGCTCTGGACATAGACATGTTTATTCACCAAACTCTGACTCAGACAAGCCATGTGGAACTGTTTCTCATACTGGCTTTCAGCCATAGCCGGTCAAAACTTATATCGGGGGTTGTTTCCACTATGATCCTTGGATCAGGGGACAAGCTATCCTGGGATGCCATATTTGCGGGGGTTCCTAAATGTTCTTTGTGTGGTTTTTTTTTGTGTCAGCCGCCTATGTGTCTGGGAGTTAATTAATTTAGCAGTGTTTAATCAGATCACCTCCCAGACACAGAGGTGCATGGGCGAGTTTACTATTGGTCTTGTTACCGACCCCATGCTGTGGGTCTGGGTATAAATTTGTGTGTGAGTCTATAATAAAGGATCCTTTTTTTCACCCTTCACCAAGTCTTGACTGATGTTTGGGTGGATATTCTATCATCACTGAAGTCTTTGCTGGATCAGAAGGCTGTTTAACAGATATACTCAGCTGGAGTATCAGGGTTCCGCCACATTGGGCGATAGGAATTTCATACCCTTGTATGTGTACAGAGCAATCCAGTGCCCCTGGGGGTACGCGAAAGCAATCTGCAATAGCGGCTGTGCCTGCCGCCACGCAGGTTGGTAATCGCAAAGTTACTGGTCCATCGGGTGGCCCATGCACTCAGGTGTTTTAATAGCGCGACCGGGCCCCTTCTAACCTGCTCGGAGAGCTGGGAGGAAGTGAGTGAGGCGGGCACTTCCTCCAAGCTCAAAGAGAACCTGGCGCACGGGAGCTGCGAGAGGGAGGGTGAGGAGCAACAAGACCCTCACACCCATCAGCCCAAGCCATGGAAGCCACCCTCTAGCACCTTGAAGTTAAGAAACTGAAGGGTGGCTAGAATTTTAGCTTGTATGTCTGTGTGTATGTATCAGTTTGTGTGTCTGTATGTGTCAGTGTGTGTGTGTGTGTATATCTGTATGTCTGTCAATGTGTGTCAGTATGTGTATCTGTATGTGAGTATGTCATTTGGATCTGTTTGTCTGTACATCTGTATGTGTCAGTGTGTGTATCAGTGTCTGTGCAACTGTATGTGTGTCTGTGCATTTGCATGTGTTTCATTGTTTGTAAATGTGTGTATGTGTACCTACATGTATGTCTGTATATGCATGTGTGTCAGTGTTTGTGTCTGTGTGTCTATGTATCTGCAGGTGTGTCAGTGTGTGTATCTGTATCTGTGTGCGTGTGTCATTGTTTGTATCTCTGTGGCAGTGTTTGTATCTGTGTGTCTGCACATCTCTGTGTGGCAGTTGATGCATCTTTATGTGAGTCTGTGTGTGTGTGTATCTGTATGTGTGGCAGTGTTTGTATCTGTATGTGTGGCAGTGTTTGTATTTGTGTGTCTCAGAATATGTATTAATGTGTTTGTGCAACTGTATGTGTGGCAGTGTTTGAATCTGTGTATTTGTATGTGTTTGTATCTGTATCGGCACATATGTCGGTGTGTGTATCAGTGTTTGTATCTGTGTACCTGCATATTTGTCAGTATGTGTATCAGTGTGTCTGTGCATCTGTATGTGTCAGCGTATGTATCTGCATGTGTTTGGTGTTGGTATCTCTATCTGTGTGAGTGTCATTACTTGGATCTTTGTGTCTGTACATCTGTATGTGTGTCAGTGTGTATCTGTGCAACTGTATGTGTGTCACTGTATCTATGTTTCTGTCCATCAGTATAGTTATTTGTATTTGTGTCTTGCATGTGTGTCAGTGTGTATATCTGTATCTCTGTGAGTCTGTCTTTGTGTGATATCAGTGTCTTTGCATGATGTGTGTCTGTATCTGTATTGGTATTTGTATGTGTATCTGCGCATGTGTCAGTGTATGTGTCTGTGTATCTGCATTTGTGTCAGTGTGTTTATCTGCACAGTGAGAAGCAGCGAGAGCCTGGGGCAGAGGAGGAGCAGAAAAACAGGGAAGTCTGGGGCAGAGGAGAAGCAGAGGGGGTATGGAGCAGAGGAGAAGCAGACGTAGCTTGTAGCAGAAAAACAGATGAGTCTGGGGCAGAGAAAAGCATATACATTTGAAATAACAGCAACTTTATTAATAACAAACATTTTGCTAATATGAAGGGTACAATTTATAGAAATGGGCTGCTCAAAGGGTACTCAAGTGAATAAAGGTTGGGAACCACTGATCTAGAGGAATGTGAAGTCTCAATTAGTACAAAGCTGCCCAATGCCTGTTGGTGTATGAGGTAATTCCCTGTCTAGAGGCCAGCCTTTTAGATTGATGAGCTGACACATAACGTTTAGTAGTTGTGCATTTGGAATGAAGTGGCCTTTGTGTATAAAGAAACAGGCTCCAAGGGGGGTGTGGGTACATGTTGTAGAACTTTGCATGTACACAGCATCCACTTGATTATTCAGACATTTCACTAAGTAGGTGGGATTCCAGCACTTGACAGATGAAGGAAATCATTCTAGGACTCTTGTCCAAATATCTTATTCTGCAAGATCAGAAATATTCTTGTATTCTTTCTAGAAAGCAAATGTATTTTGTTCATACTTTATTGTAATATTGCGTGTATTAAAGTATGTACAAATTTTGTGTTCACACATTCTTACCTCTCCAAACTCATGATATTGAACCATTAGTGTAAAATAAATATGGCCACTATGTAGAACTTAAAGCGGCACTGTCATGCCGAATCCCGGTTTTTTTTTTTAACCCCCCTCCCGCCACCACTACATCCAATTGACCCACTAGTCACCCCCAAATGCCCCATGGACCCCCACATTACCTATTTTTTAATCCTTATTTTTTGCCCTGATCTTGATTCAGGGCGCCGCCATCTTTGTGTGGGTAGATGAAGTCCCTGTGGGACACGTCATCAGCCCACACTAGATAGACTGTGAGATTCCCGCACATGCCCAGTGAAACACCTGGACATGCGAACGGGAATTTCATCTATTCATTCATTCATCAGACAGATGAATGAGTGAATAGAAATGTCAGATGAACAAACTAACACAATGTATCAGTGTTAGTTTGTTCGTTCAGTTTATTACAAGGAGGGAGCTACCGGCATGCAGCTCCCTTCTTGTAATATGTAAAGATAGAAGCGGCAGGGAGCAGTGCTCCCCACCACTTCATAAGCCCCCCCCCAGGTCCCCCTCTCACTCTATGGGGGTCAATATGACCCCCCTAATAGCACAAGGGAGATTAAAATCTCCCAAATGCCCCTACTCGCTATACCGCGAGTAGGGGCATGTCTACTAAAATGCCACCCTATCAGAGTGCTCTGTGTCATTTTACACAGCATGGGAAAGTTCTTTTGAATTTTCCCACGCTGTGTAAAATGACTCAGAGCACTCTGATTGGCTTAAACCCACCAATCAGAGTGTTCTAAGCCTAATTGCAGGGCGGGGCAAGGCTTTATAAGCCTTGACCCGCCCTGCGGAGCTCAGTATGCGGCGTGCCCTCGAAGGGCGAACATGGATTATTATTTTTTGTGCTCGTTTTTTTTTTTTTTTAAAGTGCGACGGGTGTAATGGATTTTTATTTGGCCTTTTTGGGGGCTGAAGAAAGAAGATTTTAGAAAAAAGAAGACGTCAAATGGTAAGTTTTTTTTTTTTTACAGGTTAGTTATTTTATTCCCCCCTCACTATTTTTAGGGTGAGGGGGGTAGGTAGGGGATAAGTTTTTTTTGGGTGGGGGGGTGACTAGGGGCTTGGGACCCCTAGTCACCTTGATTGGGTGGGGTGATTCATTTAGGGCCCCCACCCACCGCTCAGGGGTGGGGGTCAGGGGGGGAGGACAGTAGGTTCCCCCCCCCTTATTATTTTATTGGGGCCCCCACCCACCGCTCAGGGGTGGGGGCCTGGGGGGGAGGACAGTAGGTCCCCCCCTTATTGTTTTATTAGGGCCCCCACCCACCACGCAGGGGTGGGGGCCGGGGGGGGGACAGAAGTTCCCCCCCCCATATCTTTATTTAGGGCCCCCACCCACCGCTCAGGGGTGGGGGCCGGGGGGGAGGACAGTAGGTCCTCCCCCTTATTGTTTTATTAGGGCCCCCACCCACCGCTCAGGGGTGGGGGCCGGGGGGGAGGACAGTAGGTCCCCCCCCTTATTGTTTTACTGGGGCCCCCACCCACCGCTCAGGGGTGGGAGCCAGGGGGGGAGGACAGAAGTTCCCCCCCATATCTTTATTTAGGGCCCCCACCCACCGCTCAGGGGTGGGGGCCAGGGACCAGGTTCCCCCCCATCTTTATTTAGGGCCCCCACGGGCATGGGGGGAGGGGAGGGGGGGGTTATTATTTTTTTTTTGTTTTTTTTTACAGTGAGCAGCTAGAAGCTGCTCACTGCTTACTACACATGCCCCTACTCGCGGTATAGCGAGTAGGGGCATTTAATTTACTAATACTAAGTAATCTTTACTTAGTATTAGTAAATTTGTCTGAAAGACCAATTTAGGTCTTTCAGCCTTTTAGTAGATAACTCCCTGATACCGTGGGAATTAGGGAGTTATCTACTAAACGGCTGCAAGATGCAGCCACAGCAAGAATAGGATCAGAGTTTCATTCATTAGAATGAAATTCTGATTCGAATAAAGTGCCGAATTGCGTTCTAAAAGAAACGAACAGACTGTTGTCATTCAGTTAGAACGCAATTCGGCAGTTTAGTGTAAAGTGACAGGAAGCATTGTGGGAACACAGAGGAAAGGTAAGGATCATGGGAAAATTGCTCTGACCAGCGGAAATGAAGCACACTTTGCTCCTCCGCTGGTCAAGCGGAGGAATCCTCCATAAGGCAAAGAGTCCCTACTTTGTCTTATGATTTTAAAGAAAACTAAAGAAGATAGGAAGAAAAGAATAACAGATCCTGAGAGAGGGGGAGAATAGGAAGAGATTGAGGAAAGGTAAGTTCGGCATGACAGTGCCGCTTTAAACTCATATGATGCGTTGCCAGCCAGAAGGAGTGGGAATATTATGTGTAAAGAGTTTGGATCTACCTTTTGAATATACAGAGTTTAGATTGTATTCGTGCATAGACTATTTTTTTGCATTGTATTGTGTTTATAAACAATTGGAATCTACCCTTTGGCTATCCTTGATTTGAAATTGTATTATACCATGTAGGTCACTCTTAATCTTCTGTATCAGTTTTCTTTCTTTTTATATTTTTCTTGCTTTTCCAAATATATGAAAATGAAAAGAAATAATTAAAAAAGCTCATTATCTCGGGTGACACTTGGTTTAGTGCTCTGTAATCCCCTAAAATTGCAGTATGAAAATAAGATTAATTATGAAAAGAAAGAGAAAGGGTGGGGGAATCGCCAATACTAACTCAGTGCACAGATCATTTTTAAATTAGTAAACTTAATCTACATCTTGGTCCTACTTAGCCATGTAATCATTTTGACAAATGCCAGACAGTAGTCTTTGGGCTGCCCTGAATAATGTTACTGGATGCCTCATTCTCCTTTCTCCCCATGGTTGATGCCAAAACGGTTTAGGTGTGCTTTATATACTTCTCTGCTTTAAAAACAAAACAAAAAACAAACATGTCTAGAGAACTAACAGTACCAAGACCTTACAGTATTTACTAATTGGCAGTACTAAATCTAAATGGAGCTTTTTATAAACCAGCATGAAGTGACACCATAGCATTGGAAGGTTGTTGCTTTGACCCTGGAATCTGTCCAAAAAAAAACACCCATAGATAAATGTACATTTAATTCACTGGCTTTTCAGTCATCCCTTCTGTATGTTTTGCTTGACTTGCCCTTTTTCATTTGTAATAGGCATTCAAGTTTTCCAGGAGTTGCAACTGACAACAGCAGTAATCCTTACCCATCCATCAAAATGCATGTATGACTTTCTGTAATTAAAGGGGCTAGATGAAAGCAGGGAAGGTGGATGAGACATATGGTACGTTGGAGTGTGAGAAGTGAGTTAATACGGTGCATGGCACCAAATGGTGACAGTTCATCGCTGAACACCGGGGGCCATATGTCTAATATTCAAATTTATATTAGGTAAATTACATGCAAAAAATCCTGCATAGCCTTTTCTTATTATTCACCTCTTATTGTGATGATGCAAAGGAAATTCAAAGTTAAAGCAAATAAATGTGCGACTACGCATTTTATTATATAGAAAAACAGAATGTGTGCAATCTCCTTAATGTCGAGGCTGTACCTAAAAATAATTGATAGTCAAAAAATGTATATGGACATTCATTATTACATTGTTAAAAGAAAGGAGACAAGCATTTCTGGGAAGCTCCCACCCTACCTGAGTAGAAGGCTGTTCCCACCTCCTATGATCTCCGATCCAGTACTAGCACGATATTTAGCGTACCACAATACAAAAATAAAGTGGCTCGATCCTCCTTTTCCTACAGAGCACTGCAATTATGGAATAACCTCAGGGACACAGTCAAATCTTCATTTAATCTAAAATCTTTTAAGAGTTCTATGACAATATACCTCAGCACAGGTCATGGTTGAATATATTTATTACCTGTTATGCATTAAATTTATATATGTGTGTATGTGTGTGTGTGTATATATATATATATATATATATATAGTTTGTATATTGTATTTTTGTAATATTGTACCCTATTGTAACAATGCAATGATTTGTGGACCCAGGACATACTTGAAAATGAGAAAAATCTCAATGTATCCATCCTGGTAAAATATTTTATAAATAGATAAATATGAATGAACATGATGATTATACTGAGGACTAAACACACTACAGTAATATAGGAAGCAGATTAGAATCAGCAGACATTCCCAGCTTTGAACTAAATTAAAGAAATGCTATTTATGTGGGAAATACATTTCACTGAGTAAACACAGTCCAAAGTGAGATGGTTGTCCAAGTTCTGTGCCTGTGAAGGCAAATGCAGGAATTTCAACCAATTCCAAAATGGAAGAAAAGAGCAGTACAGCAATAAAAATAAAATAATATCCTGTGTGGCTATATTCATAGAATTAAGAGATATATTGGGTTTCCATTCCTGAAGACTGTGATAGTGAGAGGTGGTCTGAGCAGCACTAGCCTGATCCGGTAATGTGTTTTAAGAGAAGTAAGCCAGGAAGCCATTTGTATCATGGTTTGGAAACAGGGCAGTTTTGATTCCTAGGCCTAAATACATTACCACTCTTGCCAGTGAGTCTTGACTACCTTATTGCTGGACTGACGTCCTAGTAAATTGCCAGGAATCCCTAGTAGTCCTAAGTAGTAAAGTGTGAAGAGCCACTGAGGTGTCTTGACAGAGTAGCAGATATATGACTTTCAGTGTATGCATGGGTGTCCGCGGGGGGGGCTGGGCTCTTGCCCCCCCCCCTGGATTTTTCAGCTTGTTCTGCTATTTTGTGGGAGATTTAAAATGAATGCAATACCGGCGCCGGCCAGTAGGTGGCGCTGTGTATGGAGAGAGACAGAGATAGGAAGCTGCATCTTATCCCTGCTTCTCTCTGCTGATTGAAACCGCAGGGGAGCAACACATGCAGCCAGAGACAGCCTACAGATCAGGTAAGTGGGGGATGGGGGGAGGGTTTGAGAGGGGGCAGCAGCCTATAGATTTGGGGGCAGCAGCCCATATATTTGGGGGGGCAGCAGCCCATAGATTTGGGGAGGGGGGCAGCAGCCTATAGGGGCAGCAGCCCATAGATTTGGGGGGGCAGCAGCCTTAGATTTGGGGGCAGCAGCCTTTAGATTTGGGGGCAGCAGCCCATAGATTTGGGGGGGGCAGCAGCCCATAGATTTGGGGGGGGGGCAGCAGCCTATAGATATATAGAAATGAACAGGAAGGGTCAGCAAGGAGCTGGAAGGTAAAGCAGCACAAAGGTAAAGTAGAAGGAGCAGAAAGGGTCAGAAATGAGCTGGAAGGGGCAAAAGGAGCACAAACATAAAGTAGGAGAATGAGCAGGAAGGGCCTGCAAGGAGCAGGAAGGAGCAGAAAGGGTCAGAAATGAGCTGGAAGGGGCAGAAGGAGCACAAACATAAAGTAGGAGAATGAGCAGGAAGGGCCTGCAAGGAGCAGGAAGGAGCACAAAGGGACAGCAAGGAGCACAAAGGTAAAGGAGCAGAAAGAATCAGAAGGAGCACAAAGGTAAAGTAGGAGAAAGAGCAGAAAGGGACAGCAAGGAGCACAAAGGTAAAGTAGAAAAGGGAGCAGAATGGGTCTGCAAGGAGCAGAAAGGGATCAGAATGAGAAAGGAGCAGAAGGGCGCAAAATAAGCAGAAAGTAGCAAAAAGGTAAAAGAGCAGAAGGGGCCAAGGATAGAAAACAGTGTCAGAAGAAAAACAAAGACTGTCAAATGAAGGAGAGGAAAAGGAGATTGGAGCAGGAAGAACAAATTAAGTGAACCCTCCACTTTATTCTGGACACCACATCATAAGGCTTTGGTACCTGGGCCTGGCAGGGAAACGCTGGACCTACTCATCTCCAAAGGTAAAAAAATATCGGGGGTTAATGTGTTCACTTTTATTTACTGAGTGTCAGGAAGCACAGAGTGCCGTTGGGTAGGGGTGTTGCTGATTGGCTAGAGCGGTCAGCTGGCACTCTAAGCCAATCAGTAGCTCCCCATTCATAAAAAAGTAAAAATATTTTATGAACCGGGAACTAGCGATTGGCTTAGAGCGTCAACTGACCACTCTAGCCAATCAGCGGCACCCATGCCTGACGTCAATCTGCACTTCCTGACACTCTGTTTCAGAAGCCAAATACCACTGAGCGACCTGGAGCTGGAGGAAGCCTTTGGGGTTAAACCATTTGAGAGCGATTTAACCCCTTAAAGGAAAGCGAGCACCCAGGGGCTTCCTGGCATCATAGCATTTTCATTTAGGTGAAGTTGTTATGGTGACCAGAAATGTCCTTTAATTTGCTTAAAGGAACACTATAGTGTCAGGAATACAAACCTATATTCCTGACACCATAGTTGTGAAAACGCTATTCACCCTGGCTTTATGTGATAATAGCTATGCCCCTTCCCTTTCATGACACTGTCAAAAAGGTACCAAGCATGGATGTCATTACAATTATGCCCCTCCCCTGGAAAAATTCCTGCGGACGCCCATGAGTGTATGTATTTTTTTTTATATGCTCTGTTACATGGCTTCCCTCCAGGGCTTTTGTAGTCATTGACTGAGACAGACAGACGCCTTTCATTTGGGTTTATTTGAGTAGGAGTCACCATCTTGGAAACTGGTGTCCTGAGTTAAGATGTTACTGTCAATAGCAGCATCTCCAAACATTGTGTAGCAATTCTCAGCATAAGGTTACTGCACTATGTGACCAGTGTGTGGGGAGAGCAAAAGGAATGTAATTTAAAGTCCTCCAAATCGTGTCATAGGGTTTAGTCAAGCTTGTGTCTCAAGAAGCTCCAGTCATTGCCACATTATCTTTTCATCGGTTAGGGTGTTCAAAGACTTTAACTTTGTGAAATGGTCCAAAAGTGACAGTGCTGTTATTCTTTTTAAGGTCTGTCTGAAATGTACTTATTGAAAATAAATGACTATATTGCTGCTCCTTTAGAGCAATGTCAGGATGTGTCAATTATTTGTTGAATATACCATGAATTGTGACATAATTGATGCTTAATGGAAGACTGTACACTTGCTTAATATATATTTGTTGCATAAATTTCAATAAGGCAATTTGTAATAATCTACATTGTATTAAAGTTCGTATTGAAGTATGACAGATGCATTGATCTCTCTTAATAAATTTGGGTTACTCAATGACCTGTAATCAGCATGTTATTAAGAAATAATCTGTAGATTTTAAAATGGACTTTTTATTGATATTATTAAACAAATTTCATTCAGCAAAGAAGCTCTTCCCTCCTTGAAATACAAGGCGCTAGATCAAGATAAGGCAGATAATGCAATCTTCTATCTAGCAGTGTAGTATAATATATGACAATTCTTAAAAATGCTTAATTTGTTTCTTCTTGGTAGAGGGACCATTGCATGTAGGAAGGTAGTGCTGCTACAGAACCAAATTTATTGTATATAAAGACCTGTGACATGATGAATTTAGGTGGCTGTTTCAACCATTTAGGAACCATTAAATTATTAGGATATCATTTTCGGTGCTAATCCAGGGTTAAGAACCTGTTGATAAACAGATAAAATAATCTTCATTATTGTAGGTTCATGAAAAAATAAAATGAGCAGTATTAATATTATCATTTAAAAAAGCACCAGCATATTCTGGATTGCTTTACAATTATTACGAGTAATTTACATACGCAATATAACAGAGACAAGAGGTGAAGAAGGCACTGCTAAAATGAGTTTATGATCTATGATGAAAAGGTAAAGACAAATAAGAGAAGTAACAGCATGCCAGAGGGGATAGGGATTGATGAATATGTCCCTTTTGTACTTGGTGTTGTAATGTTAAACATTTCAGTTCCACTAAGTCTGCCACCAGTGGCTATCTACCAGAAAGCCACTAAGAGTGCTTCCTGGATCCAAATGTACCTTTGGTACGGTATCCGACACTGGAAGTCCTCACACTCTGCATGAGGACATCCAGCTTCAGATTTCTCTGCATTGGAGAGCATTGATTGAATGGTTTCCTAAGGGGAAGTCTAATGTGCATGCACCATTTGCGCCCGCTCGTTGCAGGATGTCGAAGGGGGTGGAATGTCAACTCAGCATCGAGAGTTATTGATGCTGGAAAAATAAGAGGAAATAAAGGGTTTTTAACCCTTTATATACCACCGTGGGGGTGCAAGGGAGGGCAAGGGGGAGCTTTCCTGGCACTATAGTATCCCTTTAAAGGATTTGAGGCTTGGGGAGAATCCGGTGGCAATGAGTAGCAAACAGTACAACTGTTTTGTTGATTTTAAAAGGATTATCTTGGTCAAAATTGATCCCATTCTATGTAATGCATTATATATAGATAATGCATTTAAAAGCTTGCAAAAAGAATGTTTGGACAATATAAAAGTTACATTGAGGTCGTCGTGGGGTGATGACGTAGGCGGGTGCGTGTCTACGTGAGAGGAGGGGCGATGTAGTGGAAGGGCGCCCGGCGGTGTTTTTCTGGCGGTTCGAGGGAGCGATCGAGAGGACGACATCCAAGACGACTACTGGGCTCTCTTTTCAGCCCGTTGAAAATTGAGCGGCATCCGGAGTTCTCGAGCAGAGACGCAGTGGAGATCTGGCGAGGAGAGAAAACCTATAGTGGCTGCAAAGATAAGTCTGCTACATGCTTTATTGATATTATTAAAGACCAAGAGAGTAATAATGGCACTGAGAGAGTGAAAGAGAGAAGGGGGGTGAGGAGGATAGAAAATAGAAACTAGAGGAATATCGTTTTGTAAAGCACCAGGAGAAAGGAGGAAATGGAGGGGTGAATTCCCCCAAAAGTAAAAAGAAAAAGAGAAAAAAAAGAGAAACAGGATTATAAATATTGAGAATTATGATCCAAAGTTTTGTTGCCTAAAAAAAGGAAAGGAAATAAAAAGGGGAAAAAAAAAAAGAGTTTCCTAAAAAAAAGAGAAAAGTGAAATAAGAGTCAAAGAGGGGGAAAGGAAAGGAAAGAAAAATAGAAAGAAAGAAAAAGGGAACAACAAAAGAAAAGAAGATTTTTTTTTTAGAGAAACAAAATGGCAACCAGAAAGCCACAGGAGGAAAGAAAAAAAAGAGAAAAAAAAAAGATAACATCACTGACAAAAGGTTATCAGGATATTTCTCCCCTCCTCCAAATAAATTTCAATTGAACTCTGAAAATCAGGAAAATTCCCCTCCCCCCAAATCTAACTCTAATCCCTCTCATGCTGCACAGGCTGGTAAACCTCTAACTGAAGAGACTCTGATTAATTACCTGGATAAATTACAGGACAATATTAAAGAAGATATCCAAAAAGGATCACTAGATTTAAAACAAGAGATAAGAAATATGAAAGTACAATTGGAATCTATAGAGTCTAAGATGATGCAAACAGATCTAAAAAATGTACATATAGAGTCATTAATGACAGACCTGCAATCCAAGGTAGAATTATTAGAGGATAAATTAAACGACTTGGAAGATCGTTCCAGGAGAACTAACATAAGAATCCGTAATATTCCTGAACATATTAATGAATTAACATTGAAAAAATTTCTAATGGAATACTTTGAAACAGTACTATCTCAAGCTGGTTTACAAGACTCAGAATTAGAAAGATATCACAGGTTACCTAGACCCAGAAATGTGGCAGAATCATTACCAAGAGATGTAATTGTTAAATTCCAATCTTTCTATATTAAAAATCAAATAATGAGCTCTCTGAGAAGTAAGCCAGTTACAGAAGAGAGATTTAAGAACCTGAAGATTTTCCCTGATCTATCTTTCCAAACAAGAGTATGGCGGAAAAGTTTTATTCAGGAACTAGCCATATTAAGATCTAAAGAAGTGAAATACATATGGGGATTCCCTAAATGCCTTAGGATCTTTTGGAGAGGAAAAAATGAAAAATTCACTACTCTGGATGCCTTGAGAAAATGGATGGAAGAGCAATCAATAGCGGGCGTCATATAATTCGGGACAATAACTAAAAACCGAAGAGGATTCGCAGTTGTCTGGATGAAAAAGGACAATTAAATTTTTTTTTTTTTTTTTTTTCACGATATAGAGTTAGGGTGAGGCTGGGTTTTTAAGAATTAATAGATATAATGAAAGCATGGAGAAAGCTAAAGAATAAGTGTTAATAATAAGAGAATGGTGGGCTTATTATTAGTACACGTTTGAGAAGGATGGTAAGAGTTAGTACTTTAAAGGATAAAATAACCACACAGAGTGGGTAAATTTATAAAATTGGATAGATTAACACAGCAAAAGGATGTAATTTTTACACACAGAATTAGAAACTTATAAAGGGTATGGATATACTGGTAATTTGAATAAGTAACACGGAAGGAATTAATATAATGGATAGATTGATTTTGTATACATAGTAGGAATAGATAAATTGTTAATGATTATATACAAATATTCACTGTTGGATTTGGGATACACGGTTGGATTTAATACAGCAAAGAGATAGAGATTGTATACATTGTTTGAAAATACATAATTGGTTAGGTGATAATAACAATTTGAATAAGAAGTATGGAAGGTACTTTATAAATAATTGGACGGATTTCACAAAATAAGGAATGTTTATAAATTGTTATAGATCAGATATCCATAATTATTAAAGGTCGTAAAAAAGTGATTTTTTTTTAAATTTTTTTTTTGTTTCTTTCTCCCTCTCTTCTTAAAGTATTCATATGAGATAGTAGAGCGTTCTTTAATATAAGGAATATGATTTTCGGGCGCGCTCTTCTATATTGCCCCACCAAGTGTCATCTTTTTGTGTTGACACAAATACCGTGATATGGTAATCCATAATACCATCTCACGAGGACACAGATGGCCCTTGAGTGGTGAGTTGAGAGACAACCACTCAGGAGCCAGGCTGTGTTGGGCCAGACTGGGTGCTTTTCCCATAAGGCTTCTGTGGGTCTATGTACAATGGACCATTTGTGTTTTATGTAAATGCATTGCAGCTCTCTTGGGGTTAGTGGTAACAATGTTTTTTTTTTTAGTTAAAATGGTAAAGATGATTTCGGTTAATGTCCAGGGCCTTAATTCTCCAATTAAAAAATCTCTAATTTGTGATTATATGTTAAGAAATAAAGTGGAAGTGGGCTTTTTTCAAGAAACCCACTGGTCAGATATGGATAATCAAAGTTGGGGTGGTTTAACATTTCCCACAGTGATATATGCTTCATTAAGTGGGAAAAAAAAAGAGGAGTAGCAATAGTCTTTTCCCACACATTAAAAGTGGATATAATACATCAAATCAAAGATAAGGAAGGTAGATATGTTATAGTTTGCTGTAAATTAAATGAGATACCATATACATTGACTAATATATATCTCCCTAATGATTTTCCTGCTCCAACCTTAAAAAAGGTTTTAAGTTTAATAGAATCTATTAAAATAGGCACATGTTTGGTGGCTGGGGACTTTAATAGTGTACTGGATCCGATAGTAGATAAGAAGACAATCTCAATATTACTACACCAAAAAAGAACAGATAAACTTGCAAAATCTATTAACAGAATTATGATTAATTTTGACTATTTTGATCTTTGGAGAATGACCAATCCTGATTCATTGGAATATACGTTTTTTTCACGTGTACATCTTTCGTATTCTCGAATAGATATGGTTTGGGGTAATATGACAGCATTGACGAATATTAAATATTTTAAGATACTTGATAATACCTGGTCAGATCATAGTATTAATATGTGGGAGATGAAGAATCAATGGACCAGGATTGGTCGTGATACTTGGCGTATGGAGGATAATTTGTTAAAATCTAAGATCAATCTTGATATATTGGAAAAACAAATAGTAACTTTCTTCTTGAAAATGACCCTAATGACACCTCATATATAAACAATTGGTGTGCTTTTAAATCCACCATGAGAGGTAATATAATAAGTATACAAACAAGATATAAAGTAGAAAATAATAGAATTTTTCTGGTATTACAAGCAGAATTAAAAAAGATCGCAAGTAAGAATAAGCAGTCTCCTTCTAAAGAAAATGCAGATGAACTGAAAAGCATTCAGAATAGACTTAATAATTTTCTGATAGCAAAGAATGCAAAACTAATGAATAAACTCAAAGCAAATTACTATTATAAGGGGAACCGAGCAGACAGAATCATGACAAAAAAATTAAGAGATAAAATTGGATCCAGCAAAATAGTAAAGATAGTGGATGAAGATGGGGTATATCTAGACCCAAAAAAAATAGGTGAGAGATTTAATAAGTATTATGAGGCTTTGTACAATCTAACTCCCCCGATAATAAATGAAGAGGATTATTTGAGTAAAATTAATACACCCAAATTTACATTAGAACAAAGTAATAAGCTAAATACTTTAATTACAGTTCAAGAAGTAGAGGCAGTAATAAACAAATTAAAACCAGGTAAGACGCCAGGTCCAGATGGTTGCAAATATATTTTACAAATCTTTTAAAAACATTATAGCTCCCCATTTAACAAATATGTTTAACGAAATCGTATCAGTTGGCAAATTTCCTACCGAAATGCTGAGTGCAAATATTCTTCCAATTCTAAAAGATAATAAAGATCCTTTAAAGGTGGAGAATTATAAACCCATCTCCTTAATTAACACAGATGTTAAAATCTTTTCATCAGTTTTGGCTTATAGACTAAGGGGACTAATGGATTATATAATTAAAAATGATCAAATTGGTTTTGTACAAGGCAGAGATCCGGTAGATAATTCTAGAAGATTATTGGATTTGATAGATGCATCTAGAAGAAATAATAAATCTTTATTTGTACTGGCTGTAGATGCCGAGAGAGCTTTCGACAGGGTCGGTTGGGACTTTTTAAGGAAAACTATGGAAAAATTTGGAATCCAGGGCAGGATGCTTAATGCTATTTTAGCACTATATGAAGGCCCAAAAGCAAGAACAGTGGCCCCAAACATATGTGCAGAGTGGTTTACACTAAAAAATGGCACGAGACAGGGCTGTCCTCTGTCGCCTATTTTATATATTATGACAATGGAGATTCTAGCTATTAATATAAGAGATAACTCTCGAATTAAAGGATTTAGACACAGAGAGAAAGAATTTAAATTGAATCTATATGCGGATGATTTAATTTTGACCCTAACCGACCCTGTCGAATCGCTTAGTGCTCTGATGGAAGAGATAGATAAATACAGTCTGATTTCAAATTATAAAATAAATGCAATGAAATCCACTTTTTTAGCTATAAATATTTCTAGAGACTCTATCCAACAGATTAAAGATAAATACAAATTTAACTGCGATAAAAACAGGTTATCTTATCTGGGTATAATGCTTACTGATGACTTAAAAGATACGTTGCAAACAAATTTTTTGAAAATATTTAGATTGACACATGAGTCATTAAAAAGATGGAGACAAATTGAACTATCCTGGTGGGGTAGAATTAATTTGGTTAACTCGTACTTACTCCCTAAATGGTCTTATCTATTTCGCATGATCCCTTTGAGAATGCAACAACCATGGTTATCTATGATACAACGAGATATAAACAATTTTATATGGAAAGGAAAAAGGCCGAGGATGAATAAGCATCTTCTGATGCAGAAGAGCAGGAAAGGAGGGATAAACTTCCCAAATGTCAACATAACTTATTTAGCTAATATGATGCTTCATATATATAAGACGCAACTATTAAGTTCAGAGGAAGCTGGTTGGTACCAATTAGAAATGGAGATGGTAGAAATGGAAAATTTACATCAATTGATTTGGCTAACTAAACAAGATGAAAGAATTAAAAAGGTCTGTACTTCTAATAATTGTTTGAAATCAATTCTAATGGAGTGGGAAAAGTTGAGGATTAATAGCGGAATTCGTAATAAAATACTGGGAAACTTTAACTTTAATATTATACAACTAAGGATGAAAGATTTAAATATTAGTGAATGGACAAGGAGAGGTATTGACTATATAAATCAAATAATATCGGGGGATAAAATTAAATCATTTGAAAATTTGATACAAGAATTTTCACTACCTAGGAAAGAGTGGTATAATTATTTAAGAATTAGAGGCTTTATTAAACAGTTTTTGTTACATCGACCTACAGCGGGTATAGAAAATTTGATAGTTCTATTAAGAAATGAGAATGTACCGCAAATAGTTTCAAAGGCAAGGACTGCTCTTCTTCAACTTGAAGCACCAAACTTAAATGTAAACATTCAAAAATGGAGTAAAGAGTTAAATGTACAGATTCTTAAGTCTGAATGGGATCAAGTATTATACCAAACAAGTAAAATAATCCATTGTCTGAACCTTCTTGAGGTATTATTTAAATTAATGAACCGCTGGTATTTAGTTCCCACCAGATTGTCCAAAATGTACACTTCTAATTCCTCATTGTGTTGGAGATGCAATGATAAAGAGGGGACTTTTGGACATATATGGTGGGATTGTAGTAAGGTGAAAATTCTGTGGTTTATGGCTTTTGAATCATTGGAGTATATTACAGAAATAAAAATCCCTAGAGGTCACCATAATGGTCTATTTCACTTAAATTTGCAATCACTCCTTTTTAAGAATAAATTTATATATGTCCATTTTGTAGCAGCAACAAAAATAATCATCGCAAGGAACTGGAAGAGTAGTGCAAATTTTACACAAGCCCAATTATATTCACAAGTTCAATGCCAATTAACCATGGAGGCCTTGGGACATCAGTCAATAAAAATCAGAGATGTTAGTAATTTCTGGAAAGAAAAAATGGAGAGTTTGGTCAGATAAAATCCTGGACAAAATTAATAGAATAGTTTTTTTTTTTTTTTTTCTACATCTTTTCCTTTTTATTATTTTAAGGTAGTGAAATAGAGGTGCCACTGATATACCCCAAGTAGAGTCTGCAATGCATGTTTGTTTTTGTATGTTTGTTATGTACATCATACTAATGAAGTTTGTAAAGCTATTTATTCAATATAAGTAACAATAAATAGTGAAGTAGGATGACTATTACGGGAGATGAAACCCTAATTTTAGAGGGAATGTTGGATGAAAATTTTGTCATGCACATTGTTTTTGTTAATATGGTATTTGGATTAGTTTAAGGAAATAATATTATTGAGTAAAGAAATGGGGAATAAGCAATAATATTGTAAATATATGATAATGCGTAATATTTAATGTGTATGTATATATGTAATACCATATGTCTTATCCAACTAGTGGTAAATGTTTACATTTTTATGTCTTTTATATTAGTATGGATGATGGTAATGTCTTGTACGTCTATATAAGAAAAACGAAATAAATAAATTATAAAAAAAAATAAATAAAAAAAAATAAGTTACATTGAAAGTGTCCCTTGCTGTACTTAAAAGGTTACTATAACCCTTTTTGAGAGGTGGACCTTTCAAGTCTAAAATACCATATTGGACATTGTGGATCTGTAAAACCTGCAAAAAAAAAAAAAAAAAAAATATATATATATATATATATATATATATTTATTTTTTTTTTTTTACTTTAAATTCAGTGCCAGTGTTCTGTCAGAATTCTATACTTATCAAAATTCTATACCTGTGTCACCAGAAGTGTTGCAAGATCAACTGTGCGCATGTGCTCTAGCAGGCTTTGTGATATATAAATCTCATGGAGGCGCTGTACAATCAGCTATGCCACTAATCTGGTAGGTGTACACAGTGTAGGCTTATGTGCGGATAAATCGGGGAGTTGCAGGGTTATGGAGGTAACACAGGGGGTGGGGGAATACGGGGGTGACACACTGGGATGTGAGGGGAGTTAATGTGGGTGCAGCGCATCCATCAGAATTCTATACCCCGAGGCATGCTAACACGCAGCTGAACTCGCTTCACTTCCAGCGATGCGGGTGCACCAGAAGTGACGTAGGTATAGAATTCTGACAGAAGATCCCATTGCTGCTCTTCCGCGCCCCCTTCTGATATCACTGTGGCCGTGCATGGTTCGATTATAGACTTCTCGATGGAAGAGGCAGAGTTTAAAAAAAAAATAGATGACGGAGGGATGGTGGGAGAACGAGTTTCCCCTTGCAGGCGCTTTGTTTGCAAGGAGGAAGTTTTTATGACGACAGATGTAATTTATGCACAGAATTGACATTAGGCATCCCAGAGTTTTGGGTTGCCAATATCACTTGTACTGGGGGTGTAACTAGCCCCCAGCACACAATTAGCAATAACTCCGTATGTGCAGTGTTTTAAGTTGTATCATTCACAGAGTGCCAGCCTGTGGTCTGCACCCACTGGAGGTATAGACAAGACACTCCCATACCAGAATCAAACTTCCTCCCTGAAATAAGCTAAGCAGGAGGAGGGTAAAAAAAAAAAAAAAATTTTATTATAATATTACACTCCCAACACACACATTTAGACAACTTCACACACAATCACACTCAGTAGCACTGAGCTAGGCCTCACACACAATTGTATACAGTCAGCTACAAATACAATCGGCCAACTCCACACACATCACACTCAGACAAGGCTCACAATCACATCAAGCCATCATACCCAATCTAATCAGGTATATTGCTTAGGGATGAGTAACAAGAGGGACTCTTCTTTTATTTATGCATCGGGGACCAGTGGTTCCTAGTTACGCACCTACCTAGAGTGACAGCAGTGGTGGACTGTCTTATAGCAGCAGCAATGTTAACAAACGTTTGTCACTATAAGCCACTTTCAGAAATTAAAGTGGGCACATGGTGCTCTACGCATCATGCAGTTTACAATAATGCTTTGCTGTATCCTTTCTCATAAGGGTAGGCATAAGGCTGCTAGACTAGGACCTGCTAAGAATGGGGTACATTGACGTTGTGGCAGGCTAATGCAATATATGATCATATAATGTAACTGAACCCCCATTATTTTTGTCTAGGTGAGGTGTTTTTAAATAAAACTATTACAATCTGTGAGATTTGAAATCATTGTTTAGTGAATAAGCGAGTGCGCTGGGTTATGTATTTGGTATGTTGTGTATATTGGCCCCAGCAGCACCTTATAATGTATGCATGTTCAGGTGAGTGCTGCCCTCTTGGTTTTATTTAGATGTATCCTTTAACACATTTCTTTAAGTTTTTAATGTTATTGGCTTTAGGGCAGAATATAAACGAGTGATAAAAAGCTTCTGAATGTGTGTAAACCACTACTGAATTTCCCAATGAAACTATAAGTGGCAACGTTGATTTTAGGAAATTGTCAGGAAAGGTTCCCAAACTGTTGTACAATAGTAAGAAAGTGGAAAAACACCCAGAATACGTGTAAATTAATATATAAAATATACAACAACCTGATGGAAAATGTAATCCATATGAATTCTGTATAAAAATCAGAAATCCAACATAGCGTAATACAGTAAAAAAAACTTTAGAATATATTAATATAAGTGATTGTAGATACACTCACAAACACACGTAGAGTATGGCTTCTCGCCCACTCAGGGGCAATATATGATGCGATGATTAGACTGGAAAATCCTCTCATAGAACATATGGAAATAAAGGAAATCACACATAGTGAAGTTTGTTATTAAAATACAAAATCACAATTTATTGGTCACACTTACATGTGTGTATAACACAAAGAGCGTATCTCTCAGTAACCTTGGAACTCCATGCAGTATGGTCATCAATCCAAAGTAGGAAGTAGCAGGAGGGGTTATCAAAGAGCAATTGATGACCATACTGCATGGAGTTCTAATCATCGCATCATATATTGCCCCTGAGTGGGCGAGAAGCCATACTCTACGTGTGTTTGTGAGTGTATCTACAATCACTTATATTAATATATTCTAAAGTTTTTTTACTGTATTACGCTATGTTGGATTTCTGATTTTTATACAGAATTCATATGGATTACATTTTTCATCAGGTTGTTGTATATTTTATATATTAATTTACACGTATTCTGGGTGTTTTTCCACTTTCTTACTATTGTACATTGTTTCTCGGGTGTCTGTGAGGTACACCAGGGAATTCTTCCAGCTATACGTCTTTTTGTAGTGTATATATAATCCTTTATCCCAAACTGTTGTAGCCTTGGGTACAGGACATATTGATCCAAGTGCATTGGTCCCATATAAAACAGTTTTATTAATGCTTGACTCTATAGTCACATTGACTGGAAGGATTGTGTATTCAAAAAGTTAATTTTGAGATCATAGTTTCCTCCTGCTAAGTACAATAACTGTGTTGTAGAGAATAAATAAATATATATGTTTTGCCCTTGTGTGACAGGGACCCTCCAGGCTTGTGGTGGCAAGTACATTTGACCGGCTAGTGGTGTGGAACTTGAAATATTAAAATATATATGAGCTTCAGTAAAGATATGCAAGTAGAAATGGTTATTATTTGATGGCAATTGAATTGTTAATTGCATAGCATATAATTCCAGAGGCTCTACTTCTTCTGGGAAAGTTATTTGTTTATTCAAATCTTCCAACAGAGTGCACCCGGCAGATTGCTATATATATATTTTTATTTTTAACCTGCTAAATAATAAGTGTACATACTGTAATACAAGTCTATATATCATGGCCTTTATGTGCTGTGCCCTTGTTTAGAAACTGTTTTTATTTGTGAAAATTATTACCATGTATCATTATCAAGTCTGTAATATTGTAATGTGTGTTTTTTCTTGCTAATGCTATAATAAAATAAATAATTGAGAGTGTGTGTGTTTTATATTAGGTGTATGTTGTTTTGACATGTGTTATTGCAAGGTTTTTTGCATTATGAATTTTGTATTGTTATGAGGTGTAAAATACTTTAACAGCCCATATTAATATACTATGTTTTAATTGATTTAGCAGTATAAGGTATTTAAGCTATGCATTAGAAGTATGTTTTCTTATGCGATTAATTATAATTAGATATTTTTGTATTGTATATTATTAAATCTATACTAATATCACGTGTAAACATCAGATTTGTGTCCTGCATAATGCAGCTCCTGACCTTATGACAGTTGTGCAGAATAGAAACTCAGTTTGTCAATTAATTAAAACTAAAGTTGCATACCATTCGTAGGTATGTAAATAAATTTTTTAAAAATTAAAATGATGTTTGTAAACTAGGTTGTAATGAAGGTTAACAAAAAATAAATAGGTTTACGTTGGAAATTGTTCTCTTGACTGTGCTTTAGTCCAAAAAGGGTTGGAAACCAGTGTCTGAGGACTGTACGAACTGTTCATTGTTCCCTCTCGTGTGTATTTCACTGCATATAAAGTTATTAATCGGGAAGACAGCCACTAGAGGCTGGATTAACACTGCAATGTAAACATATGTTTACAGCTGAAGGGTTAAAACCTGGGGGACCTGGCACCCAGACCACTCCATTGAGCTGAAGTGGTCTGGGTGACTATAGTGGTCCTGTAATTTAGTTTTTGTAAGCTGAATATCCTGTGTGTTTTGGGAAGTATCTCAGTTCTGTTTGTTGGTTGTTTCTTGAACATAAGTCAATATGATGAGACATTTGGTTGCTTAGTAACCAATATTGAAAACAAATTGTGAGGTCATCAGAATCTGACCATGTCATAGTGTAATTGCAGGGAGTGCAACTGGTGTTCATTGAGCTGTTCTTGACTCGAAGATGAAAAATGAGAAATTATCACCTGAAGTGTGTCAGATTGAAACAATATAAGTCAATTTTCTTATTCAGTTAGCAGTTGGAGATAATGTGATTTTATATAGGAATTCGGGTGTTTAAGTATTTCATACAGTGGCAACATATCCCACTGAGCTTTAGGGGATATACATAATAACATTTAAATGACCATTGACAGATACAAGAGGTAAAGAAGTCCTTGTTAAAATGAGCTTAAAATAGTTTAATGGTAATTTTTCCTTTATTGATGTCTGAAATGTCTTAAGGACCCATGACATGTGTGACATGTCATGATTCCCTTTTATTCCAGATGTTTGGGCCTTAAGGGGTTAAAAAGTGTTGCATCTTATTACTTTCTTCAAACAAACGCATGAGTCATAAAATACATAGTGATTGTCACACAGTCGAACCAGGGCGCCCGAACAACGCGGGTACATTAAAGGTAATTAAGACTCTTGCCAGTCTTCCTCCGCTCTCCACACTACACTGCCTGAAGCCGTGTTGGCATTCCTATGACTGCCGGCCATTTTCAAGGGCTGCAATGTAAAGGCACAGCCTCTAATATTGATGCTGGTGACATCGACATGTACGTACGTTTTGGTGTCACCAGGTACCAGTTAAGAATGGGAGCTCTTCTTGGGCTATTTAAACTCACTTGTTCGTTTGTTTGATGCCCTGTCGTGGTTTCCATTTGTTTGGTTAATCCGAGAGCACGTTTATATTCTTGTATTTCTGGCATTTTGACCTTGGCTTATCGTTGACTATTCTCCCTTCTGATTGTCCTTGACCACTGGCTTTTCCCATCGTTTATTCTGACTTCTGTATCCCTGACCGTGGCTTGTTTTGTACTGTTCTTTTTGCTTTTAATCCAGACATTCGAAGGTCCGGTAATGCACTTTCTGTTCTTCGGTATTTACTTCCCTTATCTTTGCCTGTTGGATCCTGACAGTAATATACTATAAAAAGACATCAAGTAGGAGACAAACCCACATTAGTAAGTCACTTATAGTTATGCCCCAAAAAGAAAGATTTTAGTTTTAGACTCCTTGAATAGCATTTGTTTCTCCCTGAATCAAGAAGCTATAATTAATTATGGTCATATTACCTAAGCTAGTAAAATGTCTGCAAAAACAATTATCTGGGCAATTTTAAAGACATTTATTGAATTTGATCCAGGTATAGAACTGAAGTTATGTAATGGTCAGTTCAAATGTGTGATATGAAGACTGTGTTTTCAACACTTTGACAAAGCCAGTCCTACAAAATAATAAGAATTTAAACATAAAATACATTTTAAAAATAAATAAATAAAAAATGTTTGTTTAGGTTTTCTCTGTTTGTATGTTTTAAAACGTTAACCCCTTAAAGGACCACTCTAGGCACCCAGACCACTTCAGATAATGAAGTGGTCTGGGTGCCAGGTCCAGCTAGGGTTAACCCATTTTTTTTATAAACATAGCAGTTTCAGTTTCTCATTGACAGCCGCTAGAGGCGCTTGCATGCTTCTCACTGTGAAAATCACAGTGAAAAGACACAAGCGTCCATAGGAAAGCATTATGAATGCTTTCCTATGAGACTGGCTGAATGCGCACGCAGCTCCTGCCGCGCATGCGCATTCAGCCGAAGAGGAGGAGAGCTCCCCGCCCGGCGCTGGAGAAAGGTGAGTGTTTAACCCCTTCCTCTCTGCAGAGCCCGGCGGGAGAAGGACCCTGAGGGTCGGGGCACCCTCAGGGCACTATAGTGCCAGGAAAAGGAGTATGTTTTCCTGGCACTATAGTAGTCGTTTAACCCCTTAAGGACTGGACTGTTTTTGCGATGTTGTACATTTGCGACCAGGCATATTTTTACACTTTTGTGGTGTTTGTGTTTAGCTGTAATTTTCCGCTCTCTCATTTACTGTTCCCATACAAATTATATATTGTTTTTTTCAGGAACATAGGGGCTTTCTTTACATACCATTATTTACATAATCTCATGTATTTTAATTTAAAAAAAAATGAAAAATATGATGAAAAATTGAAAACAATACATTTTTTTTTACTTTTACTTGAAAAATCTTTTACTCATCTAAAATAGCGAATGAAAAAAACTTCTAAATAGATTCAAAATTTTGTCCTGAGTTTAAAAATACCCAGTGTTTACATGCTTTTTTTTGCAAGTTATAGGGCTATAGGTACAAGTAGGATATTGCGGTTTCAAAACATAAATTTTTAAAGTTTATCAATAGTGACATTGTAACACTATTATCGGTCATAAATCTCTGAATAACACCCCACATGTACATATTTTTTTAAAAGTAGACAACCCAGGGTATTCAATATGGGGTATGGCCAGTCTTTTTTAGTAGCCACTTAGTTGAAAACACTGGCCAAAGTTAGCATTTATATTTGTTTGTGTGTGAAAAAAGTAAAAAACTAAATTGAACGCTGATTTTGTCCAGTGTTTGTGACTAAGTGGTTACTAAAAAAGACTGGACAAACCCCATTTGCAATACCTTGTGTTGTCTTCTTTTGCAAATGGTATGCCATCATGGGGGTAATTCTCATTCCTGGGCTACCATACGCTCTCAAAGGCAACGTAACCAACCTGGCCATTTTCACTATAAAAATATTTGACCCATATATTTGACCCTGTTACTTTCAAAAATGCTATAAAACCTGTACATGGGGGCGACTATTTTATTTGGGAGACATCGCTGACCACAAATATTAGTGTTTAAAAACTGGAAAACATATCACAAAAATTATATCAATAAAAGTGCTGTTTGTGTGTGAAAAATGCAAAAAAGTCACTTTCACTGACAATACCATCGCTGTGATATGTTTTACTGTTTTGAATCACTAATATTTGTGTTCAGCAAAGTCTCCCGAGTAAAACAGTACCCCCCCATGTACAGGTTTTAGGGTGTCGTAGAACATTACAGGGTAAAATACAGTGCTAGAAAATTAAATTCTCTGGACTTGGTTGGCATGCAGGTCCCTCAAATTGCAATCAATAAAATTACTTAATTATGCAAAAATATTACATAAATATGCACGTAGAATTTAAATATATAAGCATATTTATATATTTGAAGTCTATGTGTATATATAATTATTTATGTAATTTTGTAAATGGACATATGTATATTTGGTATTATTATTATTTTTATTTCTTTATATATACATAGATATATATACAAATTAATTCTAAGTGTATTTTGATATAAATATATATATTAATTTTAAAATACAGTTAGAATAAAATTTCATATAGATATAATTTTTTTAAATTTTTATTATTTTTTTATTTAATTTAAATTACTTATTATTTATATTTTATAATTATATATACAATATATAGTTATTATATATATACGTGTGTAATTTAATTATAAGTGTATTTTTATATTAATATATATTAATGTACATATTAATATAAAAATACCCTTAGTATGACATATTGATATATAGACATATATTATATAGATATAATATGTCTATATATTATATATATATATATATATATATATATATATATATATATATATATATATATATATATATATAAATCCAAATAGATGGCTGCACTCACGGTTTTATATAAAAGTCCAAAGTTTATTGAAGAGTCATAAGAAAACTTGCGATCAACGTTTCAGTCCTTCCAAAAGGACTTTCTTCAGGATCATGGGAAAAAAATAAGAAATTTTATTTTCTTAGTTCTACATGACATTTTAAATGTGAATGTCATAATACTGTTTGCTTTTACAGCAATAAAATACACATATTTGTATTCAGCGATGTCTCACATGTAAAACAGTACCCCATGTGTACAGGTTTTATGGTGTTTTGGGAGTAACAGGGTCAAATCTAGCATTTTTCATTTTTTTCACATTGAAATTCACCAGATTGGTTACGTTGCCTTTGAGACCCTATGGTAGCCCAGGAATGAGAATTATCCCCATGATGGCATACCATTTGCAAAAGTAGACAACCCAAGGTATTGCAAATGGGGTATGTCCAGTCTTTTTCAGTAGCCACTTGGTCACAAGCACTGGCCAAAGTTAGTGTTAACATTTGTTTGTGTGTGAAAACTGCAAAAAACAAATGTGAATGCCAATTTTGGCCAGTTTTTCGCCGGCGACCGGGTAAGTACAACAGTATATAAAAAGTAGGAAGTGCACTCACACTTGCAAGAGCTATAACCAGCTCTGGAGTGGAAGGCGTACATAGGTATAATCCCCGCTTATGGGATATGCAGGAAAGGTACCTCTGTCAATGCAGTCTGGATATCCAGGGCTCCAAAATAATAAAAAGACAATGATAGTGCTCTCAATATGATAAAATATGGTATAGGAATTGAGTTCATTTACATCCTAGATTGTCATCTAATTATGTAAATATATTTTTTGTTATATTGGAGGCAGGGACAGAGGAGATGCTTTATTTATTACACTAAAGTAGCACTAACATTCATTTATTTTATTTAAAAAAAAAAAAAAAGTAAAGTATTTCCACTCATTTATAATGATTATCCAAAAGTGATATGCAAAGTAGTATGAAAATATGTATAAAAAGATCATAATACTACCTCCCAAAACCAGAACGTAATAATATCAGAACTATGGGTGAAAGTGGCAAGACTTGTGATTTGTTTTACGAAATTGTGAGTTAGAACACATGTGCTAACTCTGTGTTCAGTCTGGCTTTATTTGTTTTAGAGCTTTGATGTCCAAAAGAATGTTTAAACACAAACAGTTTTGTAAAAAAACACAACAAAAAAAAACCAACTAAATAATAAGCTCAGTGAAATCATAAAATTGATTTTAGATTCCTCCCATGTGAAATGTTTCATTAAACCACCTTATAATGTTTACAATTTATGTACAAATGTGGCACGCAAAGGCTCTATCATATAACAGTTATATTTTACACTTTGTTGGGCAGTTCATGGTGGTTAATGAGTAAATGTTTATTTGTAGTTGTGTTTTGGAATTGGAAATATTTCTGGCAATTATTCATTTTTCTATTGAGGCATGGCTACAATCAGAAGGGAAAAAAAAGGTTTTAAAAAAGCCGGCAATAATAACATAATTCCTTAACAGCCTTTTCTGTGCATGTTGTGTGTATCTGTGAGAAATATACTAAAAGAAATTGACACAGCTCATGGGAGTAAAATTAAAAATGGCACATGTTAAAGTGTTTGACTTTCTTATTTATAAATTTTATTTTATACTTGTGGACTAATTTTAGCTGGGTAGAGGAATCTAAAACGGTATAGACTTAATTATCAAGATACAGCACACTTTATGAGAAAAGTCCAAGTGTTCCATATTACCCTCTGGGCAATGCAGAGAACATCTGCTTTACAGGCATGCAGCAATATATATCGGTGTGCAAGAACATGTACATATCCATAATTCTTGGAATATATTTGAAATTAGTCATGTTTTGGTTTTTTGTTTTGTTTACACAGAAGTAGATCTTTCTTTCTCTGTATACATATGTCAATGATTCTGAATATCAACAAGCTTTGTGGCCCCAGACCAACGGCAAGAATTTATAATATTTTTGTTCTTCAAGCACAATTTTAGTGCTTTAATTTTGCCAAGAAAATAGGTGAGCTAGATTATATATATCTATTGATAAGATTATTTAGAACACTTGCTAGCTTTAGGGAGCCTAAGTAATTTTGGCACATATAGCATGTCAGCACAACCCCCAATATCTGCTGCCTGTCTGTCCTCTTAGTCTTTTCTGTCTTGTCCTCTGCTTCTTTTCCACAATGACTGTCATTTTGCCCCATAAAACCTGCAGCGCATTTGCACACACATGTTTTTGTCTGAAAGCGCTTGTCACTAACAGCTGCAGTACATCACATTCATTGTAACTTCACATGAGATGTTTCACTGTAATTGCATTACAACATTATAGAATGACATCACTTAATGTACCCAGCATGTTGTGCATATTGCCATTTTACATTTTTAAGTCATGTCACATATTACTGGAACACTGATCTCTTCATTAGGTTCATCAAATGTAAAGTGTAAATCCAAAGCAATGTTTCAAAGTGGTCATAGACTAGTGCTTGGAGTCTATATGTGCAGTGTTTTCAGTACGACCTTTCTCGGCGCTGGGTTGCTGCTCCACCGCCTCCGATGTCACTCTACTCGTGTGCCGCACGAATTAGGCCCCCAATAGGAAACATTGAAAAAAAGCTTTCCTATGGGGAAATAGCGGGCACTGACATCAAACATCAGTTAGTAGGCAAAAGTCCAGTAACATTCCGGAAGTACCCCTAGAGGCTTAGTGCTGCAATGTAAACATTTCTCTAAAACTGCAATGTTTTACATCGCAGCACTAAGTGCAATAGGGATCCTGTACACAGAGCCAGACCACTTAAATCTCTCTCCACGTCAGCAGAGGGAATCTTTCTGATTCTAGTGTAGGTTTACAATTAATATTAGGTTTAGGATATTATTTTTAGACCGGCGCTGAAGGAAACTTTAGGGTTAAACTGTTTGAGAATGGTTTAACCCCTGAAGGTGAAAGGACGCACGGGAGCCTCCTGGCACCAATACAACTTCATGTAGATTAAGTTGTTTTGGTGCCTGGAGTGCCTCTTTAAGTGTTTAAGCTGCATTAATTTTGCACACATTATTATTGTCAAAACTGTAAAAAATAATAGTTTTTTTCTTTTCATTTTTGTATTTTTTTTCTAATGAATGTCAATTTGTACATGTACATATCACTTCTGATTAAAGTCCCTTTTTCCTAAGAGCTGGGCCAAGCAGCCAAGCTGAACGGTTGCTTTTAAAGTGGGCTCTAAACAGGCACTAATATATATCTTTGTGAGTCTTAAAGCGGCACTGTCATGGCTGAATCCCATTTTTTTAACCCCCCCCCTCCCAAATCCACTACATCTAACTGACCCCCTAGTCACCCCCAAATGCCCCTAAGCCCCCCAGATTACCTATTTTTATTTTTTATATTCTGCCCCGATCTATATTCAGGACGCCGCCATCTTTGTGTTGGTAGAGGAAGTCCCTGTGGGACACGTCATCTGCCCACACTAGATAGACTGTGAGATTCCCGCACATGCCCAGTGAAACACTTGGACATGCGAACGGGAATTTCATCTATTCATTCATTCGTCAGAAAGACGAATGAATGAATAGCATTGTCAGACGAACAAACAAACACTGTGTATCAGTGTTCGTTTGTTCGTTCAGTTTATTACAAGGAGGGAGCTAGCGGCGTGCAGCTCCCGCCTTGTAATATGTAAAGATAGAAGCGGCAGGGAGCAGTGCTCCCCGCCACTTCCTAAGCCCCCCATGTCCTCCCTCACTCAATATGACCCCCATAATAGCATAAGGGGGATTAAAATCTCCTGAATGCCCCTACTCGCTATACCGCTATACTACTATCCGGCCCCCACCCCTGTGCGGCGGATGGGGGCCCTAAATAACAATAAGGGGGGACAACAAATGTCCTCCCCCTGGCTCCCAACCTTGAGCAGCAGGTGGGGGCCATAAGGATAATGAGGGGGGAGGACCTACTGTCCTCCCTCCCCCCGGCCCCCAACCTTGAGGGTTGGCCATAAAGATAATGAGGGGGGGACCTACCGTCTTCCCCCTCTCCCCTCCCTCCCCGGGTCCCACCCCTGCACGGTGGGTGGGGGCCATAAATTACAATAGGGGGACCTACTGTCCTCCCTCCCCGGCCCCCACTCCTGGGCGGCGGGTGGAGGCCCTAAGACAAATCCCACCCCCATCAAAGGTGACTAGGGGTCCCCTTAGCAATTAGGCTAATAACACTCTGATTGGTTGGTTTAAGCCAATCAGAGTGCTTTGTGTCATTTTACACAGCATGGGAAAGTTCTTTGGAATTTTCCCACGCTGTGTAATTTGACTCATAACACTCTGATTGGTGGGCTTGGAATTTAACCAATCAGAGTGCTCTTTGTCTTTTTACACAGAACTTTCCCACGCTGTGTAAAATGACACAAAGCACTCTGATTGGATGGATTTCAAGCCACCCAATCAGAGTGCTCTATGTCATTTTATACAAGGTGGGAAAGTTCTTTGGAATTTTAAAACCAGCCAATCAGAGTGTTCTTAGCCTAATTACACGGCGGGGCAATGCTTTATAAGCCTTCCCCCACCCTGCAGAGCTCAGTCTGCATGGAGCCCTCCATGGGTGAAGATGGATTTTTCTTTTGTGCTCTGGTTTTTTCTTTTTCGTCTGTTTTTTTGTTTTTTAAACAAAATAAAAACTAGTTACTCATTAATCCCTATGTATTTTCCATATACACCCCTATATATTATTAACCCTTAATAGGGAACACATGGAATGGGCAGCTGCATTGTAATAAGGCTGAGTGATACAAAAAATGGATACAAATGCAGAAAGATAAGTCCTGCGCTCACCGGGCGGCAGCAATGAATACAGTACACACAGGGTGGGGGCCAGGGGGGAGGACAGTAGGGCCCCTCATTGTAATTTATGGCCCCCACCCGCTGCGCAAGGGTGGCGGCCGGGGGGGGGGGGGGGACAGTAGGTCCCCCCCATTGTAATTTATGGTCCCCATCCACCGTGCAGGGGTGGGGGCCAGTGGGGGGAGGACAGTAGTTCCCCCCCATTGTAAGTTATGGTCCCCATCCACCGTGCAGGGGTGGGGGCCGGGGGGAGGACAGTAGGTCCCTCCTCCCCCCGATTGTCCATTATGGCCCCCACCCACCCCTCAGGGGTGGGGCCAATAGGGTTTTTTGTTTTTTTACAGTGAGCAGCCACTGGCTGCTCACTGTTTACTAGACATGCCCCTACTCGCAGTATAGTGAGTAGGGGCAGATAATTTACTAATACTAAGTAATCTTTACTTAGTATTAGTAAATGTGGCTGAAAGACCACCAAGTAATTTTTACCTTTACCTTTTAGTAGATAACTCCCTGATACCGTGGGAATTAGGGAGTTATCTACTAAGCGGCTGCAAGATGCAGCTGTGGCAATGAATAGGATCGGAGTTTCATTCATTCGAATGAAATTGCGATCCGAACAAAATGCCAAATTGAGTTCTAAAAGAAACGAACATACTGTTCTCATTCAGTTAGAACGCAATTCGGCAGTTTCATCTAAAATGACAGGAAGCATCGCGAGATCAGAGGAAAGGTAAGAATTATGGGAAAATTGCTCTGGCCAGCGGAAATGAAGCACACTTTGCTCCTCCGCTGGTCAAAGCTGGTCAAGTGGAGGAAACCTCCATAAGGCAAAGAGTCCCTACTTTGTCTTATGATTTTAAAGAAAACTAAAGACAGGAAGAATTGAAGAAAAGATCCTGAGAGAGGGGGAGACAAGGAAGAGATTGAGGAAAGGTAAGTTCGGCATGACAATACCGCTTTAATACCACAACTTGTGGTGTTCCCAAAAGAAAGAAGCCTAATGGCTCACAAAACTAAAAAGCAAAAATCGGAAAAGCCAAGGATGGACTAAATATTGGGTACTTGATGCGGCAGCCGCAGAGCGTGGCAGGGCCCAAGATGGCTGCCTACACCTTGGCCTATTCTGAATTCTAAGATGATCTGTCCCCTGAGCAGGACCTAGAGCAGTGATGGTGAACCTTTTTGAGCCCGAGTGCCCAAACCGTAATACATGCCAATTTTTTTTCCCTCAAAGTGCCAAAATGGCATTTAAACCTGAATACTGAGGTTTAAGTTTCGAAAAAACAACTCATACAGTTGTCCGAACTAATTAACATCTCTGTGTGTGTATTTAGCAGTCTGTCTGTCTGTGTACTTAGCAGACTGCTGAATACACACACAGACTGCTGAGTACACAGTCTGCTGAATACACACACAGACTGCTGAGTACACAGTCTGCTGAATACACACACACAGACTGCTGAGTACACAGTCTGCTGAGTGTACACACACACAGACAGACTGCTGAGTGTACACACACACAGACTGACTGCTGAGTGTACACACACAGACAGACTGCTGAGTGTACACACACAGACAGACTGCTGAGTGTACACACTGCATTGAGGGGTACATTGTATGTGTTTGTGTGTGTGTGTGTGTGTGTGGGTGGGGTGATATATGTAGGGCAGGGGTGCTGTGTGTATGTCGTCCCCCCTCACCCCCTGTCCCACACTCAGTTTTCTCCCCCTATACCTCCCTCAGTTCCCCCCATCTCTCCCACTCAGTTCCCCCTCCATATCTCTCCCACTCAGTTTAGCCCCCCATCTCTCTCCCACTCAGTTTAGCCCCATCTCTCTCCCACTCAGTTTAGCCCCATCTCTCTCCCACTCAGTTTAGCCCCATCTCTCTCTCCCAGTTTAGCCCCCCATCTCTCCCACCAGTTTAGCCCCCATCTCTCTCCTCAGTTTACCCCATCTCTCTCCCACTCAGTTTAGCCCCCATCTCTCTCCCACTCAGTTTAGCCCCCCATCTCTCTCCCACTCAGTTTAGCCCCATCTCTCTCCCTCGGTTTAGCCCCATCTCTCTCCCACTCAGTTTAGCCCCCATCTCTCTCCCACTCAGTCCCCATAGCTCTCCTCAGTTCCCCCATCTTTCTCCTACTCAGGTGTCCCTCCCATAGCTCTCCTCAGTTCCCCCTCAGCTCTCTCCCTCAGTCTCTCTCCTCAGTCCCCATGGCTCTCCCTCAGTCCCCCCATAGTGGTCCCCCATCTCTCCCTCAGTCCCCCATGGCTCTCCCTCAGTTCCCAGGCTCTCCCCCTGGGTCCCCATCTCTCTCCCACTCAGGTCCCCATCTCTCTCCCTCCAGGTCCCCCATCTCTCTCCACTCAGGTCCCCCATCTCTCTCCCACTCAGGTCCCCCCTCCTTGAGCTCCTACCTTGTAGCGTGGCCGAGCGCACCGCGGTACAGGAACATATGTTTCCTGTACCCGGGCAGCCGGAAATGAAGTGCTCACAGAGCGAGCACTTCCTGTCCGCCGGGTACAGGAAACATATGTTCCTGTACCGCGGTGCGCTCGGCCACGCTACAAAGTGTGCTCCGTTTCCTGTGGTCAGAGAAATTTTCCCACAATTCTCACCTGTCCTCCGTGTTCACGCGATGCCTCATTTCTGTATTCCCAAACGCCGTCAAAACTACCGAATTTCGTTCTCACAGAATGAGAGCAATTCGTCCATTCGTGTTAGGACGAAATTTGGGACTTTGTTCAATTAAAAATTTCATATGAATGAATGAAATTCCGATCCGATTGCATGTTGCAGCCGCTTAGTAGATAGCTCCCTAATTCCCCGGGGTTAAAAAAAACAACTGGATTCTGCCATGACAGTGCCGCTTTAAAGTGGCCTTGTACTAGCTTACTACACTCCTGGATCATTTTATAATTTGTTTTACGGTTTCGTTATTTAGTTTTTAGTTTGATTTGGCGCACTAATTTGAAGCTACACAAGCCATCAGCTTGATTTGTTATTAGAACCAAACATATACCCCCTGCCTTTAGATGTCATAGCAAGTATGTTATTTCTCAAAGTTTACCCTCTAAAGGGGTAACACATGTATTTTCAACATACATCCTGCATCTACCAATGTTCATAGTATCACCCCTTGTTTCAAATTTCTGTCCATCCAGAGTTCAGCGTGGCCAGTGCTTTCTTAGATGTATATTGTTTAACAGCGTAAAATTACAAAACCTCAATTCACAGCATGTCAGGCAGGTGTGGACTCGAAATATTGGCTATCGTAAATATTGTTGAGTTGATATATGAGCCTAAACATACCTCTACACGTTTTTACAAATATGTACCTATGGACTGAACCCAAAATGAAGAATATAAAAAACAAAAAAAGAAACCGTATTTCTTATGTGATGGTGCAATAAATGAGAAAGCTGGAAATTGAATTTGAAAACAAACCTAGCGGGGCGGGCCGCCATGCCGACTGGACGCATGATAGATCAGCTCCTGCTATATCCTAGCTTTTCAACCCATTTAGTGGGTTCAACCCGGCATCTGGAGCTGAAGAGCGAAAACCCATACTAAACTGGGGTGCTACCACAAACTCGAAGTCAGAAATCTGCATTTTGTTCCTTCGTGGCACAACTTCCAACAACCAAGGCCTACTCGGGTGGTGAGTGGATGGCCGACACTCTGCTATCCTGCCCGGTGGCAGTAACACGGATCCTCCTTTTGATTTGTGAGGCCCCGACCCCGTCCCCCCTCTCTGGAGTGTGGGGGTTTATCCCGGTCCACCCTGAAATAGTCAGAGGTCACACTCCCCTCACAAGTTAGTGGCGAAGCATGCTCTTAACTTCAAGAACATTGTGAAAAAGGCGACCTCCCTCGGGGCTCTTGGCGCCCTCTGCAGGCAACTATGGAAACCAGATCACTTGCGGCTCTAGGGGCCAACATCAGACGCTACCAATTGACACCGATGCCCCACTATGGAGTGTACTTGATGCCCTACAGATGTGCCACTACACAATTGGAGTAGAACCACCGGAGGCTCAAGATGACTCCTCTCTACTCACTGCATGAAGTTGACCCAATGCAACAGCCGTGATCCTACAGCTTCTCTTAATATAGCTGTCTGACACAGCCTGGGTGTCAGTCTGGCTGCGTGGTGGCAGACTCATGTCAATGTGATGGGCCTGAACCTTGCTGGTGGAGGGGATTGAGTGGTCTCTATGTGGGGTATGGGGGTGTCTCTTCATGCCTAACTTGCTTTTACTTTGTTTATTTTATTATTTTTAGTTATGCGACTCTGACTAGCTAAACATCTGGATGGGCACAGCGTTCTTTAGCAATCATGGCAAGTGTTCTTCTGATCTGTAGCCTTCTGTTTATTATCTCACATGCCATATTGTCTAAAGCATCTCTCTCTGTACTTCAAGCTACACTGTCTAGTATATGACATAAGCGACTTATCTTTTCATAGAAGAAATGTACTATGACCTTGAATGCCAGTTTTTTCGATGTATATGTGGCTAGCATTAGCTGTTGTGGCATTGCCAACCTGTCTGTAATACCTATGCACAATTAAAATGAAGAATAAAAAAAAAAAGAAAACACACAGCAAAAATTGTCCTTAACCCCTTAAGGACCAAACTTCTGGAATAAAAGGGAATCCTGACATGTCACACATGTCATGTGTCCTTATGGGGTTCAAGGGACTCTCCAGTGCCAGGAAAACAAACCGTTTTCCTGGCACTGCAGGTCCCCTCTCCCTCCCACCCCCCATCCCAGGTTGCTGAAGGGATAACCCTTCAGTGACTTACCTGTATCCAGCGCCGATGTCCCTCAGCGCTGGTTCAGGGTGCGCCCACGCTCCTCACCGCCGACGTCATCCGGCAGGGGAGACCTATTGAGCATGCACGGCCACGGCGGGGAGACCTAATGCCCATTGAAAAATGCTTTCAAAGCTTTCCTATGGGGATTTCAGCGACGCTGGAGGTCCTGACATAGCGCGAGGACGTCCAGCGACGTTATAGCACACTTTTCATGTGCTTTAAACCCAGAAGTGCCCTCTAGTGGCTTTCTAGTAGACAGCCACTAGAGGAGTTAACGCTGCAAGGTAAATATTGCAGTTTATGAAAACTGCAATAATTACAGTTGTAGGGTTAAGGGTAGTGGGAGTTGGCACCCAGACCACTCCAATGGGCAGAAGTGGTCTGGGTGCCTGGAGTGTCCCTTTAAGTACAAAACTGGCAAACTGAAGCTTGGGACTGAAGGGGTAAAAATTTACAGGATAGTCCTGACTCAAAGGAATATTACAGATCACAGATTAGATATAGTTCAAGCAGTGACCTATCTTTTTTATTAAATACTGACTATTTTGAAGGGGAGACATTCAATTATGGAAGTTATGTTGAATTTCCAGTACATGATACCGAGCGTAGTAAGTTCTGTTTCATCATGAAGACAGCAATGAGTGACGGATGATGGCAGGGTGTTCCCTTTAAAACTTCCCCAGGGCAATACTTTGCATGGTTATAAGCCTCCTCTTTCTTATTGAGATAAATAGGCAGTGCCATGAATCTTCATGCTCTGTACCCACTTGACTGCTTATTGCTCTTGTCAGTGTTTTCCTTAATGTGTGGGAGGACAAGATGCTTTGTGATTGCATTGCTGGCCTCCAAAATGAGAACAACAGCTTGACTTTTATAGCGCCACAAGATCTAATAAATTACATTACAGTGCTTTGCGGTAACATGGGCTGCATAATAATTGATAGGCTGAGGTCTGACTTAATTGGCTTTCCAGCAGTACTAGAGATCAAAGCATATTTATAGTATAGGATTTTAATCAATACATTGTCCTACCATGTACAGAGTTGCATTAACTTGCAAAGTTACAAAATGTATAATTATCCAGTTGAATGTTTCACATTCATTTATTGAACCACTCACTTCCTTGGTGGTTTTTCTATTTTTTATATACATTCTGTTTCTTTTCTTCTAAACCGGGTCATATTACCCACTAGGAAAAGACAGTCCTATATATGAAGAAACCCCATGATTACAGTGCACATATTTGCAGTCTAAAATGTATGCATATTTTGAAAGTTAAATACAGTCAGTCATGGGCTTATTGTAGTTTACACTTAAATGGATACTATAGTCACCAGAACAACTACAGAGATTCAATGCATTTATAGGGGGAGATGCTGATTGGCATAGCGTTTCACATGTGCAATAGCCTCCCAATGCTTTCCTTTGGGAAAATATTGGTTTTAGCTGAAATGTATAATTTGATGATCTCAGCCAAGAAGTCGGAGCGGGAGTGGGGCCAACCGTGAGAAGACCTGCACGACACTGGAAAAAAGGTAAGTAAAGGGGGGCCGGACCTAAACGACCATTTTAAAAATATAGTGTTAGGAATACACGTTTGTATTCCTTACACTCAGTACAGGAAAATTGTCATCACTTTTTGTTTTTGTTCAAAATAAAAGTTTGTATTTATTATACCCTCTTTGTGGATTGTTTTTTGATTGATTTGTGACAGGGGCTGTTTTCTACATTGAGGTCAGCAGTAAATTCTCTATTAGCACAGAAACACATTTTTAGCAAAACTATATTCTGAGAGAGTAAAAATAAATGTTTCACAGTTTTACCCATTATAATTTAACAACTAATTTAGCTAAATGAAAGTATGGGAAATTCATCCACTTGTCCTAACTTTGGGAATATTTTGTAAGCCTAAGATTTTCCCATATTTTTCCAGTTCCACACAGTGCCGTATTCACTAATAGGCTGACTGGTACTAGGGCGCCAAATTTAGTGGGCAGAAGGATATTTTTTTTTTATTTTTTTTTACTGCAAAACATGGTGCTGCTGCTTCTGAAGCAGTTGTTCGTTTTGAGCTTAGCCCGGTGGTACAGGCTATGTTAATTGGCTAAGAGAGATAAGTTGACACTCTTAACCAATGATCTGGGCTTGCACTGCAGGAGAGCGAATGGAAGCTTCTAGCAGGAGTCCTCGGCTCTTACTTCCGGCTGAGAGGAGGCAGGGAGGGCTGCCTGGTGGACTCCAGATAAGAAGTCAAACTGTTACCAAACGGTTGAACTACTTACTTACATTGGGGAATGCCAGGGGATGCCTGCACCATAACCACTATGGTGAGTTGTTGTAGTTATGTTTCTTGGAGTGCTCCAACGTACATATGAACTTTAATTTGGCTAGACGTAGGTATCAAAGCATCCTAAATGTGTTACTGGTCATGTACCAAAAGCAGTGCATTCGTGTCTCAAAGCTAAATGTTTTAAAATGCAATATGTTGGATAAGTGGTGCACCAACTTTGCATTATAACATGTTTGCTGAAGTCTCTATAGTTGACATTTGTAGTGCTTGCGCAGCAGGGTGGAAGAGTGAAAGCTCTTCTCTATGCTATTATCTGCTGTGGGCACTGATCTTTCTGCCCATTTGCCTCTTGCTGCTCCACTCTGTCTGACCTAGTCTTCCTTGGCATGTACTTCCACTTGCTGGAAAAAGCTCAGTGAGAGATATGTGTCTAGTTCACAAATATGCTTCTCCCTTCCTAGCCAACAAAAAAAATCATGGGTATAAGCAAAGCATTTCCATATTCTGCTCCACTTTAAGTCAGTGTTCCTCCAAGTCTGTTTTCCATGGATTGCATTGGGAAAAAGAATTAGGAATTATATTCTCTGATTACGACTGACACCAGAGAATGTTCTGGGTTTTACACTTTGCACTACCCTTTTTGGAACATATTAAAAAAAAGTTTCTCCAATGGCATTTGGTCCCTGCTACACTAGCTCATATTCATCCCTCTCAGACCACCTTATGTTGGCATAATTATCATCTTTGAGGCATGTACTTGAAAACGAGAGAAATCTCAATGTATCTTTCCTGGTAAAATATTTTATAAATAAATAAATGTATAGTGATATCTGGTAGGGATGACCTAAAATACTTCCATTGTGACATGCTGTGATTAGCCACAATATTAAAGTCACCTGCCTAATATCTTGTAGGTTCCCCAACACCATCTCTAGGTAGTTTGTACACATCCAAATGACATCCACATGAACGCCAGGACCCACGGTTTCCTGTTTTTGCAGCAACGTGAGCTACCGTAGCTCTTTTGAGTGATCAGACCAGATAGACTAGACTTCGCTTTCCACATGCACCCATGGCCCTGACGCTGGTTAACTGGTTGTCCTTACACCATTTTTGGTAGGTACTAACCTCGGCCTACCAGGAACGCCCCACAAGACTTGCAATTTTGAAGATGCTTTGACCCAGTCGTAAAGCCATCACTATTTGACTCTTGTCAAAGTTACTCAGATCTTTTTGCTTGCCTATTTTTCCTGCTTTCAACACATGAAATGTAAGAACTGATTGTTCGCTTGCATCTTAATATATCCCACCCTGTGACAGGTGCCCTTGTAACGATATAAGCAATGTTAAAGGACCACTCTAGGCACTCAGTTTAATGAAGTGGTCTGGGTGCCAGGTCCAGCTAGGTTTAACCCATTTTTTTATAAACATAGCAGATTCAGAGAAACTGCTATGTTTATTAATGGGTTAAGCCTTCCCCCTAATCCTCTAGGGGCTGTCTCATTGACAGCCACTAGAGGCGCTTGCGTGCTTCTCACTGTGATTTTCACAGTGAGAGCACGCAAGCGTCCATAGGAAAGCATTGTAAATGCTTTCCTATGCGACGGGCTGAATGCGCGCGCAGCTCTTGCCGCGCGTGCGCATTCAGCCCAGGAGGAGGAACGGAGGAGGAGAGAAGGAGGAGAGCTCTCCGCCCAGGGCTGGAAAAAGGTAAGTTTTTAACCCTTTCCCCCTTCCAGAGCCGGGCGGGAGGGGGTCCCTGAGGGTGGGGGCACCCTCAGGGCACTATAGTGCCAGGAAAACAAGTATGTTTTCCTGGCACTATAGTGGTCCTTTAATAACTACACTTGTCAGTGGTTTTAATGCTGTGGCTGATCAGTGTAGAATTTTTGCTCCATTTTCTCCCGTAATACAGTTCCTTTTAACTCCATGCCCAGGCATGGACTTGTTTCCACCTTACCTTTCCAAATCATTAAGATTTTGTTGGCATGTTTGTTTTTATCTGTTAAACAAAATTTGGCACTGCAGTGGAGTTCGGATTTTTACATGTTTTTTTACACACTAGCTATTTACAAACACTCAGAATTGATAGCCCAGTCTGCTAATGAAACTGTAGGGTCCTATGACAAATATGGGGAGTATAGAAGGAGTTATGTCTTCTCCCACCAAATTTAGCCCTTTTAAAAAATTATACCAGTACTGCTTCATTAATCTATATATTTTGTCTGTGTGGTTTTTTTATTGTTCATTATTTTACAATGTCTTTCTTTTATTTTTGGGGGGTGAACCCTGCAAATTACAAACTTATCTTTTTTTTTCTTAACTTCCAATTCACTCTTTAGTTTTTTTGTGAAATTCACAAATTTCCAATAAATTAGGAAAAAATAATAATAATTAGATGACGTTGTCCTTTACCTACTAGTACTCAAATTCCAGTGACAACTTCATGCTTTTTGTCTGTATCAATCATAGGTCAATGCTTTTACAAACATTCTGAGGCTAAGTATCTGTAGTGATTGTATTTCTTCCCCATAATAGGTTAGTATGATATTCTGTAGCCTTCTACCTCTATAATAAGTGTTGTAGTATTTTTTTTAAGCTTTTGAAAAGCAATGGCAATTATATATCTTCTCTACTGTCATAAGGGTGTGTGTTTGATATAATTTGATTTTCTCCTACAAAACAAATGCGCTTTCCTTTTTGGGGGATTTTCTAGTAATCATATTGCAGTGACATAACTATCCCAATTTATCTCTTAGTGACCTGTGTCTTTTTTTTTGTGTTTTGTTCTGAGTCTGCATTTTAAAAGTGCATTCTGCTGTACGTATGACTCTTTGTCCCATGGGAATTATAATGCAAGGAACAGTTGACACCCTCGGAAGGGCAGTGAAAATCCCTTAACGGAAACCACCCATTGAAAATGAACATATTTGACTGCCAAGATTTCTCTTTATTGTAGATGACAGATAAATTGCCATACAATGCAGATAAATATAGTTTAGCATAATCAGTCACTTGAGGGCTCCACTCACTCTGAAATTCTGTATTATGCTTTTTGCTGTACTTCTATAGCTGAAAGGTTTTTTTATATTTATGTGTTAGAAGCTGTATACGTGTAGGCATTGGGAATATTGGAATAAGGGTATGCCATATTTTCTGACTGTTTGACTGGCATTTGTTTGGCATACTTTTATAAAAATATTGTTGATGCAACATTCAAGCAACCATCCGCACACTAAAGACAAGAGAAAAAAGTTACTTGCGCACTATCCAAAATCCCTGTGCACATTTAAACAACTGAGGATTTTTATTTATTTATTTTTGTATCACTTGTGGTTTTCCTCTTATCTCTCCAAACTCTCATTCAGTGTCTCCTTTTCTAATGATACCTCCTCACCTCGTCCTGTCTCGGTTGGAGTCCCCCAAGGCTCTGTCCTTGGTCCCCTTCTATTTTCGCTTTATACTGCCTCTCTTGGCAAACTTATTACCTTTTTTGGATCCCACTACCACCTGTACGCTGATGACACCCAGTTATATCTCTCCTCCCCGGACCTCTCCCCTGCCGTCCTGCAACGTGTCACTGCTTGCCCTTCTTCCATCTCTAACTGGATGTCCTCCCGCTTTCTGAAACTCAATCTCTCTAAAACTGAGCTCCTTGTCTTTCCTCCTCCTAATACTGATCCTCCTCTTTCGCTCTCCCTTCAAGTTTGTGGTACCCACATCAGTCCATGCTTGCAAGCGCGCTGTCTAGGCGTCATACTTGATTCTGGCCTTACCTTTGAGCCTCAATGTCAAGGCAGACCCCCCTAAAGCGGGTCCTACACTGACCCTTCAGCCTGCTTTCTTGAGCTTCTGGCAAAGATATCTCTAATGAGACAGGGATTAAGGAGAGAGCGCAGGTAACTTTTTCTTTTCTTTGGCTTTTACTATATATTGGGGCTGATGTGTACTGTAGTGATTGCTGCCGGCCCAGTAGTGATGGGAGTGAGCGCAGGACTTATCTTTTTGTATTTGTATTTACTTTGTATCACACAGCCTTGTTACAATGCTGCCGCCCATCCCATGTGTTCCCTATTAAGGGTTAATAAGTATATAGGGGAGTATATAAAAATTACCCCTCTCTGTCTCATTAGAGATATCTTTGCCAGAAGCTCAAGGAAGCAGGCTGAAGGGTCAGTGTTAGGACCCCCTTAGGGGGGTCTGCCTTGATGTTGGCAGGCGGGCATTCCCTCCAATGGCCATTGGAGCAACTAAATGACCTCCATTTGTCTAAATATACATAGGGATTAAGGAGAGAGCGCAGGTAACTTTTTCTTTTCTTTGGTTTTTACTATATATTGGGGCTGATGTGTACTGCAGTCATTGCTGCTGGCCCAGTAGTGATGGGAGTGAGCGCAGGACTTATCTTTTTGTATTTGATTAATATAAATGTATACGTTTTGGCAGCAGTATTCCTTAAATGTTGGTATAATATTTCAGTTTCAACATTTTGCATTAATCATTCTTTAAAGAGTGTTTGTGAATTAATTGGAAAATGGCTAATTTAAAATGCCTTTACATTTTTATTTATTTATATTTACTTATTTTGAAGAGATACTCTACCATATTCAGTAATCAATAATCAGTACATATTACAGCTGTTGGTGTGCAGTTATTAAGCGGTTTGACATTTAAAAATTGTGAATTTCCTGCACCCTCAGCCCATCACGGTCTTCAACTTTGCTATGAGGTAATTCCTCATTATTCTGACTGCTAGTCTATAGCAGGTGTCAGCTGCCCTAAATAGCTACAGTACTTTCTGTGTGGCTGAATCACAAAAATGGTTGCCTTCACTACGGTCTTGCTTCTCCTTATCATTTCTTCAAATAGCTTAAATATCCATAATGGATGTTGCCATCTTTTTACCTTAAAATTGATAAGTATGTCAATCATGTACTGGTACATTAAACAGCGTGTCATTTGTGTGCAGACTATTTATACCTCCATCAGGGTTATTCACTCAAGTCAGACCTGGAAGCATAGTTAACTTGGAGAACTCTACTTCAGGTATTGTTGCCTAAAATTCGTAACTCACTTACATTCCTGAAAATTCTCATGTTGGTGAATAACCCTTAATTTATCAGCTCACAATTTGTAGTTGACTCCAAAGCATATTTTTCTCTTTCTGAATGTTAGCAATACAGCAGTGTGTGTTGCTGTTTATGATCCTGAGCATTTATGGTATGGAAGATTAAGTTTCATAATCAAATATAGGTTCTTGGAACCTGTCCGGATACCGAAGGATTCTCAGCAAGATATAAATCAGCAACCAAACAAAGGGATAGTTGGAAGTCAGGCGTATTACTGGGCCTTAGAGTGGCTCGGCCTAACACTTAGACATTAATAAGAAATATTAGCACAAAATACAGGCAGGGATTAAACTAGCAAAAGGATGAACCCCGTCTGATATATAGAACACGGAAGTATGCCAATCCAGAGTCCGGGACAAAGCCGAGTCTGAACACTGGAATAAATTCAGTCCGGAATGTATCCAAGTCAGGTACACAGAAACAATAGTCAAGGACAGCAAAACAATAACCAAAACATAATGCATTGAGAAAACAAAAAGGCACTGGTCCAAATGTTGGAAGTGTTTCATTAGGACACAGCCCATGCATCATCTTTGCATCAATTTTGCCTTACATCAGCCGCAGTGCATCAGATAGGACACAAACTAATATTAGATTTTATTAAGACACAGAGGCTCCTATTATTCTGCACTCTTTCTTTATTTCCCTCAGTAGCAAAGAAAACTTTAACAATTAAATCAACACAGGAAACAGTCAGTAACATATATCTTCCATGGCAACCAACAGCCAATCAGGTTCCACTCTCCAGCATAATAGGCGGTATTCCCTGAACTATTTCCTCTTTCTTTGTTGCTCCCTCATAAAAACGTTGTCCTGTTTTACCCTGAGGAAAGTCCCGAGCTGGGACTAAAATGTTGGTCTCTGATTTTAAACTGAACGAAATAAAGCATTGGAATTTTAAAGACCGGTGAGCGGCTATCCTTTGACACATTGTATCTTTGGAGTCCAGGCTTTGGCACCCGGCAATATTGGATATTACTAAGCGATAGTGCGGGGGATATTGTCTATATATATATATATATATATATATATATATATATATGATTTTGTCTTATAGTTGGTTATATACTTTTGTCTTTGGTTTAAATTTCGTTTGATTGCATTTATGTTATGATTATTTTTTTGTGTAAATAAATTTCTATGTTACTTTTCCCCTCCCTGTTCCCTTTAGTCCATTTTATGGGGCACCGGGAGAATTTTTCCTTTTCTCCGGTTGTATGCTTTCAGCTTTTTTCGCACCCTTTTTCTTTTGATTTAACGGTTTTCTCAGTTCGTGTGTTCAGGCATACGTACCATTCGATATTTTTGCCGTTTGTTGGTTTTCTGTACCTTTCTGTTTCCCTGCCAGCCACGTTCAGTACTTTTTACCGTTCGTGGGTTTTGCATGAAAAGTTTATTCATGCGAGTCTGTGCAGGTGCGCAGTTCATTTCTTTCTGACGTTCGTTCATTTCACAGGAGTCTAAAAGACTTTACATACGAACGAGTGGTCATTTAGTGGAATTTTGCCATTCAGTGAAATTTTCACGATAGTCTTGCCCCTTCCTGTTTCACCTTGTTTTCCGGTTTAGTAGTTTTAGCGAACAGGCGGCTCTTTTCCTCTCTCTGCACCTATTTAAGATTTTAAGGTTGACTTTGTTTATTTTTCAGCATTTTCTCCCTACTTGGGTTACTCAACCCTACAGTCAGATTACTTTACTACTTAAAGTGTTGCCAAAAATTATTTAATGATGCAGTCTGACAGGGATTTAACGTTGCCCGCTGGGTCTCAGGCGACCCCTCAGGTTCCCCGCGGTAGCCCGGTGGAATGGGCAAGCTCAACAGTGTGCGCAGCAGACGGGTATGTCAACTGCATCTACTCTGACACCGGTCTCTCAAGGCCGTAAGGCTAGGACCAAGACCAAACATTCCTCCAAAACTGTATTGACTGACAGTCTGCCTACCGTCACAAATGGTGCACAACCACCACCGCGCAAAAGAGCCACTAGCCTGGCAAAATCGGCTAGATTATGGAAGCGGGCAAGAGCCCAGCTTGATTTGTCTGATTCAGAGCTCAGCGACATTGAGGAGGAAATGGGCGAATCCGATAAGGACGTCTTGGATGGTCAGTCCAAATCAGACTCCGACGGTGCGATTGGTGGGGCATCCACCTCCTCCCTCACTACTTTCCCTGCTACGATGTCAGGGGGCCAGGTAAGTCTGTTGGGGTCTGGTGAAGACTCTAGGATCCTGGATCCTCTGGGTTTACCCCTTTTTGACCCAGACGAGCTTAGACATCCTCATTCAGCGGAATGGTGTCCTTCTGACCATGTGGCGAAATATATCACTTCCAGAGTACATAAGCCCTTGGATAAGGCTACTCGAAATAAACTACGGGCAGAATGCCCCCATCCCACTGTCCCAGATGACGCATGTAAAACGCCCATTGTTGACCCCAAAATTGCCCAATTCCTAGGGTGGAATCCTAGAAAGGGCCTAGATTTTGCTTTATCTGTCAAGACAAGGTCTTGGACATTTTGGGCCCTGCGGCAAAAATCTTCGTTGCTGTCGAAGAAGACTGGGATCTAGATAGGGATATTATCCATGGTTGGATCCAAAGGATAATTTGCCTAGTGGACAACGTAAACTCAGCGCGGGCTACCGAGCGCTGCAAGTCCATCTTGCTGAAAATCGAGCCAAAGCTGGTTAATCTAGCTATTAATGAGCCAGGTGCCCAAGCTAAAGGGTTGTTATTTGGTGACTCCTTTGTGGAAGAGTTGGGGTCTTTTGTGCACACCTTCACAGCTTTAGATAAAGCCCAAAGCAACATGCGCAAAATCTTTCACCAAAAGATTTTTGCCGGAAGAGGAAGGAGCCGTCTGTCTGGCCGTATTCACAGAGGTTTGTATAGGCAGAACCGAGGTTCCTATTCGGGACGCGCTGGCTTTCAGGAGCCAAGGACCACACCAGGGTTCTTCCCACAAAGAGGCAGACCCTGGGTCACTAGGGGCATCCAAGGAGCTTCTTCTGGACGACGACCTTATGGTAAGTGTCTACTCTCCCCTTTCTTCCCTTCGGCTTGTAGGGGACGGACTCATACATTTTCTCATGTGTGGTCGCCTCTGACGTCAGTTGCTTGGGTCCTTGAAGCTGTAACAGGTTATTGCATAGATTTTGTGTCACACCTGATCCAAATCTCCCCTCCCAGAGAGATTGTTTTTTCCCAACACAATACTCTCCTTGTATCCAAGGAAATTCACGAATTGATGCGCAAACAAGCCATCAAAGAGATCCCAACCAATACACCGGGTAATTTCAGCAATCTCTTCCTGGTACCCAAAAAAGGCAGAGGGGTGAGACCAGTCATAAATCACCACTTCAAAATGGAAGGCATACACTGCCCATGCAACTTACTACAACCAGCAGACTGGATGGCCAAAATAGACTTACAAGACGCATACCTCATGGTCCCTGTAACGAAACGACACCGAATTTTTCTCCAAATCATGTGGCAAGGAAGGAAATGGAGGTTCACATGCCTCCCGTTCGGCCTGTCATCAACCCCGTGGCTGCTCTGCTACGAAGTTGAGGCGTTCGACTAATCATCTATCTGGGCGATATCCTCCTTCTAGCCCAGTCTGCCGACCTTCTCCACACACACCTGACGTGGCCTCTGGCATTACTGCAAAACCTGGGTTTCCTTATCAATTAGGACAAATCCATTTTGACACCGGCTCAACATATCGAATTCCTGGGACTAGTGATCGATTCAACTTCACAGAAGTTACATCTTCCAGTCTCAAAATTGCTAAATATCTAAAAAGAAATCAGACGCACGTTGCCCATTCGCCAACTCTACTTCAAACACTTGGCACAAGTCATCGGACTCCTGGCAGCTTCCATCCAGGGCATATTCCCAGGCCCGCTCCACTACTGAGCTCTTCAATGGTTACAAGTCTCTTACCTCAGAGGCAGAGCATCCTACGAAGACATGGTGACACTAGACAAAGAGGCCTCTCTGAAACTGCTATGTTTTCAGCTGCAGGGTTAAAACTAGGGGGACCTGGCACCCAGACCACTTTATTGAGCTGAAGTGGTCTGGGCGCCTATAGTGGTCCTTTAATTCAACCTATTTTATTTATTTATAATACAAATTAAGTCACGTAGGCTACTTTACAAAGGAGTGAGTGTTTTTTTTTTAAGCACATGGAACTATAAAGTATGGGCCTTCTTTCTTGCCTAACATTTGTGTCCTAGATGGTTAACACGACTGCTGAACGTTTCCCAAAAAGCAAACAACTGATTGTAGTGGAAAACTAATGCTAGTATCAACTTCCTTGGTAAGTGAACTCTGTTGTTATTTTGCATGTCAGACATAGTTCATAAAATACAAATATTAATTTCCTTAAGTGGAAATAATTTTGTCCTGTGGAATATTTTGGAGTTCTGCTGTGTGACTAAATAAACATAATAGAGGATACAACCTTTATTAGTAGGTTACTCAAACCATTTTTATTTATTACACATGATCATAGTTGGTGATTCTAGAAAGGTTTCCAACATGTATATGATCTCAGACTAGCAAACAGGGAGCAGAGTATTTCCAACAAAGGACTAATCACTGATAAAATGTTATCCAGGTATCGACTGCGTGAACATAGCCCAAGCAAAGAAGCAACATATAAGAACATAGTTTAATCAATACATATACTGTTAATTTCTCTAGAATAATGCTTAGATTACATTTTATTACATACCACCTTGAACCTTGTAATACATCTATTTTTGGCTGACAGATCCACTTTAAAAGCTCCTTTTGTTTTTAATGCATATTGTTTCACACATGAAAAAGTTTTATTTTTTTGTTTTTTTTTGTTTTTTTTAAAGCAAAAAAAAAAACTAACAAGAAAAACACAACTTATTATGTGCTGATTGACAAAGTATTAAAACGACTTTTCTTCTCACTGGTGGTCAAACCTAATAGACATTTGTCAAGACACACATTTTGTAAATTAATGACATGGACTCTAAACTCTCAGATCTTTTTACTTGTGTAGGAGCTTTCATCTCTTTGGTGTGTAATAGTTTTTGAAATATATATGGTTAAAATAATCATGAAATTTAAACAAAGTGACATTCATTGAAAAAACCTGTATGGGTATGTGGGTATGCATTAATGAATACCTGAACACTCACCGGATATGTACCATTAGTTATGTACTTTGATAGTCTTTCTTTAGGTTACCTTGTAACCGTCTTAGATTTGCAAGATGATGCAATCAGACTTAGATTGCTGAATGTATATTACTACACAGTAGCAGTGGATTCAATGACATATGACACACAAAACCTGCTTAACTAAAGAGAAACCTGTTCTCTGAGTGTTTTTACAAACAGTGTCTTGAAAACTGGTGGACATTTTTTCTAAATTTCTGAACATCAATCTCAGGGCCGTCTTTAATATTGATTGGACCCTGGGCAAGCATCTGTTTGGGCCCCCTGGGCATGCAATCACTCCCTCCACCCCAACCTAGAGGCAAAACTAATGTAGAGAGTGCCTTGGTGCAACAAAAAAAAATTCAGGCCTGCCCTGTAGCACAAGAGTAAAGAAAAGATAGATCCCCATCTGTCATACAACTCCTGCGATGCTATGCCAGCTGGGGATCTACCATCCTAGCAGGGTTGTATTTTTGAGCAGTGTTTGTGCAAATGAATGTCAGCATGTTATTGTATAGAGTGTATGTGTGCATGTAGGAGTGTATTTGTATGTACTGTTACTATTGGAATGCAGTGGTGTACTTGTGTGTAGTGTTTGCATTTTAATGCAGGGATGTGTGATTGTTTGTAGTGTTGGCTTTTAAATGCAGGTGTACTTTTGTGTGTAGAGTTGGTGTTTGTATACAATTTTAGCGTTTTAATACAGGAATGTGTTTGCATGTAATGTTTGTATTTGCATGCAGGGGGGTGTTTGGATGTAGTGTTGTCTTTTAAATACATGTGTACATTTGTGTGTAGTATTAGTGTTTCAGCAAACTGGTGTGTTTGTAATGTTTGTGTTTGCAGGGGTCTGTTTGCATGTTGTGTGATTTCTATAACACATATACACATACACATTAACACGCAGATACACACATGCTCACACTGACACATGCTCACACCTTGACACATACTGGCACATACACACACACTCAGTTACACACCCTTTGACACACAGATACAAGCACTTTGATATACACACACTGGCACATACACACACACACTGACACAGGTATATACACACACACTCAGATACACACATACATAAAGGTATAAATGCAGGGGTGTATATGTGTACAGTGCTAGAGATGGAATGTAGGAGTGTATTTGTGTTGGCATTAAAATGCTGGGATGTATGCATTACCACACACTCAGATGCACACTTACACACACACCGAAACACACACACAGGTGCACATACAGGTGTATGAGGTATACATACACACAGAAACACTGACACACAGACAAACACAGCCAGATACACACAAGGACATAAACACAGCCAGATACACACATATATATGTGTACATTTACATATTTTAATCTCTGCCTTCTAGCAGCTCTTGGACAGCAACCTTGGCCAATATAATGTCTCAACTCTGTTCTTACATACCCTGGTCCAGAATTTGGCAAAAGTGACATTTGAAAATGGTGTACAGTCTTTGATAACACTTGATGCAATATGTTAAAATAAATACTTTTTAAATTTATATTTAATAGGGAACTGTCAGGTTCTTCTAGGATTTTTAACATGTACTTATTCCCTGTGTGTTACATTACAAACACCAACACACTTAAATAAAAGTGATATCAGAAATTAGCAAAACAAAACATATTTAGCCACCCTCCTGTCTCCTTACATTTTGGGTACAGAAAGGTGGCTTCCCTGGTGTCCAGTGGGAGCTTGCTGGCCCAGGCTGATGGGAGTCTGCCATCAGCTTTATCAGTCCCTCTCCCCAACAATGCTTGCATCCTCCTCCGTGTGGTGTGTGCCTCCTCCCTAGCGGCACTGAGGAGGAAGTGATCAGTTCTTACTGGGAGGAAACAATCTGACCTCACTTCCTCCCAGCATGCCCAGGAAACAAAGAGACTCACAGGGCAGTATGTGAGGGGGCTAGCTGTGAGTATGTAGTCAGCCACCCCCCATATAACAGGGGCCCGGGCCGGTCCAGAGCAGTATTAAAGGGCTGTGGCCCCTGATTACCTCAGGTGCCCCATGGGGCAACTGCCTTAGGGCCCCCAGGAGTAACTGGGCCCGGGGCAGCTGCCCGTTTTGCCCCTCCTTAAAGACAGCCCTGATCAATCTTCTTATACCTCCTTCTAAACCTGCTGCTATTATAATCTACTACAATGTGTGAATTAAACTAAAGGAGCTATATTACCTCAATAAACATCGATTTCCCTTAAATAAGCACACTTGGCAAGTTCTGGTTATCTCAGAAAATGTTTTAGGATTTGTCTTTATTGACTATAAATTTGATTTCCGAGACACCATGTGCCAAAATCTCACGGGAAACATGTTTAGTTAATTTGTTGATTCTGAGTGCCGTTCCATGAACCAAAAAGAAAATTCACTTATTTTCTATTACATGACCCCTACTGCTGCTAAGGCACATTTTTTTTTTGTCTGTTTGTTTGTTTTCCACACTGAAGGATGGTCACTAATGCTCCAGACTGGATTTGTGGGAAAGCTGTGTTATTATCAGGGTGGAAAGGGTGAGTGTGTGGTCAAATGTCCATTCACCTTTTCCTTTCAATTTTGGATAAATCCCCTATTTTGAACTTGAAATGACTCATGCTCTCCATTTTTCAATAAGACAAGATAAGAAAAGGAAAGAATACAATTAAAAGGAATACTGTAGGCATCAAGTAATGTTTGCTTAAAGGAATACAAATGTGTATTCCTGACACTAAAGTGTTTAACTATTGAGGTCCCCAGGCCTCCTCTGATCTCAGTAAAAGGTATTTAAACTTACCCTTTTTAAGTCTTGCCGTGGCTGGCACTGCCTCCATGCCTGAGATCATCAATCTTGACATCTCAGCCAATCCAATGTTTTCCTATAGGAAAACATGGGAAGGCTAATGAGCATGCATGGAAAAATGCTGCTCTGCGCCAATCAGCATTTCTTCATAGAGATGCATTGAATCAATGCATCTTAATGGGGATTGTTCAGTGCCTCAATGCAGAGTATGGGGAGTGTGGCCTAGTATGTATAGTTTGATGTTTTTATTATTATTATGTATTCAGATATATAATAATCTATTTTGGCAACTCAGAATTAGTATTGCAAAAATGCCTGACATAACATAGTGAGTAGGCCAGGCAATATTGTAGCCATTTTCTCATGTCAGCATAGCCATAGGCAGCATTTGTCCTGCTCTTATGGCTGTCTGAATGGCTTTCCCATTTTTGTTCTTTAGTACTGACATTCGAACCGAACAGCAGCATAGACTTAATTCTGACGATCTGACTTGTTTGGGTTTTTCCTGCCAAGTTGTTTCAGAAAAAAAACAAAGTGTTTTGCCCTACACAAGTCTAATTTCAGGAAATTTATACAAAAGCAGTTGCAGAGCAAAAGACTGGGAAACATTGGCATAAAGAGAAACCTGTTCTATGCGTGTTTTTACAAACAGTGTCTTGAAAACTGGTAGACATTTTTTCTAAATTTCCAATATAGAAGGACCTTCTATTAAATGTGTTAAATACTTATCCTCACAATGCTTATGATTCTCTCCTAACCTCTAAACTGCCCTTGTTGTTTTAAGGACCTTTTCATAGACAATACAATCGCAATTAATAGCACCAACGTATTACGCATGTTAAATATACTTGCATTTTACATGATAGCATTGCAACCTCCATTAGTTAGCTTGTTAAAGAGAAAATATGCAAACGTATATGATGGGATTACCACCATCATGGAGTTAGGTCTCAAAGACCTTCCATACTTTATCTTAAGGCATGTTGAAAGGGCTGCCATCAGGGGGTGACACGCTGTCTGGGCCCATAGGGTGGCCCAAGCATTTAGGACCACCCAATGGGCCCTATATCTTCAAGGTCCCGTTCAGTGCTGCGGCCATGTAATAGCACGACCAGGCCCTTTTAAACGAAACACAAGTACTGCAAGGAGGAAGTGACGGATGGCTGTGTTTGTTAGTATGTCTGTCTGGCTGTGTGCATGTCTGTATGTATGTCAGAATGTATGTGTGTCTGTATGTATGTGTCTGTATGTATGTGTATATATTTCAGTATGTATATATGTGTCTGTATGTATGTCAGTATGTGTGTGTGTGTATGTTTGAGTGTGTGTGTGTCTGTATGTCGTTATGCATGTGTGTCTGTATGTATGTTAGCATGTGTCTGTATATGTGTGTATGTCTGTGTCAGTATGTATGCCTGTTTTAGTATGTGTGTATATTTGTGTGTTTGTATCTGTGTCCTTTTGTAGCAGTGCATGTGTTTGTGTCTGTGGGCGGGAAATGAAGGCTGGCTCTGAGAGCGGGATTTTGAGGCGGGTCCTGGTGGCGGGCCCCCAGGGCCAAGACCATGAGCCGTGTTAGGGGCCCCAAAATTTATGATGGCGGCCCTGCATTTTAAGATTGGTCATTAGACTATCTTTCGCCCAGGTCACCATTCAGCTGTAACTTTAGTTCCGTAAAAGTTTAACAATAATGCACATGTAAAAAGACATATAGGCTGAATGTTGTTTTTTAAATGATTATCATCACGTTGTTATTTTTATATAGAAAACACTTAAAAATTACCAAATATGCTGAAATCCTATTTATTATAGTTTGAATTCTCTTTTATCATTTTCAAATGGCCATCAATCACTATTAAAGGGAAACTATAGTGTTTGTTTTTCCTGGCACTATAGCTTCCCCCTCCCGTGGCACTAAAGGGGTTAATACCCCCTTCAGTCACTTACCTGGGTCCAGCGCCGATGTCCCTTGGCCCTTGCTCATGTCCGCCCACGTTCTTCCCCCGCCAACACCTGCTGGCAGGGAGACCTCATGCGCATTGAATGCTTTCCTATGGGGAAAATCGGACGCTGGAGGTCGTCGTGCATCAGATAACTGACCAAAAGTCCGTTTCAGTTCTGGAACACTCTGGTGGCTGTCAGGTAGACCGCCACTAAAGGAGGAGTTAACCTTCAGAGGTAATTATTGCAGTTTACAAAAACTGCAATAATTACCACTGCAGGGTTAAGGGTGATGGGAGATTACACCCAGACCAATTCAATGAGCTGTAGTGGTCTGGGTACTTACAGCTTCTCTTTAAGAAAAAAGAAACTAGTCCAGGACAATACACTGAATGATCACAATTAACAATTTTTGCCCATTTGGAGAATTGTACCTTAAAAACAAGTCTCTCCTGTCATTATTCCAGTTTTCTACTCAAGTACAGTTAATTTTTATCCAGCCTGTCTCATATAATTAATTGGCAAATATGTTCTTTCTGTCTCTATATATTATCACATTGTTGTATGGTATACATGGTTTTATTTATGGATATTTATTACCCCTATTATATTTATTGAGCACAAAACACAAGAGCAATCTCATAAAAATATTAACTTATTAAACTTCTCACTATACATCGCCCTGGATCTTTGTCATGGTAGAGCCCCCCTCCATTTTCCCCCACCCCCTCTCCACACACAAACAATACCTTAAATCTAAGATATCTGCAATGCAACATAGATATGGCAAATACAGTTCCATCAGCATAAAACAACACAAATGCTGATCCTGCTGCAAAGAACATCTCTCATGTCTTGGATTCCCGTGTCCCTTTATCTTGTAATGACAGTGTGTGGAAGATTTGTCTTCCTGCTCTAAATAGTTTTTTTTTTCTTCAAATGTCCTACTGTGTGCTTCTTTTGGACCTTGGATAAACACATTGTAGTTTAAAAGTGATTAAACGTGCCACAAATGCCTTGCAGCTTAATGCCCACCAAAGATGAAAGCTGTCTTCTACCTTCATATAGTACTCATCCAATCCAGTTGCTGTGAAAATGCCATTTCTGGTGGTTTACTTTGCCATGCATAATTTCCCCCCACTACAACTATGCATTGCCTTGGTAGGCATGTTCTGGGTTACACTTTATCTGTGGTCTGTGGATATAGTAACATACCATTAATAAATGTTTTTCATGTTGATGTTACTGTAATACAGGATTGAATTATAATTTTCTTTATTGCTGTTGGACCACAATTAATTCATAAATGTAATTATGCTATCTATTTGCAGTGCTTGCTTTCACAACCCAAATTCTGGGCTCTCCAGACCACTGCACTAATTCTTAGAACCAAATTAGAGAAAGGAAGTTCCCGGCGTGTTGAAAGAGCCATGATGCAAACCCAGGTAAGATTTTCATTGTAATGTTTTAATTGCATGAGGCCATTAAATGTTTATTACACGAATAACGGGATAACAAATCAGTTTTACCAGTTTTAGACTGTAACTTTTTCTACACAGTTTTTTGTGAACAAATTATAAAAATATATTAAAGTTATGTCTGAAGCCACATCAATGTATATCTGCATCCTTTTATTCTAATCTAGATAGCTTGGAACACAAAACATCAACTACAACTTGCCTTTTCTAGTGGTTGCAACTGCTTAACACACCAAATAAACTGTTTATATTTAAAGGTATTTCTGAACAACACATTATGGCTGAATGAAGCATCATACTACATCTCATTTATTGCACTGTAAATGTGTGTTTAGCCTTACAGTTTAGACCTGTGTATAATATCAACACTAACTTGAACTGTAAAATGACTTGAGGGAACTTTTATTTTTTTCTTCTTCTTCTATATAATGTTTTTATGTTTGTTTTATTGTACATCAAATAGTGATCCTTTTGTAGAGTAGCTTTGACAGGTTGTACAGACAGCTTTGGGAAGTGACATTTTATACTGTACATGGTATACCTTACTATGGTAATGTCAGGTTACTGAATGATCCTCCGCAAGGTGTAATTCAGCAACCTAACCAAATGGCAAAGAGGGAAAGGATAAACCGGTTTATTGACAGACCTTAGATTGGTCAAACTTAATATTCAGGGATGGGGAATTCCTATCGCCCAACGCCAAGAACAGGCAGTTTTGCACCCCGGGCAAGTAGCAAGCGCACACATGGCACACCCTTACTAGACGCATACTAACACACACCAGACAAACTACACACTGCCAGCACACTATAAGGGAGGACAGTATTTCTAATTAAAATTATTTGTGGGTCATGGCAAGTAGCTTCTCATGAGGTACAAGTGGATTGGGTTACCACTTTAGTCCTGCAGACAAGTGATTTTTAAAAATGTCCACACCCCTGACATTAGAATAGAAAAATTTGCACTAATATTTTTTATTTTTTTTTTATTATTTTTTTTTTACTCAGGTCTTGGTAACAGCATGAAAAAGTTAAATGTTACAGAAAAAAAAAAACAACATATGCATGTCATAAAACATTTGCAATAATGCATAACAGACATGTAAACTCGCATGTAGTGGCCTTGGGGCATGAGCTGAGGGAATATTATTTTGGGTAGTGGGAGTCAGCGCTTATTGGGAAGCCTGGAGGTATGGTCGCTAATGGCTTTTAGGTTGATTGTGCTACTAACATAATGATGATGGTATGGTTCTGTTGCCAAACTAGGTTAGATAGGGTGCGTGATTTCTAGTGTGTGGACTTTTAAAAACATGCTCCCGCTTTGGAGTGAACCCCATTACCCCGGGGGGGGGGGGGGGGCAGGAGGGGGAACGTTCTAACTACCTGCGAACAAGAACATTGGAGAAAGAAAAGTCCCTATAGCCGAAAACGGCATGCCCGTGTAACCAGAGGGCCGTTAAGAAATAAATATCAGGTAGCTATTAGTCCCGGAGTATTTCAGGTGACAGTCGCTGTAGATGTTCTTGCTCCAGCCCATCAGCCCATCGGGACTGGTGTCGCTGTCGTTGGGTCACTTGCTATTGGCCATGCCGCTGGGTGGGTAGTCCCGCAATGTATGTGGTGTCCTGTTGCAGCCCCAGGGTTGGCAGGAGATCTTTGGCCCCTTACATGACTTGGACCTAGAATGAAGTGTCGCCATGGTGGATCAAAAGCGCCCAGGGTCGCCTCCATTGGTATGTAATTTTATGTAGGCGAAGGAGAGCTGTGAAGGATTTCATTGTGCGGCGCCAGGCCCGAGTCGGCCCTGTCTTGTGTGATTCGGTAGGAGTCTGCTTTCAGCGTGTTCAGACGGCCTTGCAGGTCTCCGCAGACCCGGGCCATGTCAGCTTGTATGGTGAGTTGAAGCCCCGCTAGCAGTTCTTTCATCACCGCTGTGGTCACGGGAGATGTGTCTGCTTGGGGTGAGTCTGGAGAGGAGCTGTCAAGATGGGTTGAGCGGTGTAGTTCAGCCCTGCTTGTGAAATCATCCGATATTTTGGAGCAGTCGTCGGCGTAGTCAGCCATGTTTGTGCCCATGTTGTTGCAGGCCTGCCGCCTTAGGTCTCCGATATTTCCACTCAGCTGAGGCTTATTGGGCTTGGCCTTTTTAGTTTTTCGGCCCATCTCTTTACTCCTCGCTAGCAGTGCAGGTTGGTGCGCTTTGTAAGGGGTTTGTGCCGTGTTAGAGGGTCTAATGTGGTTGTTTGATCCAGAGCTTCGATTGCATGCGGCCATTCAGGTCTGTGGCTTGGCTCCACCCCTAAATCTGCACTAATATTAACAAAGTGATCAGGCAAATAGATAGACAAAAGGAAGTACATGCGAGTCTGGTACACTGGAATGCAAGAATAATGTACAAGGTAAAGTCAGTCAGGGACAAACCGGGTCCGGTACACAAAAACAATGGGTCAGAGAATGCTCTTAAGGGCCTTAGAGACATGTAAGGACACTGTCTAGAAGTAAGAAAGGGTTTAACTAAAACGTGGTACTTGCATCATAACTGTGTCAGTTATGTATATAGCTCCTAGCAGGACACCATCTAATTAAAGGATCGCTATAGGGTCACGAACACAAACATGTATTCCTGACCCTATAGTGTTTAACCCAACATTTAGGTGGCTTGGCCCTCCTTAGCACCCCTATAAAAGTTTAAAACTCACCTTATTTCCAGCGCCTCGCGGGTCTGCCGGTGCTTGCTCCGCCCCATTTGTAACATCTTCAAAATGGCATATTTTTGACAATCCAATGCTTCCCCACAGGGAATGCATTGGATTGGCTAAAATCAGCGCTGGGCCAAATTCCGTTTTGGCCAGTCAGGACCTCCTCTATAAGGAAAAGTCAGCGTCTCTATGCAGAGCGTGGGAACGCTGAACGCAGGGCTGCCTACTGTGCAGCCCTGAGCCTTTTAAAGCCTTCTAAGGAGTGGCCACTTGGAGGTGTCCCTAGGGGCAATGTAAACACTGCCTTTTCTCTGAAAAGGCAGTGTTTTATATGAAAATGCCTGAAGGGAGCTATTGGTGACTATAGTGTCCCTTGAAGATATGTCACTTTAGAATGGATATTGGCCAAAATGATGTGAGTGTGATCTTCTGATGGTGCTGTGCTAGGATGAAACAGTTTCACCTAAATTTGATGCAAATGCTTCAATCTGTGTGAGCGGTCTCTGGATGTCGCTGGTGTTGAAAAGTGCCCTCATATTATGCAGATATCTGTTCCTGTACGTCCAGTTGTCTGGTTACAATTACATGTCTTTTAGTCCACCCATTGTACAGCACTACGGAATCTGATGGCGCTATATAAATAATAATAGTATCTGGAACGTTAATTAACTCTTGCTTTTGATGTGCATAGTAGTACATTATGATCTATCTTTACCAGACTTAGGTGCAAATGCATCAATTTTGGGAAGTGGACCATCTATTATTATGTAGTAACTTTTACTAAGGAAAATAAGAAATGTACATACCTCATTTTCTAGTAAGTCAACAGGACTTACTTTATGGTAAATTACCTGTAATCTAAAGAAAAAAATAGGAAATAGACAATGACAGTTCCTCTTTTATACAGGTTTTCTTAGAATGTTTCACACATTCTGTTTTTAGTTGCCCTTAAGTATGTTGTTTTGTCTGAAAGTATAATTTTTGGCATTAGCATGTTATGCAGATCATATACAAGACATATCTGGCTTTAATTCAGTGCACATTCAAACACTGCATTGTTCTACGAGTTGTTTTCAGTTCTTTTTGTTTTTTTTTTAATCTCGGTTTCATGCCAAGATCTCTGTACTCTGTGCTTTGCCTCAACGTGTATAAGGCAGCTTCGTTTTTGTTCATGTTAGAAAAAAAAAAAAATTCCAACTCCCAATAATTACAGAATGAACATGATATCTGTTATTGTGACATTAGATGTTACAAAGTAACTTTATATTCATGTAAAAGCATAGGCTTTAAATTAAAATGCCATAGAATGCAGCAGGATGCATTATTCTATTTATTTGTATAGTGACTGAGGAGCTTTACTTTCTCTGAACCATACATACTAAATGAAAACACTACAGAGCTAACCTTTATTTATATAGTGGCAACGTGTTTAGCAGTAGATACTTTGCGCAATGAGAATAATAACTTAGTTTATTTGTAAACAGTGCTGTATAGTAGGCTTTGAGAGACTGCCCAATGGCTTCAATTCTAAAAGTGATAGAAACAGGCAAGGTCAGGGTCGTAGTTGAAAAACGAGAAATACGTTGTCTAGATATCATGGGACTTCAAATGATGATGGTTAGTGGAATGATATATGTTTCTGTTTCTGCTTTCACAGACCCAATTCTTTATTTGTGTGTTCAATTGGCCTACAGATCAGTGTATGTGATTTGAATCTGGGACATAAGATGACAACAGTTTTACTTAGGAGCTACCCTTCTACTTCTTCCTTTCGCCTTATTGTTTTTTAAAATTTATTTATTTTTCCCATCTGTTTAATATAGAGACAAGAATTATTTATCTGCACTGCCGGAATAAAAAGTGTCAAGCACACTTTTTGTGTCCATTATTGTGCTATATATGTGAAATGGAAAAATCAATCAAAGTATTGATTATTTCTTTGTGTATCTGCCCCTGGCCAAATCAGTGAAACAATGCGTGCACGCTCCCTGGAGTAATTCACACCAGACACAGGTTCGAGGTTGTTGAATAACTTGAGGAAAGTTTATTCAGAGGGGACGGCAGGTCCCTTTTAAAGCAAAATTACATCATAAGCATGGTCAGAGATAACATGGAATAATACATCAATAATTGGTTAGGTGTTAAGTGGTTGCTTCAATGCTCTGCCTACTGTAGGTGATGTCACCGGGGCCATGAGAGTCTCCCACGGTTTCCCGGCGCCATCTTGGTGCACGAGGTAGTTAGTCGATGTTAGGAAGGGAAAAGGGAAGGGAGGGGGAGGGGGAAAGGAGCTAGAAGCTTCCAGCAGCCATCTTAATTATAACATGTGTGCTTAGCTTTATATATGATATATCGTGAAATGAGTAAATAGACATTTTTCACTAACTAGGAAATATGTGTAGACCTTATTTCCACAACAGTCCCCCCTAAAATGGCTATTTACCATAACAACTGCTACTGTCCCTAATATGTCCCTAGCTGCCTGCAGCTCATCTGTCTTAACAAGCATCGAACACTTCACTCCGTGGGTAACCCGCGGTGGCTAGTCCACCACATCTCCACACGTGAGACTCGCCTGTCAAGACAGACGCTTTCCCTACACTGTCCCTACAGGAAAGCAGTTGTTTGTTTGAACTGATGTGATTGAAGGGGTGTATGTGGAGTATCATCTTCGAGGTCTGTGATGTCTTGATGTATGAAAGTAGGGGTCACGCCATCTATAGTCTTGTCTACCGCTTTCTGTAAGTACTTCTGTATGCAGGGGAGTACGCAACAGGTCAGAAATAAGAAAATGATGATCATTATAAGAACAGCTGTCCCTACCTGGAAGAGGGTCCTTTGCCAACCATTCATCCATCCAAACCATCTGTCCCAAGTGTCAGTGACTCCTGAATTTTTCTTTAGCTCGTCTGCAAGACTATCTAGCTTTTCTATGGCCATAGTCACCTTACCATTGGGTCCAGTGTTGTCTGGAATGTATGTGCAGCATGTCATGGTCTCAGGGAGGATTTTACATACACCCCCTTTCTCAGCCAATATCATATCTAGGGCCATTCTGTTCTGAAATGTCATTTGGGTAGTGGCTTGTAATTGCTCTGCCAGGCCCTGTAGGGCATCCCTGGTGTAGTTGACAAAGCGCTGTTGATTATAGTAAATGTAGTTAATCCAATTGACATTTTTGTTAGCAGTTATCATTGGAATTAGGGATTCAAATCCTGCAGCCACTTCATCTCTTGCTTTGAATTCGTTAGGCACCCCCCTTGGCACACCTATGGCATCAATATACACATGGGGGTCAAAGCTCCCTCGGATAGGAGTCTCTCGTTTAGTTCTAGAGTGTACATGTGTGAGGTTTAACGTGTTATGGTTACCATCTGGAATAATATGGATAGGCATTATGACTTTAGTTAGGGCACACTCCCCCCACCATTGCCCAGCTAATTGGGACCTCAATTGTTTATCACCACATAACCAATAGATATCACCGATTGTCTTTGTGTGATTCATTAGCAGTGATATGGGTGGATTATGGTAAGTTGAGCAGTATCCTGATGGGAATTTGCCCAGATACAAACCGGTGTTCTTAGATATTGTGTAACATGTGTAATTACCTGGGTAGATGGTGACTCCATCAGGTGGTTTTACATGTCCATGAGTGATCGGGTAAATTCTCTTCCATGATTCACATGTTGAGGAGTTGGTGATGGACTGTGTATAAAGACTCAGAACACATGGTTCTACTTCAGGAGGTAAGTTCAGAGGAACTGTGCCCAGATGGGGCCTGGCTCCTCCACACACGTAACAATTAGTCTTATTGTGTGAGTTGGCATTATACCTCATCCATTCTAGCCACAAATTAGTGTCTGAAAAACCAGTCTCCACTGCCATAGTGTCTTCAAGGGTGGGGTTGGCTATAGCTACCATGTCATGCAGGGTCTTAATATGTGGTTTTAATGGGTTAACGATCATGTGAGTGGTCCCTAGCCAGTCTGGGGAGGTGAGCATGTCCTGTAGGTAAAATGTCCCCAATGCATTGTGTGAGCCACATCCCTTCCAGTACATCCCCATCACATATTCCCCCGCGTCCCTTGGACTAGGGTGTTCTATATTCAGGGTAAGTTTAATGGGAGTTGACCCTGTGGGTTTACTCAGAGTCATTCTAGAAAGTAGGGGCTTCCCGTCTTTGTCAAGTCTGTCCAGTGCAACCTGAGGTCTGTAGCCCCATGGTCTACCTGTATTCCACCCGGCAGCTTTCCATGAACTACAATGGTGTCCCCAAGCTCCTCCAGTCACACAAATGTATGGGTCCTTTTTGTTAGGTATGTCTTTGTATATGGCTGTATGTTGTGTCTGTGGAAATGTACAAGTAACTATGTCACAGTAATCAAAAGTGTATGTGGCTACATCAGTATTAGAAGAATTGTACCAGAAAGTGTAAACGTGATTATCTTTGGTTATGGCCACTTGTTGGGCCCAGGCAAAGTGCAACAACATAAGGAAACACAAGACACATAATAAATTCATATTTAAACAGGATCAGCCTCTTCTGGAGCAGGCACTTTTTTGCAATGTGAAGCGTGTATCCAGGAACTTTTTTCAGCTAGTTTAACTGACGTTGCTGTAATCAGGAGCACTTGATAAGGACCATCAAATCTCGGTTCTAGGGTGTGTTTTCTGAGGAACTTCTTAACCATAACCCAATCACCCGGAAGCAGCTTGTGTGTACCTGTATTCGACTCAGGATCTGGAATAGAAGAAAACACTTGGGCATGTATCTTGGTCAAGGCATGTGAGAGGGCAGTCACATAGTCTACCATAGCGTCTGACTGAATCTGAAGCTGTTGGGGAAAGTAGCAACCTAACCTGGGTGCTGTACCAAACAAAATCTCATAAGGTGACAAGCTGTATTTTCCTCTGGGAGTGTACCTTACACTGAATAACGCTAGTGGGAGACTCTCGGGCCAGGGCATGTTAGTTTCTTGTGACATTTTAAGCATTCTGGCTTTCAAAGTGCCATTCATGCGTTCTACCTTACCACTACTCTGTGGGTGATATGGTGTGTGGAATGCAAGGGTCACCCCCAGTGCTGACCAGACTTCCCGTGTTAGCGAGGCAGTGAAGGAGGTCCCTTGGTCACTTTCAATTACTTCTGGAACCCCGTAGCGGCAAACAATTTCTGTCAAAAGGTACTTGGCTGTAGTCCTCGCGGTGAGATTAGTCACTGGGAAGGCCTCTGGCCATCCTGAAAACATGTCCACTATAACCAATGCATATTCATAACGTCCGCTCTTCGGCATCTGAATGTGGTCAATCTGAATCCTCTGAAAGGGGTATTGTGGCTTGGCTAGGTGATTAGGTGCAGTCTTTATGACTTTTCCAGGATTGCATTTAGCACATATAGTACAAGATTTACAGTAATTCTGTGTTAAGGTAGTGATGCCTGGTGCTTCAAAATACTTGTCAATCAGTGAGTTCATCAGGAGCTTTGACAGTGGGCTGGCCAATGGGCCCATTGGACCACCGCTGGGTACATACTTCTAGGTAGGCAGAACTTGAGATTGATGGTGTAAACATCATCACGGAGTATTGCTCCTTTGTTCTTCCAACTTTGTTTCTCCTGAGGAGTGGCAGCAGCTTGTTGTTCCCTCAGAAGCCTGAGATCTGTAGGCAATGTCTGCATAGTGTAAATAGGTAATGTATCTATGGCCACTCTTCTGTCCACTTCCCATCCTTGTCGTGCTGCCTCTTTGGCTGCCTGATCAGCTAAGTTGTTGCCACGTGCTTCTTCTGTGTCTAATCTTCCATGAGCTTTTACTTTCAGTACTGCCACTTCTGCTGGAAGTTCCAATGCATCCATCAGTTCTGCAATGGCTGCCCCATGTTTTACTGGGGTACCGGTGGCTGTAAGAAATCCTCTGGTCTTCCATATTAAGCCAAAATCGTGTGCCACTCCCAGGGCATATCTTGAGTCCGTATAAATGTTGACACGTAGACCTTCGGACAGTTTGCAGGCCACAGTCAAGGCTGTTAACTCGGCCTCTTGGGCAGACTTAGTTGATTGTAGGGCAGCTGCTTGTAATACTTGACATCCTGTGGTGACTGCATATCCAGTGTGATATTGTCCTTGTTCATCAGCAAACCTTGAGCCATCCACAAATAGTGTTTGATCCGGGTTGAGTAATGCAGCTTCATAAACAGTTGGTAGGTGTGTAGTTTCCATTTTCATTTGTTCAAAACAGTCATGGGGGATATCAATGAGGTTGCAGTCTATGGTGAGTGGGTCCTCACAGGCCTCTGTGTGGTACCTGGAGTACCCTGTTGTGCAGTAGTTAATGGTCTTTTTATTGATCCCCATAGAAGTCAGTTGTTCTTGAGTCATTTGGTTCCAGGTTCTGGCCATCGGGCCTAAGTTCTCCCATGAGGTGTCGTGGGATCTGGTGAGAGATATGTGTGGGATAGCTGTTTCCCAATGGTGGTAGAGGTGTGTTACATTGTCTGGAAGGTGAACCAAAATAAGCATGGTACCTGCGGAGTCCCAGAATAAGTCAGTCAGGGTAATTTGAATTTCTTTGAGCTGGAATAGTTCTTCCTCATAGTCCACATCAGGGCTTGGTACGTCCCTAAACCACAAGATACAGTGGAGTAGGGCCTCTGATTGTTCATCATGTGGAGGTGTGAGTACAGGCAACTGTAAATCGGCTCGAACCTCTGGATTGATATCCAAGCTGTACCAGTGATGCACAATTCCCCCCTTGGGAAGTGGCAGAAGAGTGGCTGGGTTCAGGGAAAGGCATCTCTGGAGTTTCACATTATCAGGTAGGAGTAAGGAGGTCTGTAGGCGAAGGTGACGTTGGGAAGAAAGGTGCTTAGGTTGAACTTGCTGCAGGATTGCAGTAATGTCGTGAGGGGCCAACACTGTGAGGTGATGGCCAAGAACAAAGTCATTGGTCTTGTCCAGGAGAGCGCTGGCGGCAAACACCGCTCGGAGGCAAGAGGGGCTACCCCTTGCAACAGGGTCAAGCATGCAGGAAAAATAGCCAATAGGGCGTTGTCTTGATCCATGTTTCTGGGTAAGGACTCCGGAAGCATGTCCTGATTTTTCAGAGATAAACAGATTGAAAGGAAGTTGGTAGTTGGGTAGGCCCAAGGCAGGTGCAGAAGCAATAGCTCTTTTCAGATTGTGGAAACAGATGATAGTTTCTTCAGTGAGATGAAAGGGCTCACTCCTGAGGGCATCATAGAGTGGCTGCATGAGCTTTGATGCTTCAGGTATCCAGGACCTGCAGTATGTGATAAGACCCAGAAAAGCATGGAGAGTCTGATGTGTCGCAGGTAAAGGAAGGTGCAGAATGGCTTGCACACGTTGAGAGGTTAAATGTTTGGTGCCATGGGAAAGGCAATGTCCCAAGAAGACCACAGAGGGCCGGCACCATTGTAGCTTGGATTTTGAGGCTTTGCAACCAGCTGCAGCGAGGAAACATAGGAGGTCTTCTGATTCTCGCTCCGCAATGAGCAAATCAGGAGCACAGAGAAGGAGATCATCAACATATTGAAGCAGGACAACATCCAAATGAGACTTCTGCCAAGGATCCAGCACCAGGGACATGGCATGAGCAAACTGTGTGGGGGAATTCTGAGCCCCCTGAGGCATAACAGTCCAGGTGTATTGTTGTCCTTCATGGGTGAAGGCGAAGAGAAAACGACAGGAAGGGTCAAGGGGGACACTGAAAAAGGCATTAGCTAGATCCACCACGGTGAATATTGTTGAGGTTGATGGGACTTGGGACAAGAGGGTGTGGGGGTTAGGAACAATTGCGGTGTCTTTCATGGTTACTTCATTCACAGCACGAAGGTCCTGCACCATGCGGTACTGGTCAGGCTGACCTTTAACAGTTCTCTTTTTAACAGGAAAAAGTGGAGTGTTACATGGAGATGTACACTTGATGAGGGCACCTTTGGCAAGGAGACTTTCAACTTGTTTGGTAATGGCTTCAGCTTGTGCAGGCTTCAGAGGGTACTGTGGCCTGCGAGGAGGCAGTGCTCCAGGCAGGAGCTGGACTAAGACTGGGGGTACATGTAAGCGCCCAATATCATCCGGGCCGGTGGACCAAAGTTCTTGAGGGATACGATCCAGAGCACTGGGGGTGTGTGGGACCCGTGCACTCCCTGTATTGTCAGTTAGGTTTAACAAAATGGGGAGTGAACAGAGGACAGAGGTATCCTTTTGTGATAAGGGGGTTGTCAATTCAATCTGCCCATCTGCAGTGAAGGTAATGGAGGCCTGGAGCCGAGAGAGAACATCGGCACCTAGGAGGTTAATGGGGCAGGTAGAGGAAACAACAAATCGGGAGAGGATGTGTGAACCTACGTGTAGGAGCTTAGTAAGGGGGTTGCTGCGTGGTGTACCATCCACCCCAACACAGGAAACATCAGTGTCAGATAAGAAGGAAGGGTCTGGCAGGTCTTGTTCCCTAAGGACACTACGGGCTGCACCTGTGTCAACTAAGAAAGTGGTGGGGTGGCCCTCCACGGGGAGAACTACAGTAGCTAAAGGGCCTCCCCCATCCCCCGCAGACACTGCCATGGCAGGGGTTGCTGACACAGGCTTGCCGGTTACCTATTGCAATAAATCCAGATGGGCCTGGTCTGGTCCCTGGTACCGGCGGGAAGTGGAAGGAGGGTTAGCAGAATGCATGGGGGGACAGGATGGGCGGAGGGTATGGCGGGGCTGGCCGTCTTGGAAATCATCGTTGTCATACCCTTCAGCGGAGGGTGAAGTGTATGCACGAGCTTCTGATGCAGGGAGCCGGGCTTGAGTGTATTCAGGAGGAGGAGGAGGTGGTGGTGGGGGAAGCTGAGGCAATTGCGGATGGGGCAGGGCGGGGAAGTAACTAGGGGAGGGGAAGTTATAGCCATTGACATGGGGACTTGGGTACCGGGGAGTTTGCTGGCGGAACACTCTAGGCTGTGGGCAATCTCTTCTAAAGTGGCCTGGCTGATTACAATTAAATCAGGTCCGGATTGTCGTGATAGTCCGGTCCCGGGGGAAGGGAATTGGTGCAGGCAGTGTCTGGGGTGACTGAGTGTACTGTTGGGGGAACATCTGAGGAACTTGGTTAGAACCAGCAATTGGTGTGGAGGTGGTGTACATCAGCGGACTAGCCCTACGCTGTGTGGGTTGCAAAACAGATTCTAAGCCCTTGGCTACCAACAAAAGGGTGTCTAGTGGAATAATTCTGTACTCAGGGCGAGCTAAAATCAACCCCTTACGAATGTGTTCTCTTAGTCCTGCCACAAAAGCTGCAGATAGCATCTGGGTGTGTGCTTTGTTATAAGTGCTGAACCCTAAGTCCGAGAAAGTCTGAGTCAACCTAGAGTGATACTTTTCAACAGTCTCAAGTTTGTCCTGTATTATGTCATTAATGCAAGTAGCCTGGTCAGCTAGTTTATCCTGCGCCCAGGCGTTAAGTTGTTCACAGAAAATTTCACCAGAACGAAAATCAGTATCAGAAGTAAGTGGAGCGTCATTAAAGCTCCGTTCCATGATTGGCCAGTATGCGTCTCCAGCCTTAATTTCACATAAACTAATAAGATCCCGCCAAGCAGCGGAATATGTCTTACGGATCTGAGCCATCCTGCGGAAAAAGGGCATGGGGTGTTTCTCAGGATCAGGGAGTTAGGACACAAGGGTAGCAGCTTGGGAAGGGTTAAAAGTAACATACATAGGTGGTGCACCATCCGCACCATGACTAATCTGGGTATACCCCTGGGGAACGGAGTGTCGTTGGGGAAGCCTGTTTCCCCCCAGGTGGGGTGAGCTCTGGTCCACCACAACGACCTCCTCGGGCACCACCGGACCACGGTGAAGAGTAGCCTCAGGGGTAGCTGTAGCGGGGGCAACTGGGAGGGCGGTGATAGGAGAGGTAGTTGGGTGGAAGCCCGAGGCTTGGGGGGAGGCACCCATCGCATAGGGTTGGTCCGATGTCACAGACACCTCGGACCCAACCACCATGATTGGGTAACTAGAGCTGGCGGAAGGGACACGGGGAACTAAAGCCGTGGAAGGGGCCATCACGGGGGCCGGCTGGGCTGGGCGTGAGAGGTGTGTGTTTAGGACATGAGCAAGAGCAGAGATTGGATCGGAAGACAAGGGAGGGATCGAAGGCTCGGGGGGAGGAGGAGGAGGAGGAGGTGGTAAATCAGCGGGAGGCAGCGCAGGGATCGCGGAGTTAACCAGGGAAGTAACAGCAGTGAAAAGGGCGGATATCGAGGTAGACAGGTCATTAGTCATGGATGCGTCAAGGGTTTCCGGGGAAGGGGTTGGAGGGATGGGAACAAGGGGCTGTGGCAGAGCAACGTGGGCGGAGGGTTGGGACGGCAAACCAGTCGGAGGAGGAGTAGGCAGCGAGGTAGAGGGGGCCGGGACTTCGGGAGGAGGAGGTAACTCTGTGTGGACAGCGGGAGGGTTCCGAAGGATGGGAGGGGTGTCAGTGCATGAGGAGGAGGTAACACTGGAGAAGGGGTTGGAGAGGTGGTAACAGGGGGTTGGGTCAGGGCGGTGAGGGCAGAGATTAGGGACGGCAAATCGGCCGTGGGAGGGAGAGGGAACGAGGTAGAGGGGGCTGGGACTTCGGGAGGAGGAGGTAACTCTGTGTGGACAGCGGGAGGGTTCCGAAGGATGGGAGGGGTGTCAGTGCATGAGGGGGCAGAGGCAAGAGGACCGGGATGAACGGGCTGGACGAGGTTCAGGAGAGCGGAGAGTAGGGATGGTGGGTCCTTAGAGGAGGAGGAGGAGGATGGAAGGGAATGAGAAGGAGAGAAGGGCAGAGAGGGTGCAGGGGTGGGGGTCACGGGGTCTCCTGGGTGTATGGTAGAAGGAGGGTCAGCGGGGGGACAGAGATCCGGAGGAATAGGGCCAGTGGAAAGGGCATGGGTTGGGGGAGTTGGGTGTGTAACAGACGGAGAGGGTGAGGGAGCGGGAGTTACTAGGGAAGGGGTACTCGGGGTGGAAAGGGAATGAGAGGAGGAAGGTGGGACTTCAATGGGTGAGGTGGGGGAAGCCATGGCAGGGCTCGGAGTGGGGATGGGCACTGGGAAAGGTAGCGAAGGACATGGAGGCGGAGGGGCTTCGACAGACATGACGGAAGGATGGTTGATGGAGGGGGTTGGGTCATAGGAGGGTTGGGGCATGGGAGTGGGTGGGAACAAGTGAAGTGGCACTGGATAATAGTAAGCACCATCCGCACCGAGTACGGGGCACAGGGGAGTGGGAGCTGAAGGCACACCCCCGGAGGGTGGGGTCTGTGCTGTGACGGGAGAAGCAGGGCGGGAATTTAGTGTTGCGCTCAGGGCGCCATCATAGGGCGGTGGTCGTGGAACAATAGAAACAACATCATCATTGTGAACACTCCTATGATAAACGTACACAATTTGCCCCTCAAACTCCAGTTCTTCCTCGACCCATCCTTCCCATTTCAAACCTCTAGCTACCCGATACCAAGCTTCTGCAACCTTTGTGAGTCCATTATCCAACAACAACCCTTCCTTGTCTATGAGTAGCTTTCTCCAAAACTCAGGCTGCAATCTCCCACTGGGCAACATTTGGAAGCCACACACCTTAGCAATCTTTTTAAGTTTCAACATCGCATCTTCCCCTGCCCTTTCTTTCACAATGTCACAGGCCAGCAAGCCTTTAGTAGGTCTAGCGTGTTCCTGTCCCATTTTGAGTAACCAAAGCGTGCCACACGTTAAAGACAAAGAAGTAGAGAAGGTACAAGGGAAAAAGAATGTCTACAGTGCTCGACTGCCACGAGAACTTGAGCCCCGTGCGTCTTCCCCAAACGTAGACCAGTCACGGAGATCCGCCCACCCGGGGTGGTGGTCACGGACGGGAGCCAATGAGCGTGGGTGACTAACACAGCTCTGGGCAACAGGCACAGGAGAGATAAAGAACAAAGGAGAAAATGAATGTGGCTGCGCTAATGAGAAGACATTTGCAAAAATCACAAACATACAAATGAGCGTAAACTCCGGAATCCAGAACTAACCACACAATACACACACACACACCAAGGGTACCCACACTGTAACAACAATTAAACAGAAACCACAGAATGATAGAGAGTAAAATAGCCATGTACCACTGGTGTCAAATATTCAGGGTATAACAATCCCCAGCCTTCACCCACCAGGCTGGTCCCGGCAAAACACTGGTACCAAAGGAAATACTGCAATAATCAAACAAAAATCCCAGCCCCACCGGCTGCAATGCGTTCCCTGCCCGCTAGGCAGTCAAGCTAACATAAAAACCCAGCCCCACCGGCTGTAATGCGTTCCCTGCCCGCTAGGCAGTCAAGCTAACATAAAAACCCAGCCCCACCGGCTGTAATGCGTTCCCTGCCCGCTAGGCAGTCAAGCTAACATAAAAACCCAGCCCCACCGGCTGTAATGCGTTCCCTGCCCGCTAGGCAGTCAAGCTAAACCCAGCCCCACCGGCTGTTCCCTGCCCGCTAGGCAGTCAAGCTAACATAAAAACCCAGCCCCACCGGCTGTAATGCGTTCCCTGCCCGCTAGGCAGTCAAGCTAACATAAAAACCCAGCCCCACCGGCTGTAATGCGTTCCCTGCCCGCTAGGCAGTCAAGCTAACATATAAAATGCGTTCCCTGCCCGCTAGGCAGTCAAGCAAACATATAAAATGCGTTCCCTGCCCGCTAGGCAGTCAAGCAAACATATAAAATGCGTTCCCTGCCCGCTAGGCAGTCAAGCAAACATATAAAATGCGTTCCCTGCCCGCTAGGCAGTCAAGCAAACATATAAAATGCGTTCCCTGCCCGCTAGGCAGTCAAGCAAACATATAAAATGCGTTCCCTGCCCGCTAGGCAGTCAAGCAGACATATTTTAAAGGTTTAAGAAACACACACACATAAATGAATACAGGAGGCAGATAGACAATCGACAGGTTCACTTAAAAAGGGCGCACCGGATGAGTTAATTACCTGTCTCTAGTAGCCTTCTGGAAGCCGGAAGTGGACTCGGAGACAGACCGGCACAAAACAGGAGAATAACACAGGCAACAGCTGTATTATGGAGGTGATCAGGCTCCACTTGTCCCACTTTCCGGAGGTCCGCTCCGGTCCGTTGGTTCCGGCCCTCCGAACCGGCTCTCCGGTGGGCCCCACGTTGGGCGCCAATTGAAGTGGAAAAATCAATCAAAGTATTGATTATTTCTTTGTGTATCTGCCCCTGGCCAAATCAATGAAACAATGCGTGCACGCTCCCTGAAGTAATTCACACCAGACACAGGTTCGAGGTTGTTGAATAACTTGAGGAAAGTTTATTCAGAGGGGACGGCAGGTCCCTTTTAAAGCAAAATTACATCATAAGCATTGTCAGAGATAACATGGAATAATACATCAATAATTGGTTAGGTGTTAAGTGGTTGCTTCAATGCTCTGCCTACTGTAGGTGATGTCACCGGGGCCATGAGAGTCTCCCACGGTTTCCCGGCGCCATCTTGGTGCACGAGGTAGTTAGTCGATGTTAGGAAGGGAAAAGGGAAGGGAGGGGGAGGGGGAAAGAACTAGAAGCTTCCAGCAGCCATCTTAATTATAACATGTGTGCTTAGCTTTATATATGATATATCGTGAAATGAGTAAATAGACATTTTTCACTAACTAGGAAATATGTGTAGACCTTATTTCCACAACAATATGTGTGTGCAGTCCTAGAGAATGCATGTTTAAGGGCAGAATGCATGGAATTATTTCCTTTGATGTTTGAATTCAGTTCTTACCCCAATTACCCGAAAGCCAGATAGATGGGCTGTAGTTGCAGCACAGGAAGAGGCAAAGTTTGCATTGGATAGTCAACAGGTGATAAAATGAGCTGACTATATGGGCTGATCGGTCTGCTTGTATTTAAATTCTTTGTTTCTAGCAGTACTGCAGCAGAATGGTCATTTGGGCACAGTGCAGGCTGCTGTCATTAGAAGGCTCTGAAGTCAAATGAAAGGTTTATTGGTGCTGTTACCAGTGCCAACAGTCGTAGATAAACTTCCTAATTTCGACTGAATTGTGACCTCCCATCTCAATACACACATAAGAATTTTAAATGATATGCCATTCAGAAAACCATTCCCCATTCACTTAAACTTGCTGTGGAGCGAGAAAGGAGTATACATTTTTTTTCTTTCTCATGTTCTGACTCACCAAGATAAGTATGAAAAATGGCTTTACAGAGTATTGACTTTTCTGTAAGATGGAAAGCCGCAGCTTACGGTGAATTAATGTCCTTTGTTGATGTATGAGATTAATTGAATTCGCTACAACATATATGGGCTTAAAAATACATTCCTCAATAAATATATGTGTAGTCTATTCTTATGCTTACTTAAATAAAAAGTTTAAAGGTATAGCCCTAAAAAAAAAAAAAGAAAATTATTTCTTCCTATCATTAAAGATAATGCCGCCCGTATTTGGAATCATAACTTGGATTGACACCTGTTCTAAAGAATACAATCTGGAAGCTAAATATCAGCCAATCCCCATGCATGGCACATAGGCTAAGCTCAGCAACAGGTCAAAATAGACCAGAAACTGTTACCATGCTTCTTATGCCATAGGGGAAATGACGCCGGCATCATTTATTACATGTATAGCCTTCACAAAAATGGTGACTGTTCTCTCTATTATTTGTATGATAATTTTTTTTTGTCCAAGAATGTTCACATATTTCTTGACTGATGCTTTTTTTTTTTTAGAATATCTATGAATTTATTTAAAATAATATCTACAAACAGATAGTCAGCCTGCAAGCTTTATTCATGGAACTTTGAATGGAACATTAAAATGTCTGTAAATAGACTAACATAAAGCTACATATAACAACCACCACCCTTTAATAGGGGGTAACATCTAGTCGATACTTTAGAAGTGTAATGGAGGAGTTAAGTGGGGAATATTAAAAGATAACTTTTACAACTCATTATAATAAAACCTATTTGTGCATATATATTTAAAACCCACCTTAATCAATATAAAAAAAAAAGTCCTACAGTAAGGAATAGAATATTGGCACTGGAATCAGATGATCCGAAGTGCAATGTGCTGTAAACTTAGATCAAATACTCCAATTTTAAGTAGTACAGATTAAATACATGAAGCAACACTGAGTAAAATTAGTCACCTTAAAACATGCTCATATAAAATTAGAACTAGCATAGCCTTCAATCCAACCACTACATAACCAATTTTGTATAGACTAGCTACAAAAGTATGTCACATTTATGCATATCAGATAATACCTGTCTGTTTATAAGCAATGTCCTGTTATATGCATCTTTTGATAATAACGTTACTTAAAGGACCACTATAGTGCCAGGAAATCATACTCGTTTTCCTGGCACTATAGTGCCCTGAGGGTGCCCCCACCCTCAGGGTCCCACTCCCGCCGGGCTGGATGGAGAGGAAGGGGTTAAACACTTACCTTTCTCTAGCGCCGGGCTCCCTCGGTGCTGGAGACTCTCCTCCTCCTTTCCCCGTCATCGGCTGAATGTGCATGCGCAGCAAGAGCCGCACGCGCATTCAGCCAGTGCTTTCCTATGGACGCTGGCGTCTTCTCACTGTGAAAATCACAGTGTGAAGCGAGGAAGCGCCTCTAGTGGCTGTCAATGAGACAGCCACTAGAGGCTGGATTAACCCTAATGTAAACATAGCAGAAAGGGTTAACCCTAGGTGGACCTGGCACCCAGACCACTTCATTAAGCTGAAGTGGTCTGGGTGCCTATAGTGGTCCTTTAACCTTGTTACTGTTTCTACTACAAAAAAAAAAAGTGAAGCACATCTTGTCTTTTGCGAGTACAATGCTTGTTATGTCATTTACCAACCTTGTCTTGTGTAATCAACTCTGTACTTTGAAAAATAAAGAATTAAAAAAAAAAAGAAAGAAAATTAGAACGACGTTCACAATCGTAATAGATGGAATATTGTGGTGGTCTAACAAATACAGGTAAATGATACCCTGTAGCAAAAATATTTGCAGACTCATTGTAGCAATTAAAAGGTTTGCAAAACTATACCACTGCAAAATTGCACTTGCGTGACCTCTCAAAAATGAAAAGTATAGGGATTAAAGGTACCCTGTATAATATTATACTTTTAAGGCCAATGAAACTCTCAGTGAAGTAGTCTGTGTGCCATGTCCCTGTCAGTTCAGTCTTGTTTACATTGCATGGTTAGCATGCCTCCAGTGGCTTTCTTCCTGACAGACACTATAAGCGTTTCTGGCCCCAATAGCCAGGATGAACCCGACAATTTATTCAGATGGTCTGATTTGCGTTTTGTTGTCTCAGTCAAGGAGGCAGAGTGTGATTGTGGAAGCCAGTGCAGTGATTGCTGAAAGGTAAATAAAACTTATCATTCAAACTCTCACATAGAGGAGAGGGGAGATCTAAATAGGTGTTAGGAATACATGTTTGTATTCCTATTGCTGTAGTGTTCCTTTTAAGGGACACTGTAGGCACCCAGACCACTTCAGCTAATTGAAGTGGTCTGGGTGCTGTGAACCTTTTGCACTTAGTTCTGCAATGTAAAACAGAGCTCTTGGTCTGCCCTCTCTGGCTGTCTAACAGATAGCCCCTAGAGGGCTTCCAGAATCCAAACTGACTTTTGGTTCGTTATCTGACGCCGGACGTCCTCGTTGAAAAAAGCTTTCCTATGTGGTGGTCTAATGCGCGCATGTGGTTATTGCAGCGGCTGAGGAGTGTGGGCAGAGCTTGGATTCAGGTAAGTGGTTGAAGGGGTTTTAACTCCATCAGCCTTGTGGGAGGGTGGCACGAAGAACAGGGGGACCTACTAATCCTGTAGTGCCAGGAAAACAGGCTTGTTTTCCTGGCACTATAGGATCCCTTTAATAACACTGGAACATGCAATACAAGAAAACCAATTTTACATACTGACTATTAAAATGTATCAAATCACCAGATTTGAAATTGAATGAAGTGAGCTAAAGATTATCCTAAACCAGGGGTAGGCAACCTTCGGCACTCTTGATGTTGTGGACTACATCCCCCATAATGCTCTTTCACCAATAATGCTGTCAAAGCATCATGGGAGGTGTAGTCCAAAACATCTGGAGTGCCGAAGGTTGCCTATACCTGTCCTAAACTATAATGTTCGAAATCATAGTGTGTGTGTGTGTGTATATTCACCAGAGATTAGAAGTGAAAAAAGTGTTGGCGACTCTGTGAAAAATCTCCCCCAAAGTGCCCATAGACCTTTTTTTTCAAATGTTGCCAATGATGACAATCCCAAAATGCTTCAAGCCCTTTTATTTTGCACTTTATAGCTTACACTGCAAACAAGGCATTACTTCTACACAGAAATAAGGGAAGATCGGTATGTGTTTATGACCGTCTCAAATAAATTGTGACAGTTGGGAACTATAATGCTGAACATTATATGTGCTAGTTGTCACAATTTAGTTGAAAAAGTTACAAGGAATGTACCGATCTTCCCTGATTCCTTTGTTGTACCAAGACTTCATAAACTGTTGGTAGCTATTATTGGAAATGTTACAAATTGTCATCTGTGTATTGAAAAGGGCTTATTTTATTCTACAGAGGCCAGTTATCAGTTTCACAGCAAAGCTTCATATCGTATTTTGTTTTCCATTTTTATTCAGTATTACACTGCTTAGTAAATTGCCCCCATGTCTCTTTCTTTTCCTTGTGAGAAAAAGAAAAGAGTGTTGTTAATTGTTGTAGACTGCTGTGTTAGAATGTGCTGAGGCTTAATAACGAGAAATAAATCTAAGCTCCAATCACTACAGTTTAGATAGTTTGTGTAAACCATTAAGTGGCGGATTTAACATTTCCCCCTTGTGTCTTTTATCTCGATCAAAGGGAAGTTAGTTTAGTATTTTGGAAATAATTTTCCTTGTTTGGGTTATTTTGGAGCTGAAGAATGTATTTGAACTCATTAGATGGTAAAAGGTTGACTGTGCTTGGCCAAGCACTATGCTTTAAATCTTGTTTACTGGAAAAGGATTTAAAGTAATATGTTTTAAACTGTAACTTTTAAGTGTCATTGTCAACTTTCCCCTACTATGTGTACCCAATACTTGTCTTAGAATAATACACATTCCATATTTAAAGAAACAAAAGTTGAGTATAAAATATTCATGCGCAGCAAACATTCCATAACTTTAAATACATTAAATACAGGCTGCCAAACATCAGTGAGGCTGGCTAGAGATGAGGAAGACTCATTGAGTGATGCTGGTGTCAGACTTGTAGGCTAACATAAAAGGGCGAGATAGGCATACCCCGCTGGTGCTATGTTTGCTGCATAGCCTCTTAGTATGTGTAGGGCAAGTTTAATTAATACTCTGCTGTTGAGGTATACATGCTTTGCTTTTAGTAAGGGGCATCTGAGGCCTCCCTGTTTTCTGTGTTGCTCGGGGATGCGAGGTAATTTGGGAGTGTCAGGGTGAAAACTGGGGTTCCTTGTCACTATAGTTTACAAATAGGTAGTCATAGCAATTGTACGCCTATATGGGGCAAGGTGGGGTAGTATGGTGTTTAGCGTTGTCAGTAGGCGTCTGGGGGGGCGGCCATTAATACCGTTCGAGCTGAGGATGATGGGTGTTGCCGTGTATATCGTATGGGCAACAAAAATAATCATAGTAAGTCCAAAGAAACTGAGGCTGAAATAGTCGGCTGCTAACTTATATCAATGTGAGCCACAGATTGAGAGAGGTAGTCCCTATGTAGGGAGAGTCAGGTGGAGTCAACCGCTGACCGTTCTTGTGTGGACTGATGAGGGACAAAGGGTCGCGCTGTAGCCGGGTTCCACTGATGAGGTGTCCGTTCCTTTGCCCGGGTTCCCATGGGAGCCAGAGAGTCCTGTGGCAGGTTCAGGGTCTGCAGCAAGGCTTTGGCTTCTTCCATGTCATATATGTACCACTTTTCTTCGTCCCGGAGCACCATTAGAGTGTGTGCCATGCGCCACCGGTACTGGAGGTGGTGTTTTCTGAGCAAGGTCGTAAAGGGCAGAAACGTTTTCCTCCATGCCAGGGTGCTCCCCGAGAGGTCTAAATACACTGTGAGTTGCATGTTCTCAAACTGGTAGGGTGTATGATCTTTGATGGCGTTGAGGACTGCTCTCCTGTCCCCTTCGCTCCGAAAGCGGACTATGAGATCCCGTGGTGTATCAGCATGGGCTTTGGGTGGCTTGGGTATGCGGAATATGCTCTCTAGTTCCACCGTTTTGCTTTGTCTTGGAGTCAGGAGTGCTGCCATCAGGCGCCTGATAAAATGCAGTTGTTCTGCTGCTTGCAAGTCCTCGCTGATTCCGCGGATTTTCACGTTCTTCTTACGCCTTAGGTCTTCCAGTGCTGTAAAGTGTCGCTTGTAGGACTCATTTTGTTTTTGCAAGCCCAATATTGCCTGCTGCAGGGAGGCGATTTGTTGCGTGTGTTCTCCTGTGGTGATTTCTTGCACTCCCAGCCTACTTTACAGGCCTTTGATATCACACAACTAAGATGGTTAGGTAGCTAGCCTGAAAGGCAGAAAAGAGTAAACCGTATAACAATCCAAGAGTGAGGGATAAAGAGGTATTAGAGGTACACAAAGTCGTTAACAAGCCAATGGGATAACAGAAGTACATGAAGTAAAGAAACAGGCTGGGATCAAATATCAGGAAAAAACTTTAACGAGCTGCCGGATACCTTATGCGGCGGAATGTGTAAGTATGTGGTCACAAATGTGATGCTGGAGAGTGAAGGTCAAAATTGACATTCGAGTCGGAAGCGCTATTAATGACACAGGAAGCAGTGTCAAGAAAGGGTGGAAAATGATGCATGGGATATGGTGTGGAGTGGTATCGTGATTGCCCTGTGCAATGTTACGCCCATGTTAGTTCTAATTGGCTAATAATGGAATGGATAAGAAGCATATACCTAAGCATGTATTAAAGGGACACTATAATCACCAGAACAACTACAACTTGTTGTATTTGTTCTGGTGAGTATAATCATCCCTTCAGGCTTTTTGCAGTAAACACTGCATTCAGAGAAAATGCAGTGTTTACATTATAGCCTAGTGATACCATTGCTCACTCCGCAGATGGTACTTCCTGGGGCAGTGCTGCACAGTGTGACCCTCTAGTGTTCCTTTAATAGATGTCTCATAAAATAATTAAATATATTAATGTATTGGTAATATAATACAGAATAATGTTTATGTAAATATACTACGAGGTTGTATACAAAATCTAAGAATGCAGGATCCTTAAAATCCTTTGGTTTTTTTTTTTGGTTTTTTTACTTTTCCTCAAAATAACACTCATGATTTTCACTTCAGTAGTCAAGATCTGTCCAAGCCATCTACAGGGGATCTAGTTCAATAAGTATACATGGCTGGGTGACAAGAGTGCAGGGGAGCTAAAGCAGGTACCCGGTGGAGGATTTCATTATTCTCCACCCGGGTCTATGAAAGAAAATATCGAGGCAGTGGGGGCTTACCAAGCGGTGGGGCGGACATTATCGCGAAGCAGAAGCGCGGCTAAATTGGCAGCGGAGGCAGGGCTAATACCTACCAGAAGCCCCTGGTATCTGCTGCGCAGGAAGGAGTCCCCAACAACCAACTGCCTCCACTCCCCCATCCACCATAATGGAAAGCGATAAGTGTGTGTGACAGTCTGCATGTGTGTGTGTGTGTGACTGCCTGTGTGTGTGACTCTCTGTGTGTGTCACTGTAGCTGTGCCTTTGTGTGTGCCTGTGCCTAGAGGGCTGGAGATCAAAACCCTAGGAAGTTTGGAAGATCTGATCATTTAAGAACAGTTTTTGCAGCTATGCCCAGCCGATGTACAGGAATGGCTGCTGGACCGGAACCCCAAAACAGCATTGGAGGCAGATGAGCTGGCAGATTTCCACACTGCCAACCGAGCAACAGTGGACCGGAGCAAAGGTTTTGCCAAGGGAGCATTCAGCTGGAAGACCAAACCACCACAACTCCCCATCACCAGCCTAGCGGGCCATCTTTTGTTTCAGCTCCTACCTCAGGCAGAGGGGGAGCTAGTGCCATTTTTGCGCAAGGAGATAGTCGCAAATGTTATATTTGCACCAAGTGTGGCACATCGGTATTACTTACCCTGGGAAACTACAGCCATCATCATCAGCTGGGGAGGGATGCTCCTCAGAACCAACGTCCTCTGTGTTGTTTGTAACCAGATCAAAGGGCAGCATGTAAAAGTGTACGTAGACTACCTTGCGCGGAGGGAGGGCAGAATGAGCATGTGTGCGTGTCTGTGCCCACACTAGGGGTGTCTGCAATATCATGTGAGTGTGTGCCAAGACAAAGTTGCGGGGAGGGAGGGCAGAATGAGCATGCATGCCAGGCTGTGCCAAAACCAGAGTTGTCTGTGGTACCAGGTGAAAGTTTGCCAGGGCAACTTTTCTGGGAGGGCAGAATGTGTGCCAATCTATGTCAGAACTAGAGATGTCTGCAATACCATGTGGGAATGGGAAAAAACAACTTCACGGGGAGGTAGGGCAGGATGAGCGTGTGTGCCTATCTGTGTCAGAGCCAGGGTTGTTTGAGATACCATGTGAAAATACAAGTGGATTAACTCATTGGGAGTCAGGACAGGATAAGTTGGTCGGCTCACCTGTGCCTCAGCCCGGAGTGGGTCAGGGGCCAGATTTAGGAGAGCTTGAGGGGCTTTGTGAGAGTGTGAGAAGATGGCCTGGCTGGGAGAGAGAAGTATGTGAGTGTGCGCAACATTCTGTGCCTGATCAAGGGATGTCAAAGGTGCCCTGTATAAATGTACAGGAAAAGCCTTCTAGCGAGAGGAGGCTGAATTAATATATGTGCCAAAATGTGCCTGAAGCAAATGTATCTGATGTGCTGTGTGAAAATGTAGAGAGACCGCATAGCTGGGAGGAAGAGCAGAGTGTGTGTGAGCCTTACTCTGCGCCAGACGCATCCAGTTCCCAAAGTTCTGTATGTGTGTGGATATGGAGTGAAAGTGAGGGAGAGACAGAGGTTCCATCACTAGAAAGGGGGACCCATCCACAGTCTGCCCAAAGTGAAGGGCAGGGACAGACTCAGCTTGTGGGTCCAGGGAGGATGTCTGCAGGGGAGCATACGGATGGGGGAACCAGGAACCTTGTCAGCTTATCACCATCACACAACCCGCATACACCCCAGCCAGCTCAGGAGCAGGGGTCTCTCGCTAAGCCACTCTATGATTCTGAACCAAAGGTGTAAATAATTTATCATATATTTTTTGTATGCACTGTGACTATTTTTTGCTCATAATAAATATTCCTTTATTAAGTTCTGCCTTTGGTAAAAAATCCACGTTACCTGAAGAGACTAATTTGTGTTTTGCAATTGATTAAATATTGTGTTAAGTTATATTTGGTGGATTTTTCTTATTAAGTTACTTGGGGGACAAAGACATCCCGTTTATAAATTGTCTTGGTGGTGGCAGCGTTAAGATAGTAATGTTTGTATTATTAGGCTTGTGTGGGTGGTGTTAAGGGGGATTTTATCATTTTTTCCAGTCTAGTGCAGACAAATAGTGAACTTTAACCCTTTCACCAACACAACTATGTCACGCACACCCTTGAAGCAGGTTGCGTTCGTGACAACCTCCCCCTTGAGAAGCTGGACTTCTCTCCCCCCACAGGCTGCTCGCGGTTTGAATTCCTGTCAAAAATCATAAGTCATGAGCCATATACACAAACCATGGTTGACAAGTTTCAGCATCCTTGAAACCCAACCCAAGTAGAGAAGCATGGAGCAACTCAGCCGCCTGTATATCCTTAACTCTTCACAGCCAAGATTCCTTCGTCTGTCTTTTTCCAAAAAGCTGGAATCAGTGCCATTGCAGCATTAAGTAAATGGCATAAAATTTATTAACTTATATACTGAAATAGGCGTATTAGACCTCAGCAGCAAGTAAAATAGCGACACCAGCCTTGCGGGCCGAGAAGTTGTTACAGAAATAATTAGCTGGGTGTGAACCATCCTGCAGTTTAAGAGCAACGCCCTCCATAAAGTGGGTTTCTTGTAATAGCACCACTGACACATGCTTTTTCTTCAGTTCCCTCAACAAGTCGGTTCTACATTCCGGCATATTCAATCTACATTTAAAGGGACACTATAGTCACCTGAACAACTTCAGCTTAATGAGGTTGTTCAGGTGAGAACTATAGCTCCCTGCAGTCTTTCTCGTGTAAACACTGTATTTTCTGAGAAAATAGTGTTTACAGTGTTTACATTGAAAGCTAGGAACACCTCCAGTTGCAGTCACTCACAGTGAACCAGAGGGACTTCGGAGTTGATGGAGGCAAGATCTGCTGTGCACGAGCATCCTGTGATTCAGTATCTCCTCCCTCTGCATGCAGACACTGAACTTTCCTCATAGAGATTCATTGATTCAATTCATCTCTTTGAGGAGATGCTGATTGGCCAGGGTTGTGTTTAAATCATGCTGGCTCTGCCCCTGATCTGCCTCCTTGTCAGCCAGTCATATGGGGAAGCATTGTGATTGAATCAGGCTACAATTTCTGATGATGTCAGCAGACTGCTTTTTTTTTTTAGGCAAACAGCATACAGAGTTACAGCTTCTGGCTTGAATACAGTAAGATTTTTACTATATTTATGGATGCATGAGGGGCCCAGGGTGGCTAGATGGTGGTGTTAACACTATAGGGTCAGGAATACATGTAGTAGCACTGGTGACTATAGTGTCCCTTTAAGAGTGAGAATAGACAGAGGAGCTGGACGATAAGCAATGAACGCGCGTAGTCTGGGTCCAAAAATACACAGAGATAACCCATGTTCCCTCCCGGCACTTTTTGTGTATTTGTCAATTGAATGTCTAGCACCAGATTGGCTTCTCTTTGCTAGTTCCACTTTGGGATTTGAAGCATCTTAAAATCCTTAATTTTCATTCCCCTAACTTCAGTTCCTTTCTTTTATTTTGACTGCATTTAAAAAAAATATTTTTGTTTATTGTTTAGCACTACTGCTACCACACATCCATGCCTCCCCATCAAGTAGTGCGTACTGGTGTTCTCCACCTCTGCAACTTGGCTCCAGCTTTCCAAGCACAGTGTGTTGGCGCTGACTCTGTCCGCCCGCCCTTCCATCCGTCCACCCGCCTTTCTGTCTACACACACAAATGTTTTTACCATTTTTAAGCATACTTGAAATGCTCAATTTAAAGGTTTTTTTTTTTTGGCCAGTTTTACACTTTGCACACTTACATTTCTGTCTCATTAAGAGGCCAGCCTAGTTATATTTATTGTTGTTTGAAGTCAGCATGCAGACGGCTCTGGCTTCCTGCTGAGGTTCAAGTACAGTTGATAATGAGCTAGTGTCGGCTTTGAGCTTAAAAAAAAATGGAACAACAAGATGTACAAGGAGAAACCTATAATAAGGTTACAGGTCATCCAATTGAATTTGCTTCTAAGATGGCTCATTTTAGAGAAACAGCGCTTCTATTTTGAAGAAATCGCCTGCAAATCTCTCACCATGACACAATAAACCGGATAGCAGTTTTTATGTCTTTAAAGTAAAAAGAAAAGTCTCTGGAATGAGCTCACAATAGATGTCTAATGTGATTAGCCTAATTGAGCTTGAAAAAAGTGCCCCCTCCTGTTCCTCCAGGCTTCAACTATTTTGTTGTATTATCCAAAGTAACTTTTTGTATTCTTCTGCCATTTTGAACAGTGTATAAGATCTTGAAAGAGCACAGCTTGAACACAGACATGACCTTGAAAACAACTTTTCCTTAAATCTTGTGAGCTTTTTCTTTCATACAGTACCTTTTCATACATCTCCAATACATTTCTTTATATATGTTACTGGAAAATAAGGAAAATTCAAAGTATTGTGATGGCTCTCTAAAATGTCATGTGCAGGAGCCGAGCTAGCAAGCCAATACTTCAAAAATGTAATTGTTTTCTAGGAAATTGCACAGCTGTATAAATAAATGACTGAAAATGGAATTTGCACTATTGGCTCAAACTCTAAGCAGGCTATTTGCATTCCGTGAGCATATTTTTTGTTTACATTTTCTAAGATATTCCTAAACACATTATCGAAGCTTTATTGGATTTTGTACAGCTTCTGTAATACTAAAGGGACTAATTCATGCCAAATATGACGGAATCCCTTTTTATATTTTCTTATGATTTTATCTATATATTGTGCTACTTGAATTGTCAACAGATACATATAGAGAATTATTTAAGATTTAAGAGGCAGACAAGATCTTAAGGTAAGCTTATCTTTTAGCCTATAGATTTTATTGCACAATATACACATGTGTATACATACTTGAACACAAGCCATCATCATAATGGTGGAGTATCTAGATTCCAGGAGGTCATTTAAAGTGGCACTGTCATCTGAAAATGTATTTCCATAAATCAGCTTAATATAGTAATGTAACATGATCCGTGTCATTTCAACTAATCAAGCTATTTTTCATCAAGAGATCATTTTTATTGTGACAGCAACGGAAAATACATTTGTCAAATATAAAATCAGCAAAAGAAATACCGACATAGTAGAGTACTAACAAAGTAAAGTCAAAAGCGTAGAAAAGGTTATATTCACTTTTGATTGCATGTAAACATAAAGTAAAACTAAATGAAGAAACATTTTATGAATAATTACGGTAAGTAATTCATTTGTATTTCACAAGAAAAATGTAAAACAAAGATTTTGTCAAGCTTAACAAAGCTATAAGATTTTAAGTCAGGACAGCAATAGTGGTGGCTTAAGGGATGCCAGAGCAACAACCATCCACCACTGCCAGAGAAACACCACCCTCCACCACTAATAATAAAAGTAACATTTTCATCCAACCTTAAGGACGGAGGCAATTTCCACGTTCTGAACCAAAACAAAACTTTGAGTTATTGGTTTGTTCCACCGTGATTTTTTCTTCAAGTGTCCACATAAATATTTAATAAAAATTTTTTTAAAGGACAGAAAGGGCTTTCATTTAACATCCTATATGTATTCCTAGCACACCATTACATGTAAATAAAATGGTCCAAATGGGAAAGGAATTTGAAAACAAAAACACATTTCTAAAATTGGTTGCTTATAATAATTTTGGGAAAAACTAGTGAGTATAAGTGCTCAATATCTATAATTAGCAGCAAATCACCAACAAGGGGTTCTCTCCACCCTTGTGAAGTGGATAGTAAAGATAACAGACAGGAGGTGATCAGCACTCAAGATTATCTATACATACGATACAGATGAAATTCTTAGTATATGAACCTATAAGTACAAAGCAAGAAACAGATTGTGGTGCAGTACAGTAGATGTTTGTGAAGGGAGAACAAATGGGCAGAAGTGCACACTCACACTTTTTAGAGTTGTCTCCGCTCTATTATGAAGTCCTGGACGGAATAATCCCTGTCTATGGATATAAGTGGAGGTTCTTTAGAGCTTGTTTTCAGGATGGAGTAGGTATATGTGAAAAAAGACGAAATAGAAAATCCAGTGGTATAGTATATACAAACGATTGGTATTGATGGAGGAAAATATCCTACTTGCGTCACCCAGAGCAATGTCCTGCTTTAGTATGAAGAACTTGAGGTGGAACAATCCCCACCTAGGGATATATGCTGGAACTGGAAGAATGATGAGGGCTGTATGAAGGATGTATTCCACAGGTGAAGATGTATACAATAGTAGGTTTATTAAATAAAAAGCTGGAAACAACTGCTATATAAGTAAAAACAAATAAACTGTGGATAAAATAAGTCCTCACTTAACGCGTTTTGCCAAAGGCTTGCTCAAAAGTGGATGGTATTCTGCTGTAGGGCAGTTTTATATGTGTTCTCTGGTGTTTGTTAGTGGATTCAGGTGTTCATACAGCAATTTCCTGTAGGATGATGATGTCAATTAAGGTTTTTGGATAGTTGAACATCACAGGAAGTGATGTAAGCAGAAGTTTATATCGCGCCATTTTGTTTAAGGGCAAAAGTCCATGATATACATACAAATGTATTGGAAACAGAGGGAAAAGTTATATTTGTTAATGAAAATAATTATTATGCATTGTTTACTGTTGAAACCTATATAGGGAGAGGTAATTTATTTCACTAATGGATACATACATTTTTTTGAGAAAAATAATAGATGGTATTTTGAGCTTAAACAACAGTTCCGATTATTGGGTAAATGAGCATCACAGGAAGTGATGTAAGTAGAAGTTGATATTGTGCCATTTTGATTAATGGCAAAAATTCATTATATACATACAAATGTATTGGAAACAGAGGGAAAGGTCATAATTGTTATTGAGAATAAGGATTATACATTGGTTACCTGCTAGACACAGCATGTCCATTAAAAATATGTATTTTTAAAACAAAGCTTAATTTAAAAGGATACTGCAGATACACTCTCAATACCCACAACAAGTGTGTTTGACAGGTTGCATCTCCCATGCATGCTTTATTTTTCTCCACATTCAAATCTATTCTGTTTAGCTAAAATAGAAAAAGGTTTTGCAGCTTCCTGTCGCATACCCTTTTCTTTTCATAAAGCAACTTCCTTAATAGTTGTACTTTGCTTATATACTCCTCTCTGCCAATGAAAGATCATTGTGAGATGTGTTTCTGACATCACTCCACACCACAACCAATCACTGTTCTCTTGTTATTTGTCCCCTTTTTCTTTAGCTTTACTTAGAAATACTTTACAGATTATAAGAGGACAATGGCTTCCTGTGGGGCCGGGTCAAGACAGCAGCTCAGCTCACACTGATCTCTTCCAATCAGGAAGGAATTTTGTGAACAGGGGAGGCATGGCTAAGGAGGTAGGATTTGCTGCAGAAAACAGCAAACGGTTTTTCGGATTTTAAGCAAAATTAAAGAGATTTAAACAGAGAGAAATATATAGTACAGATACAAGCCTGAAACCTAATAAATCCACACATTGGACTTGTGTTAATGCTCTGAGTTGTTCCTTTAATAGAACTTTAAAAAGTGAATTTAGGAAACATTTATTATCAAGCAAAATGCAGGTTCGGTGAATAAATGTGTCTTTAATAAAAATCTGTTGAGTGACTAATCTGTTGTAATCTCTTGCATGTTTCTGCCATAGAAATTAATCAGCTTTCATTCCGTGCAAGATTCATGTGTTCGTCAAAAACATATTTCCATGGCAGCAAATATCTTTTGTGTTATCCTGGTTTATATAGGGTATAACGCTGGTACTTGCATCCTGCCAGGATATTGAGAACAATGCCACTCCTTATCAGTATATGAACTGTTTCTCTTACCTTGAAAACAACATTCCGATTTTTCCATTATACAACAGAATCAGACTTAACTTAGAACCACCACTAACACCTGATCGCCAATATTACCGCAGCTGTCTATTCACCATGTAGGTTACATAACCATGTATAACAAGTTTTTTTTAATTATTATTATTATTATACTGTGGCAACAGTCTGCACACCTTTTTTTGTTTAATGCACACCTCATGAATGGTCCACTAATTGAGGAACTACTAAGAATAAAAACACCATAACTTGACATAGCAAAACAAGTTTTGTGTAGTTATATATTTATATATTTTATTTATAAAATATTTTACCAGGATGGATACATTGAGATTTCTCTCGTTTTCAAGTATGTCCTGGGTCCACAAATCATTGCATTGTTACATTAGGTACAACAAAATACAAAAACAATATTAATACACAATATATACAAAATTAACATAGAACAGGCAGGAAATATATAATCAACCATGACACGTGCATTCTGTTTTGAGGTATGTAGAGAGGGATCTCTTAAATGACTTTAGGCTTAGGGAAGATTTTAAATTGTGCGGGAGGTAGTTCCACAATTGCGGCGCTCTGTAGGAGAAGGAGGATTGGACCGCTTTCTTTTTGTATTGAGGTAGACTAAGTAAAGTGTTGGTACTGGATCGAAGCTTATAGGAAGTGGGAACAGCTGGGGAAAACATTTTGTTCAGGTATTATTTGTTTAATAATATTTTCATCAATAAATATTTGTAAAATTGCTCTGTGAGCAGTAGTGAGGCATGTTCAAACTAGTTCCACATCCAAAATAGTCTAAAATAACGAATGGTGTGTTTGCTTGATTGGTTGGTCTATGTCAGGATTACTAATTGAGAAAGGCAATTGGTGACACGTTGTTGGATAGCAGGGGAGGCGAGATATATCTGGGTGTTGTCAGCATACAGGTGGTAGTGGAATCCAAATGAATTAATGAGTTTGCCAAGAGAGGCAGCATAGAGAGAGAACAAAAGGGGACCAAGAGCTGAACCTTGAGGGACTCTGACTGAGACAGGACGAGGAGAGGAGGTGTCTTTGGAAAAAGAGACACTGAAGGAGCGTTGGGAGAGATAGGAGGAGAACCATTAGATGGCTGTGTCACAGAGGCCAAGAGATTGAATAGTTAGGAGAAGGAGGCCATGATCGACAGTGTCAAAGGCAGCAGAGAGGTCAAGAAGAATTAGTATGGAGTGGTGGCCATTGGATTTAGCTGCGATTAGGTCATTTGTAACTTTAATAATAGCAGGAACTTTTTTTGAATGTGTTAAATGACACCTTTATGTCACAACTGGTACAAGCACCAACTAGACAGGATGCTTGTCTGGATCTTGTCATAACAAACAATGTTGATCTTTTAACCAACATTCAAGTAGGGGAGCATTTGGGAAATAGTGATCACAATATGGTAAATTTTGAAATAAACTCAAAAAAGCAAAAGCAGGTGGGGTATACTAAAACATATAATTTTAAAAAAGCCAATTTCAATAAGATTAGGGCAGCTCTACAACATATCGACTGGCATAAACTCCTTAGTGATAAAAACACTGAGGATAAATGGAAACTATTCAAACATATATTAGAAAGGTACATTTCTCAGTATGTACCATTGGGTAATAAATATAAAAGAAACAAATTAAAACCAATGTGGCTTAGTAGAGAAGTAAAACAAGAGATTAAAAATAAGAAAAGGGCATTTAAAGCATTTAAATCAGACAAATCAAAGGCATCCTATTTAAGATATAAGGAAGCCAATAACACTTGCAAAAAGGCAATTAAAGTGGCTAAACTAGAAAATGAGAAATTGATAGCTAAAGAATGCAAAACCAACCCCAAAAATTTTTTCAAGTACATCAATTCTAAAAAAACAAAAAATGAAAGTGTAGGTACACTTGAAACAGAGTTGGGTTTATTAGCTAATGAAGACCAGGAAAAAGCAGAAATTTTAAATAACTATTTTTCTTCAGTATATATTAATGAGGATCCTATGGCAAGAGATATGCAAATGTTTGCTGCAAAAAACTTGCAAATAACTTGTGACTGGATAACTCGAGACAAGGTGCTACAGCTATTAAAGAAAATTAATGTAAATAAAGCTCCGGGGCCTGACTGTATTCACCCACGAGTACTTAAGGAGCTAAGTGGGGAAATAAGTGAACCTCTGTATTTAATTTTTCAAGATTCTTTTGTTTCAGGTGTTGTACCGGAGGATTGGAGGAAGGCAGATGTTGTTCCTATATTTAAAAAGGGTTCAAAATCCTTGCCTGGAAATTATAGACCTGTGAGCTTAACTTCTGTAACTGGGAAAATATTTGAAGGGCTATTAAGGGATAATATTCAGGAATTCATTGGGAAGAACTTTGTTATTAGCAATAATCAGCATGGTTTTATGAAACATAGGTCATGTCAAACTAACCTAATTGCATTCTACGAAGAAGTAAGTAGAAGTATAGATCAGGGTGTTGCAGTGGATGTGATCTACTTGGACTTTGCCAAGGCATTTGATACGGTTCCTCACAATAGGTTAGTCTTCAAACTAAAAGAAATTGGTCTAGATGAATATTCCTGTTCTTGGGTAGAACATTGGCTTAAGGACAGAGTACAACGAGTTGTCATTAATGGTAAATTTTCAGGCTGGACAAAAGTGGTAAGTGGTGTCCCTCAGGGTTCTGTTTTGGGACCACTTCTATTTAACATATTTATAAATGATCTTGAAATAGGCATTGAAAGCCATGTATCAGTGTTTGCAGATGACACAAAACTTTGTAAAGTAATAAAATGTGAGCAGGATATTGCTTTGTTGCAGAGAGATTTGGATAGATTGGGGCACTGGGCACTAAAATGGCAGATTAAATTTAACATAGAGAAATGCAAAGTTATGCACTTCGGGGTTAAGAATGCACAAGCAACTTACACACTAAATGGTAGTGAATTAGGGATAACCACACACGAGAAGGATTTGGGCATTGTTATAGACAACAAATTAGGCAGCAATATGCAATGTCAATCTGCAGTTGCTAAGGCCAGTAAGATTTTGTCATGTATAAATAGGGGCATAAATTCTCGGGATGAAAATATAATTTTGCCTCTTTATAAATCGCTGGTAAGACCACACCTTGAATATGCTGTGCAATTTTGGGCGCCTGTTCTAAAGAAGGATATCATGGCACTGGAGAGGGTCCAGAGACGAGCTACAAAATTGATAAAAGGAATGGAGCATTTTAGTTATGAAGAAAGGTTACAAAAATTAAATCTGTTTCGTTTGGAAAAACGGCGCCTGAGAGGGGATATGATAACTTTATACAAATATATTCGGGGCCAGTACAAACCTTTATCTGGAAATCTATTCATAAACAGGGTTATACATAGGACACGAGGTCACACATTTAGGCTGGAAGAAAGGAGATTTCATCTAAGGCAAAGAAAAGGTTTTTTTACAGTAAGAACAATAAGGATATGGAATTCTCTGCCTGAAGAGGTGGTTTTGTCAGAGTCCATACAGATGTTTAAACTGAAATTGGATAAATACTTACAAAAACATAACATACAGGGATATAATTTCTAATTAGTGGGGTAATAGCTGATTGATCCAAGGAGACATCTGACTGCTATTTTGGGGTCAAGAAGGAATTTTTTCCTAGTTTGTGGCAAAATTGGAAGTGCTTCAGACCAGGTTTTTTGCCTTCTTTTGGATCAACAGCAACATCATTTCTGAGGAAGGCTGAACTTGATGGACGCAAGTCTCTTTTCAGCTATGTAACTATGTAACTATGAATTTAGGAAGTAAGTCATATGAGTAAATACATGTCTTTCTAGAATTTTTGAGGAAAAAGGAAGCAGGGATATAGAACGATAGTTGGAAGGAGAAGACAGGTATAGGGACTGCTTTTTTAGGATGGGTATGACAGTAGCATGCTTAAGGGGAGCACGGACAACACCAGATGAAAGAGAGCAGTTTAGGATGTGTGTTAAGGATGGTATAATTATAAGAATGTATACATTAGCTGCTTCAGAGGTCAATTTCTCCTCATATGTGTATACCTCTATTAAATAAAGGAAACATATACCTAAAAAAGGACATCATTTAATATTGTTGGATATGCCCTTCAAATGATTTACAATTTTTAGATGCACATTTAAAATTAGTTTTTCAAAATATATACATTTCAAAAGTTTTATATATATAATATAAACCAATTGCAGTATATTAAAAATATTTTTAAATAATCAAAATAATAAATCATTTTAACATTACTTTCAAAAATATTAAATCATTTAAAAAACAAATTCAAATTTTTATTTATTTTGAGGCTGTAGTGACCTTCATGAAAATGTGTGTATACTTTCTAAAACATTTTATATGTGAATAAAATGAGCAAGAAAAGTTCATCTATTTGCAGCCATCTAGGAAAAAAGAAGCTGCTTTAAAGGACTTCAACCACCATGACCTCTTCTGTTCTTAGAAGTGGTCGTTTTGGTAGGAGTCTCTATGTGCAGAGATATATATGTACAAAGATATATTCACATTTGTGCCAGGGTCTAGTTGTTCCCCGGCACATGACTTGGGCAGACCGGAAGTCTGTTCGAGGTTGTCCAATATCAAATCTGTGCAGAACTTCGGTCAGCAGTGTGCAGGCAACGGATTTAGTAAGCTTCTTCTTTGCAGGCAACGTCAGAGTGGATGTGGAAACTAGCAAGGGAAACCTTGCCTGTCCCTGGATATCAGGGAAGTTTGTTTGTTTTACGGTGGGAGGGTGACCTTATTGTAGTGCTCAAAAAAAGTTTTATTAAAAAGGCTTAGAGTTACCCTTTAAGTGTTGTTTGGAATAATACATTTTAAGCCGTACTGACAGAAATGGGCAAATGTCTAATTATCCATTTTTTCCCAGCTTGGATATTTTTCCTTAAAATATGCAGTATTTAGTGGTTTTTAAAGTTTTATATCAACAGGGTTCTTAATGCAAATATTTTAACAGTTTATTCATATCTTATTGGATGACTTCTGTTGCATATCCCCACTCCCTCTAGCATGTAAGCTCATTGAGCAGGGCCCTCAACCCCTCTGTTCCTGTGTGTCCAACTTGTCTGTTCTTCCACCCATTGTAAAGCGCTGAGGAATTTGATGGCGCTATATAAATATCGTAATAATAATAATATAAAGATCAAGATGGCTACACATTTTCCAAGTATAATACCAATATGCAGTCTTTAGTCATTCCACTAATGTACAATACAGGGGTATTGATGTAGAGGTTAAAATGTGGGATGGAAAGTGATCTTACAGCAGGATATTTTTTCTATTAGCATTTAATTTTGATTTGCTTGGTATTAATATTTTACATAGAGTCACCTTGAATGAAGATGTGCAATGTAACTGCCCCCACTTAATGAAAATTAATTCCTCACTAGATTATTTGCCCCACTTGATGTTTTTCACATTTTGTACTATTACAACCTTGAATATCAGTGAACAGTATTTGGCTTTTTACTATTAGATTAACATATCATACCTGCCATTTTAAAATGTGGATTTTTTTGTATGGTACATGTGAATAAAAAACAAGGCACTTAAAGATGTAGAAGTACTGATTTCTACCAAGTATACTTTTGCATAACTTGATCCTGCTATTTTAGATCATACGTTTTCCAATCTTTGAAGTTCCTTTGTGTGCTGTATATCTGCAGATTCTGTGTGGACCAAACAGTGGCTGAGATTTTTTTGCCATTTCATTGTATTCGTTGCTGTAAATCTGCAGATCCGGCATGGTCCAAGAAGCATCTCTGATATTTGAACCTGTTTAATATTTCCAATATAAGTTTTGTGCATATTCCATAGACCAACACCCAGCATGAGACAGACTCTTAAACACTGTCTGGTCTTGGTTGAGCTATTTTCATACATTTGGCAATTAGAATACCGTGTGAAGGGTATAGTCCAGATGTTTGTACATCATAATACTCACTGTGCATAGAGAATGTCTGCCATGCCTCACTGATGAGATTGACTTAAGCAGAAGCTCTTGAATAGCTCTGTTTAAAAAAAATAGCTTTCAGCCATTCCAAAGGACCAGATATTAATCCCAGAGAAGACAGTTACAAGCAAGTCTTTGGGTAAAAGTCAGAGTTTACCGTGGGGAAAAAAGGTGCTCTGGCGGAAAATAAACAAATGGAGCTGGGTTGCATATTATGAAAGGGACACTATAGTAACCAGAAAAAATGACAGCTTAATGTAGTTATTCTGGTGAGTATAATCATTCACTGCAGGCATTTTCATGTTTTTACACTGCCCCCTAGAGACACCTCCAGTGTCCACTCCTCAGATGGCCACAGAAGGTGCTTCCTGGAGCAGTGCTGCACAGTGCACATCTGGATGGTGACACTGAACTTTCCTCATAGAGATGCATTGATACAATGCATCTCTATGAGGAGGTGCTGATTGGCCAAGCGGGCATTTGACCCCGCCCCTATCCTGCCTCTTTGCCAATTTCAGCCAATCCAATGCTTTCCTTTTGGGAAAACTTTGGATTGGTTAAAATCATAAATGCTGATGATGTCAGCAAGGAACGGAGGTGGCACCAGGACAAGGTGGCGCTGGAAATAATGTATGTTTTATTACCTTTAAAGGGACACTAAAGTCACCAGAACTACTACAGCTTATTGAATTTGTTCTGGTGAGTAGAATCATTACCTTCCGAGAAAATGCAGTGTTTACATTACAGCCTGTTGATAACTTCACTGGCCACTCCTTAGATGGCTTAGAGATCCTTTCTGGGTCATGGCTGCCTAAAATGCATCCAAACATTCAGTATCTCCTCCCTCTGCATGCAGACATTGAACTTTCCTCATAGAGATTCATTGATTCAATTCATCTCTATGAGGAGATGCTGATTGGCCAGGGCTATGTTTGAATCATGCTGGCTCTGCCCCTGATCTGCCTCCTTGTCAGTCTCAGCCAATCCTATGGGGAAGCATTGTGATTGGATCTGGCTACCACATCTGATGATGTCAGCAGACTGCTTGTTTTTTCTGAGTCTAACAGCATGCAGATTTACAGCTTCTGGCTTGAATACAGTAAGTTTTACTATAATTATGGAGGCATGAGGGGCCCAGGGGGGCTAGATGGTGGTTTTAACACTATAGTGTCAGGAATACATGTTTGTGTTCCTGACCCTATAGTGATCCTTTAACGGCGGGGGAAAGCCAAAAATGGTGGTTTTAACACTATATGGTTAGGAATACATGTATATGGAGAATGATCCACTGGTGAAGACAGTGGAAAAAAAAGAATATATTGACTGATGTATGTTTCTAGATTAGTCATATTCAGATACAGGTTGGGAAGATTAAAGGAACGCTATGGGGTCAGGAACACAAATCCGGTGACTATAGTTTCCCTTTAAGTATTCGTGGAGTCACAACCTGCACACTGAGGAAAGCAGTCAGCTTGCTCTATTATTAGTATGTCTTAAATTCCAGCTTGACCTTGATTCGATAGACACTAGGGCTTCTAGAAGAGATTTCCTTCCCAGTAGCAATGCAAAGGACATTGGAATTCATCATAAAATGTATGTAAGAACTCAGTACATAATATTTGTTAGCATAGGACCAGCCACATGCTCGTGTATTCATGAGGGGAAAGGCAGCATATGGACCAAATGGCAGGATAATATATTAAAAATAGACATGGTAAAGATAATTTTGTCATCCTTGAAATGCGGATATTTTGATGGAGCTCTCCTCTCTACAAGGAGATGGTTAGATAAATTAACTAATTTGTTCTTTGTATTGTCTAAAACTTTAAAGGCTGTGCTAATGACTAGTTTGGGCTGTTCACATTTATAATTACAATAGCATATCAACTGCAACCAGACCCTATCAAGTGGCTTCACACAGATGAAAAACAGTCATATGGAAAAAGGAAATAGCTGCACACGCTTTTCTTTAATACACCACTTAAGTATGTAACTTTATAATGCATATAATCAAGCAATTGCATTTGCCAGTCGAACTCTAGCTAGAAATTGTTTCTGTTACAGAGCTGTTTATAGATATTTCACTTTTCTTTAGCTGAATTCTCTAGACGATGCAGACTTGATCTTGAATTACATTACATATTGCAGCATATGTGACTCTATTCTGTATGTATATGGAATTACCATAATTTTATAAGTGTGTATAATGTATAGGTATTACTAAGGCAAAATAAAAATAAAAAAATATGAAATAGAAAATCTGGAGCTAAAACTGTAAAATTAATTATTAGAAAAAAAGATTGGAATCAGAAGAAAATATATCGGTTTCAGAGAACACATCTTAAAAAAAGTAAAAATATTGGTAAGAGCAATATTTTACTGGAGAAATTCCACAGAGTATACAAACCAAAGAAATCATCCAAGTAGTACCGTAACGTGTAATTTGTTTTTTCAACAAGTTCCATTAAAAGGTGAAACAGAAAAGAGACAAACATCAGTAGCTGGCAAGAAATGTAATCACCTGCTCATAATTTCAGATATATCTTTACACAACTAAGACAGACATGCCTTAAAGGTTAAAACCTTAAAGATGGTTACACATCTTAAAAATAACTTTATTAACACATTTTACATCCTTTCATTTTTGTGGTGCAAATATTTGCTGTAGTTGACTGTGTCATCAATACAGTTATAGCAAACACTTGTGATTGAATTGGAAAAACACATCTTAGAGCAGTGGGAATAGCAGTGTTTAGTTTTACAGAAAGTACCCTGTAAACATTTATTGCTACTCCCCCTATATTTTAAAATAACACCTCTTAATTTAGTATTCTTTGAACTTATTCCCCAGACATTGATTTGTTTCCTATGCTTCAAGATGTTTGTTTATGGGCATCTCCTGTTTATTTTTTAGTATAGCCACTTTCTGATTTCTGCACGTTTTCATTTTTCCATACCAATACGCAGTACATGACTATTTGTCATTGCGTGTCCTTAGTCCTGTTCTTAATTTGGTTTGTGTTTTTTATTAGATTCATGTCTGTCTCACCCTTGTGATCATGTTGAGCTGAGAAATGAATGTTTTTTATCTTATAATATTTCTTTTTTGGAGCAGATCCCAAAACAATTAAATACACTACATGTAAATAAAAAAAAATTTAGTGTATAGGTGGAAAATGTTGGTACTCAATAAAAAGAATGTAAATATTACTTCTATAGAAGCAAATATCCATGTTTTTATTTTTTTAAATAAGAATTACTGCAGAACCATGTTTGTTACTAGCACTAACAAAAGTATACTTTGTTTATCCTCTACATATATAGGAAATTTACAGTCTAGTTTTCAGACATTATGAAAGCCTCCCTCCTGCTTCCTCTTCCTATGATGCTGAAAACATTATTTATTTACTGGAGCCCCATCGGTTAATTCACAGTGAAAAAGCGTAGTCATGTATTTACATGTATGTAAAAATAGCTACAACTTGTTCCCTGAGAACTCTTCCACCAGCATTCCCCCATCACACTGTTAGCATTATACCATTCAATATATTCAGTGTGGCTTATTACCTGCTAAGATAACTACAAACTTCTTCTCTATTTCTTTCTCACAACGTTTATTTTTTAACATCCTCTATATGTTTCATTATTGTTGTAAATGCATTTGTTTTGTACATTCATTTTTAATCCGTTCATTCATTTTTCATACAGTCATATAACAATAGTGCCCGAGTTTTAATTCCTCCCCCCCTACCCCCCCCAGTTATTTCTCCTATCTCCCCAATATTTAAAGAGAGGCTGAATGATACACCTGTTTTTCTGTTGACGTGATCTAATCACATAACTCCAGTAGCCTCAAGATCTGTTATTACTATGTGAAAATGAACGTTCTAAAGGTGTTTATGAACATTCTCATTCGCTCAAATAGGTCAGGACAATTGATTCTCACTGGATATCCTGGCTATCTAGAAAACGCTGGGCAACAAACAAGCCATCATGTCCAAAAACCTTTGCTTTGTATACATATTGCTCTTATGCAAATAGAATTGGATCTGGTTAGATTGTTTTAAGTAAACTTTGTTTATTAAATTACAAATTCAACTATTAAACATTTATGTTTTTTTATTTCTATATTATCAGTAGAGATACTGAAATTACTGCCACAGTTCTCAATATGATCATTGAGAGGTTTAGCAAGCATAATCTTTTTAATTTCTTTTTTTTTTTATTTATAACACTGTGCAATATTTTAGGCCATATGTATACGCTGGCTCATTCAGCTATATTAAGAGTTATCATGTCATCTACAGAGGTGCGCAAAGCATTATGCTGCCTGGGTTCAAGGATGAAATGCTGCCCCTCTCCCCAAAAAATATTACCCCAACCAAAACACACTCTCTCACTGACAAATGCTCACAGTCTCACTGGCAAACACACACTCAATCACTGATTTGACACACACATGTACCCCGTAGCGGAGCTCCGGTACCACGACTAGATATCTCCGCTGATTCTTCCTCGAAGCTGTAAGAAGCGCTGTTGTAATTATAACCATTTCCCCCCAGCAACTAGATTAAACTTAATTCTGGGAGTCAACTGAGGTTTATATGCAAATAAGTAAAAATAAATAAATAAATAATGGAGCAGTGCAAAAGAAAAAGAAAAACGAGAGAGAGAGAGAGAACAAAAAAAGATAGAGGGAATGGAAAGGAAAACTCTTATTATGAAAATACCTCCAACCTAATTATGTGAGAAAATATACAGAAACAAAGGGGGACTGTGCTTTCTCTAAAATAGGGATACCTTCTGTCAATAAATATGTGAACAACTGAGCTGTGTGCCACAACCAACTACAAAAAGTATTGAAATTTTTATATAAAGATAACAACCAACCAATAAAGGTTAAACATATAATTTATTGATCCTTGTATATATAAAAGGCTATTCTTTATAGCAATGTTTGCAATTACTGTTAATATCATTTAAAAAAAAAATAATATGGGGGCATGGCTGATTAGACATGTTTTTGTGGAGCTCCGCTTCAACCCAGTGTCTTTGCCTAAAATACCCTGATTTCCACCACTGAAGAAGCTCCTCCACAACCTCACACCCCAGAGACATAATGCGGTGCATTACATAAGGCTCTCGTTCGAGCAGCCTACACCACCAGCGCCTCCCAAAATGGCGCCTGCATCGAGCCACATGAAAGAATCCTTGGAGGAAACTCTGGAAGAGGAGCTAATTACCTCTCCCAGACACGGCGACATACATCGGGAAGCAGATTCTGACGAAGAGGCATCTCCCGCAACCAAAGGGGACATAAAACAGATGCTTGTGGAAATGCACCAAATATGGAAGATGGACGTCCAGGAGATACAGCAAGATGTGGGGGCAATGCAAAAGAAGTTCCAGGAGGTGGAGATGAGACACAGCTAGGAAAACATGGCTGCAAACCACCAAAACCCACATAGATGGATTAATGCAGCAGGTCCAGAGACTGAACCGCACAGTGGTCTCACTGGAGTCCCAACACAGGTGCCATAATATACGCCTGAGGGGAATACCAAAGAGGTAAAGGGGGAATATTTACTGCCATACACCCAACAGCTCATTGCAAACATAGGCCTAAAAGGTGGAGCAGACCCCACCATGATACTCACGTTATTCAGAGTCAGGAAAGCGATGACCGCTCCAGATGCAGCCCCAAGGGACACCATAATAGTCACCAGAGACACAGCCATACCATCGGCCATTATGGCTCGCTGGAGAGCACGAAGTTTGAAGGTGCCTCCATAATGTTCTTCAGTGACATCCCCTTTGCCGCACTAGTAGAAAAAAGAAAACTGGCTCCGGTAGCCAAGAACTTAAGAGACCACTTGGTGCAATATCACTGGGGAGCAGACGGAGCCCTGATGGTGTCAAATGGCAACCAAACTATCACACTTACCTCTGACAAAGACCCGGAGAAGCTATTCCGCTGTCTGGACCGGGGAGATCCACCGACGTGAACAGAAACGAACAGCCACACCGGGGTGAGGGTGGGCGGGGAGCGCGCGTGGAGATTCCGGGGAAGGCAAATCACTGGCCCAGCTCAAGACCACCAAACTTGGAGTCCGTAGACTTTGAACCAAAGCAGTTTATACATGAGCCATTAGTATAGGCCCACTCCTCACTACATGCCAGCCTCCCGAACCACTACCACCACCCCTTTTTCTCTACCCATACACCTGACCGCCAGGCAACAACACTGCCACACAGCAAGGCCAGTATCCCCAAGCAATTAAGAAAATGCAAAAGAGGTTGTAACACACACAGAGTATGTGTCCAGTGTTATATGTGTTATATATTATTTTCAATTATCATACACTGACTTGAATGGCTGCTCTTATGCAAGAAATTCAATAAAATACAAATAAAATTTAAAAAATACATTTAAAAACCACCCTCCCCCCAAAAAAAATTAACTTTTTTTTTTTAATTCAATGTAAGAAAAAAATACTGAGACTTGCACTTCCCTGTAATAACGTCCACTGTCCTATATCAGGCTTTCCAGCCGTTTCTGAGGTAGTTTACTGAAAACCATTGTTTTTTACTTCCTTTTGCTGAGTAAAGCAGGATAGTGAGAATGTGTTTTCCAGTAGTAACCTTGTCTCAAACACATTTTGTTTTCACTAGGCTTTGTCAATGATACACAGTAAAAGAATGCAAGTGGATTTATAAATATTACTGCTAGTCACATGTTGCTCAGTTTATTTTTAATTGGTTGGAAGTTAATTAGGCAAACAGGTGAACTGCATAACACTAGCAATTAACTTCCAACCAATTAAAAATAAACTGAGCAACATGTGGCTAGTAGGAACATTTATAAAGACACTTGCATGATGTTACTGTGTATCATTGACTAAACCTAATAAAGGCGAAATGCCTTCCAAAGTAGGATAACTCAATTATCTCTCAGTCAAAGGAAATAATACAAAATCATACAAAACACTACAAAAATATATCTAAATTATATAGGAACTTCACAAAAGTCATATCCCCAAATAGCTCCGATCGGAGCGCCCAAGTTGTCCAAATAGCGCTAAGATCTCTTCGGTAGAACAGAATCGTTATTCAGGTAAAGTTTTGATCTGTCAGCTATGAGGCGATAGCCAAAAACAGTTTCACAGGAAAAGAAGCAACAGCTTCTTTCGGGGGCTCCTGTACTAACACTGACGAATACTTCCCCTGGCTCCTAGGGAGAGGATGCTCCCCCAGTACGGTAGTTCCTTTCTCCTGAACACCATTCTTCTAACTGGTCTGGAAGTTGAACAGGGAGTTTTCTCTGGATCGCGTAGCTGGCATTGAGTTCCATGCACTTGACAACCATGTATTGCTACATGCGTTCGGAAGACAAAATGGCCGCCACTCCTTGGAGCATGTGTGTTCGTATATACGAATGGCAACCACCCAGGGAAAGCACTTGAGATAATTGCTCATTTGCGGTTAACAGCCAGGGCTGGTCGGTGCTCGTGGGGCTATAAAAGCTTGTTTCCCGAACACATATTCTGTTCGGGAAACGAACAGAAGGGGTACGGACAGCCGAACAAAAGGGAAAAAAGTATTGTATTGCAAATCCATTCCGCTACATACCATACATACATTGCACACAGAGACCTTCTTGTACAGTAATATGCCGCACACACTAGTTTGTGCGAGGGTGACCGTGTGAGAGGTTTGCAAAACCAAAGTTAGACACAGAGAAAACATATAGTTTCTTGATATGCAATATGTTTCACTGGTTTTGAATTTAGCTTTTACTTAAAACTTACATCATTGCCCTGCACGTAACCTCACAGTGCATATTTTGATGTTCCATTAATCTCTCATTCATATCCTTTTACTTACGCTCAAGAATATGAATTATACTCTTAAAAAAAAACATATCCAGGTGTAAATGCTTAATTTATGACGATGCATCACTTTAATGGGCTTTTCTATTTATTTGTTGGTCCATGCCTGTGGCATAATGTAGAACAGAAGTCTATTGACAGGTTAACTGAACCAGTATGGGTTTCATTATAAACAGTAGCATTGAGAAAAAAAGAACAAACTTGCAACGTAATAACACAACAATTATGAATGGATTATTGAACCAAATCTCAGAAGTTATCACTTGTAGGTGAAGTCTTTTGTATTCATTATTGTCATAGGACAGATATGAACTTAAAACTTACAAAACATTAACAATATTCTCATGTGACTATTGTAACTGCTTTAATAAAGAATTTATGGGGAAAAGAGAGGGGCATAAAGAGGGTAGAATGTTGTGCTTTTTCAAGAAACTTAAACAGAGAGGGTGGAAGCTGATGACAAAAATCAACCCCTTGCTTTGTAGAAGACAAGTCGCACATGGTGACAAAAATCCATCTGGGGATCCCAATGTTTGTGGATTCCAGGTTGGGTATGGTGAACTATGGCAGATAATTTGTCCACCAACATGTTATCTTGTATTATTACTTTAACTGCCAGCCCTGACCTAATGCTTTCCTGGCTGCTAGGGAATTTTTGGACAGAAGTTTATTTTCTGCTTTTGTTAATGTTTCGAGTGGATAGCACAGGAGAAAACACCAAGGATGCAGGTCAATACGTTTGCTAGAATCTTGACCGACAAATTCTTTAATTTTAGACCATTAAATGGTCAACCTTGGATATTGCCACCACATGTGGTAGAAGAGGCATACTTGGATCAGCGATTTCTCTAACAGAAATCACGTGGGGAACTTCCATTCTGTATGTTTTTTTCTTTGGTATTGTACCAACAAAACTTAAACTTTTTGGGTGACTTTCCAGAAGTTCAATTCTTCTGATTAGAGATCTTGATTGATTCACAGCAGTCCCTTTTCGAGTTCACAATGTGACTTGAGGGTTTATCAAGGGTGTCAATGGAACAGAGTAATGTGTACTAGGAAGCCATGAATAAAGGAGCTTTCAGTTTCCAAACACATTGATACAAATCTTCCTGGATGTTTACTTGAGTAGCGGAGTAGCAAAGTTGTAAATGCAAACGTCAGTACCCCTTCATATAAATCTATATGCCTCTGTAAACTAAGGTCTTCTAAATTATGAATGATTGGGGCCTAAAACCGGGGGGCAAGTATTTGTTCCCAAGAAAACTTTCTAATTATATCTAGGCTTATACATATATGAATAAAGTTAAGAAGGGCAGGGCAAGTATGCTGCAGCAGGGCTTTCCTACTTTACCCTGTAACTAATCGACATGTGACCATGTATTTGTATCATAATATCTATTGACATGTACCACTTTATACGCCCGATCACCCTCTGTTTACTTGTTTTTGCAAAATGCAATGTAAAAATAAATAGAAAGTTATTAATGAAAAAAACAACACATGAATTAGTCTACTTGACATGTTAGTAGTAGCTACCCAAATACTGTTATGAATTTTTCAATTACATGTGTTTTCACAAGCTACATAGGTAATTTACAGATAAATAAAAATAGGCTAGGATTGGCAGAGGAATCTTAGGCATTCCATAATTCATGCAAACGTTTGGAATTTGCAGCAAAGAATATTCAGAAGTATCTTTTTTGTTTTATTTGTGTCCAAAGATTTGTTTTCAAATTAGATTTTTATTGGATTTAAGTTAAAAAAAAAACATTACAAAAGTAATGCAAGAGACATAAGCCATGCCAAAGAGAACAACATAAAGATTCAGAGCCAAAAGCAGCAGACGTCTAAAATACACGTACATTGTTGTCTATACAGGTTAATAAAGCGAAGGTACATCAAAGTCGTAGAGAGATGGTTGGCACCAACTGTGGACGAGCACGAGCTAGTCTGGACCTTACTGGTACATATCAAGGATGTTGTATACCTGCAGTTAAATGCTCTAGGAATGTGGGGAATAAATGTGAGTCCTATGTTGGGAGTCACCCCCCCCATTTTTTTGAAACCTGTCAGAAATACCCATCATTCTTTGGGATAGTTCCTCATATGTAGATGTAGAAAAATCAGTGTCCCGCAATACATGTTTTATTATTTCTTACCAAGACTTCAATAAGACTTCATTGCCTCACTTACTCATTATTTACACATTCTCCCTCCACAATGCAGAAAATAGAAGAATCAGCTCCAACTTGTATTAACAGATCCATTCAGTAAAATACAAAGAATTAATTTGACTCTGAAAAAAAACAATCACAGCAGGGCTATTGCCAGTGGAAAATATTTGCCAACAACTCTGTTCTTAATAAGGCAGGCTATCACTTTGTGGGGTTTTTTTTTGGGGGTGTTTTTTTTGTGTTTTTTTTTAATTCTCTTTTAGCAGACCTTGAACAATTACAGATTAAAATGTAATACTAAAATGCAAATAATCATTTATACAGTAACTTGATTTGTTTTGGCATTCCTGTTCTTGTATTTATTTTGCCGTTCGTCTAGGAATTAGAAAACTGACACTTCCCAAGTTCACGCTTTGTTTGTGTTTATAAGCAGTTTGCACTTCACATTCCCAAATGCCACCATTTTCCTAGTGTTACTGGGAACTGAGTATTTGCCAGTAAAGCATTTCATCCCCTTGGAGACTGGTTTAAGTCATCACTGGTTTTATATAATTATTTAGCAAAATGCCGAATTTCTCCAGTACTGTCCTAGTGTGTATGACAATCCAGAAATGAACAGAAAGCAAACATTTGGCCGTTTCTAGGAATTAATATGTTGTTTCTGTTTATAAAATGGACCTACTATCTAAAACAAACAGTTCACATAAAAATCCCTATTTTATCTGTGTTTATTGGCCACCCCAAAACAATCAGTTAATTACAAACACATTTTCACAACGCTTGCTATAAATGCAGGCCCTTATAGAATCCAACAGGATAAGGAATGCAACTGAAAATTGATTTACCAATATAGCAGGAATTCTGAAATTATATTTTAAATATATAATATAGAAATGTTTAATATATTTTTATAATTGGCATGAAAGGCAAATTCATACAGCACAACAATTGTATTATTTTCAAATACTGTCATTTACTATGTTCCTTTCATTTTAATTATACAAAGACAACCTCATGGCTGATTTAAGTCATGCAATTCTCATATTTTGTGATCACAAAAGAGAAACATGGTCTTACTTGATGCAGCAACATAAAGGTCAGCTTGTGTAAACACCAGTCTAGATTGGTAACAGTTACATATAGTTCTCTGTCCTGATCTGCTGTCATTTATGATATCTAAAAATTTGTATCTGTGTTATTTCAGCTGCCCAACCCAGCTCTTCTTTTCCTCTTCAATTTATACTATCCAATCTTCTTTCAGAATGGTATTTTTGCATTAAGAGACCAAGGTAACCTGTGAGAAATATATATTTATTTTTATATTTGGCACATTTTTACAATTCTTGTAATCTCAAGCTATTCACCTCTTATACATGTATTATTGTGTTTTTTTCCCCATCTATACGAATCAATTTAAAAAAAAAACACTCCCCGCCATGTTTTTCTCAGTGCTTATTGACGATCTACCTAAATAGGTTTAAAATCTCTCATTTGAGACCCAAACCACAATACTGCTTACAATTTCCTAAAAAAATAAATAAAAAATAAAAATTCAAGATGGCCAACACATGGGGGGGGGGGGACGGAAGGACATGTGGGCAGTAACACGATTGTTGACCAGCAGGGGAAACATAAGCAAGAAAGCTCTGAAACAATCCACCCACAAAATCAATATAATAAAAAGTAAGAACAAATGTAATGTGAGCACAATAATATGGTATATACAGTTATACAGAGCACTCTGAGTTGGGGAACGCTCACCTGGAGGCAGCAGCAAAGAAAGAAGTGGGACGGTCTTGTTGGGAGTCCTATATCTATCCTTATGCTGATTGGTTGATTTTTTTTTTTCACGTTTTGTTAACTGTTTATTTGTTCCTGGAGGTGTCAGTAAAGAAGGTAATGCAAATATGAAGCCTCCTGTTTTGCTGTAAAGTTACTGCATGAACATCTATCAGACTGCCTGCTTCATAATTCTCACAGTGACATTCATATAGCAAGGGAATGAAGGGTAGTTGTTCTTGCCCTGGTTAACAGAGGTCATGGAAAGAATTTTATTATCAGTCATAAGCAATACTGTAAAGAGTAAATACATATTCAAAAGAAACTGTGGAATTTTTAAATACATATTTCACCTAGGGATGCCACTCAGACGGTGTTATTGTTTCCCTGGGGAAAAATAGCCAATAGGAAAAAAGTCACCTTTTTGTGAGATTTCAAGGTTCCGTTCTGAAATGATGTTGAATGTGTATACTCTGCGGTCAGTGCTGTATGCTGACACGTGCAAAATAAACTTCTGTGTTAATAGAAATATGAAGCACTGCCCTTTCTGTGTTAAGCGTACATTGTATCCATATCTTCATGTCTGTGCTTCTGATGATGAAATTAGTCACACATGACCCTTTCAGTATTGGGATATCTCGTTTTGCTCCTTGATTAAAAGCTTAGAAGGGTGTCCTGGACTGTTGTAACAGTGAGAGAATCGTTATAACTTTCAGCTAATAGCAATTGTGTAGCAGAGTTTTTTTTTGTTCAGGCATGCTGGTATCCATATAACAAGCACTTGGACCACCTAGGTAGTCAGCTCCTTGATCCTCCCTAATATGTCAAATTCTGTTTTATACTATAAATTCCAGATGGTCTACTAGCATCTGTAAAATGGTTGATTATATTTCTTACTTAGATGATGGCTGTTCTGAAAACCATATCACTGCTCATTTTTCAGTTTGCCAAAAGAAGGACATTTAATTAGAGAAATATTTTATTTGCATTCTTCCAAAAAACCATGACAACGGTGCTGTAAATGGATGAAAATCAAAATCTTTTAGACTTTAACTTGTTAAACTAATTTAAATTCCAGTAGAGTGATAAAAGAGGTATTAAAGGGTTACTTACTACAAGCAACGTAACCACTAGAGCTTACTGGAGTGCCCTTGTCCCCTCTCTTGGCAGTGGGGCAAACTGGTTTACAACAGTTTTCCATCTTACCTGGGTTCCTGCTCTGTGCCAAGAGTCTTTCGGTGGACTTTAATGAATTGGTCATTAATGAATGATAAAAAAAGATGGATCTGGATTATAAATATGGACACTTGGAAGGTATGCTGCATTGTTTTTAATCAGCTTCCCTGACCATCCTTTATAACTTCTCCAGTGCAAACTTATGCAATCAGCTTCTCTCCCTATCCCTCTTTTCCCTTTCCTGATCCCTTCTGAAAAGCCCTCATCTTGGTTCATATACATTACAGAATAAACTCTTTCCCTCTTATAAACTACTACTTTTTATTTTCAAAACTTTTTTAAATTATAGTATAGAAACGCCACTAGTAATAATGCATTTCAGTGTATCCAGTTAGTATAGGGTAATTTAGTAGTAACAAAAATATACATCATACAGTAAGATAGTATGTAGGTGCCAAAATAAGCAGAAGTGATGGTCAATTGAATACAACATGGAAGGGGAGATACAGCGCTCACTCAAATGGCAGCAGATTCTGTTAATTGGATACCCCAACAACTCAAGCAAAAACAATAGGTAGAAAACGAGAAAAAACAGGTTTGAGCCAAGTATAAATTGAAATAAGTATGGATGTATATGTATATACAGTAAAACCAATTAGTGATAGAAATAACCTAGAGATACTTTAAAAAGTTCCAGAGGAATAAAACAGTCTTTTTTTTTTTTTTCTATAAGCCTTTGAGAAGGTGATGCTTTAGTGTAGTTCAGTCAAAAATCCTCATTGGTGTTCAAATAAATTAGGTTTTGATTGAGGTCAGGATTCTGACGAAAGTTCTGCACAAGAACTGAAACGTTGACACTTTGTGGCAGTTGCTGAATAAAGCTAAGTTACTTTTTTTCACCATACTTATGAAGTCCCAGGAGTGCTATTTTCTACTACTTTGTTATATATATATATATATATATATATATATATATATATATATATATAGTGACCAGACCGTTTTTCAATTTTCTTACCGTTAAGGACTAGGGCTGTTTTTACATTTCTGCTGTGTTTGTGTTTAGCTGTAATTTTCCTCTTACTCATTTACTGTGCCCACATATATTATATACAGTTTTTCTCGCCACTAAATGGTCTTTCTAAAGATACCATTATTTTCATTAAATCATATAAAAAATTACACAATATGATGATTTTTTTTTAAAAAAAAGCATTTTTCTAATTTTGACCCCCAAAATCTGTTACACATCTACAACCACCAAACAACACCTGTGCCAAATAGTTTCTAAATTTTGTCCTGAGTTTAGAAATACCCAATGTTAACATATTCTAAGCTTTTTTGTTTGCAGGTTATAGGGCTATAAATACAAGTAGGACATTGCTGTTTCAGAAACAGAAATTTTTACTCACTGTAAATTCTTTTTTTCTAAATATGGTGGCAGTACATACGTATGGGTCGTGCTTCCTAATTGGGACAAACATCTGCAAGATAGGTAATTAAGAAAGGTCCCTCCCCTTTACCCTATAAAGGGCTTCCCCTGGCAAACACACCTAAGCCACACACTGTAAGCAAAATTGTAATTTAGAGGGACGGAGATTTGTACTGCCACCGTATTAAGAAAAAAAGAATTTACGGGGAGTAAAAATTTCAGTTTTTCTGACATATGGTGGCAGTACGCATGGGATATAGCAAGGTCCCCAATCGGGGGCCAAAGTTAGCATTTATATTTGTGTGTTAAAAATGCAAAAAACTATTCTGAACGCTAACTTTGGACAGTGTTTGTGTCTAAGTGGCTACTAAAAAAAAGTCTAACATACCCCATTTGCAATACCTTGGGTTGTCTTCTTTTGCAAATGGTATGCCGTCATGTGGGTAATTCTCATTCCTGGGCTACGATACGCACTCAAAGGCAACATAACCAATCTGGCAAATTTGTGAAAAAATGGAAAATCAAGCATCATATTTGACCCTGTATCTTTCAAAAATACTATAAAACCTGTACATCGGGGGTACAGTTATACTCGGGAGATTTCGTTGACCTCAAATATTAGTGTTTCAAAACAGTAAAACGTATCACAACAATGATATCATTGTTGTATAGTGAAAGTGCCGTTTGTGTGTGAAAAATGCAAAAAACTTCACTTTCACTGACAATATCATCGCTATGACATGTTTTACTGTTTTGAAACACTAATATTTGTGTTCAACAAAGTCTTCCGAGTAAAACAGTACCCCCCATATACAGGTTTTATGGGGTCATGGAAAGTTACAGTGTTAAATACAGTGCTAACAAATTAAATTCAAGTTGCAATCAAAAAATTACTTAATTATGTAAAAATATTACATAAATATGCACATAGAATTTAAATATATACATATTTATATATATGAAGTCTACATGTATATGTATGAAATTATTTCTTTATTTATATGGATATATATATATCGTATTATTTTTATTTATTTATATATATATATATATATAAAATTTCATTCTACGTGTATTTTGATATAAATATATATATTTTTTAAAATTATTTACGTATATATATATATATATATATATATACGTTTGTAATTTAAATATAGGTGTATTTAATAGTCTGTATATATTAATATAAAAATATACTTAGTATGACATGATATCTCATATCCCATCCTCTGCACTGTCTGCTTGTTTGTTTTTGTTTTTCTTTAAATCTAAGTGTATTTAATATTATGTATATATTAATTTAAAAATATACTTAGTATGACATGATATCTCATATCCCATCCTCTGCACTGTCTGGTTTTCCTTCTCCCTCTCTCCCCCCTCACTCTGCTCTTAAGAAAGATATTTATGACCATCTGCAAAAATGGTGTCTATTTTCTAACAAACCTGTGTCTTATCTACACTAATGTCGCTTTAACCGCTTTAACCCCTGTATCACAACTCTTTGAATTCAATGTGTTGTCTTGCTCAAAAATGCTTCAGACTTGAGAAAGGGAGGTTCTCCCGAAAGCTTGTCATGAAAAAATTCTGTTAGTCCAATAAAAAAGGCATTACAAGATACAAATTTTATCTGTTTTTTACATATAAATATATATATATATATATATATATATTTTTTTTTTAAATGTATTGTAACAGGACGTCCGCTTCCCGGTTAACACGACCGATTAGCTCCTGCTAGTTCCTTTCCTTCAGCCAATCAGGAACTCTTGCATGGCTAGGGGACTTAGCTCTATGCGCTTCCAGGCAGAGACGACACTCAGTCCTGGAAACTCTTAGTCCTCCTGGAAGCTCTTAGTCCTTACCAGGACATTTCCCTGTAGCATTCCCTGCCAGCTGGAACAGCAGACACAGGGGTTAAATCTTCCTTCCCTCCAATAACAGGACGACACACAGTTTTGGAGATTTAAGCACTGGCTTCTCACCAGGCTGATTCACAATCTTTATTGAACACAGGCTTCTTTATTGAACACAGGCTTCTTTACTGAACACAGGCTTCAGGGGGTCTCCATTCCACACAATACACTTCCCTTAGTCCCAGGAAGGAGGGGGCTGGGTTACATATAGTCATCTCCCGCCCTGGGAGATACCAAACAGTACACCGGGATACATATTAAATCACATTACATTCAGGGAAGTTACACGTTGGTGCTCGGTGCCCCTGGAAGGGAAGGGGTTACAGGGTTAAAATTACATTGCTAGATAGCCCCGGGTCTTATCTGGGATCCCTGTAAAAAGCGGGCGATCGGATGTACAGAGCCGGAGATATCAGCGTTGAAAGTCTGGGGCTCAAGGCTCTGTACATCCCTGAAATTAGTTCTATGGTGTTGCTTGGTTTAGTCTGGCGAATTCAAAGCAAGCAACAACCAATCAGCTGAAATCAGCATTCAGGAAGGAAGGAGTTTCACCGCCTAATCCGAAGAAAGGGCGCGAAACTCAGCTGCACCAATCAGCACTCGTGGATGAGAGGAGTTTCGCTGCACAATTAGAAGAAAGGGCGCAAAACTCAGTTTGAACAAGTGATCTTTCTCTGATTGGTTGCCCGGTCCCTGCGGCGACCAATCAGCACTTATTTGTGTCGACCAACCTGGAGGATGGCGCGAACCCAGTTCCCGTTGGTCGGAACAGACTTCCATGCGGCAAGTGGGACTCTGCGGCCGTGAGACCAACTCACAGCCCCAGGGATTCCCTGCTGGCTCGCGTCCCTCTCTCCGGTGGATATCCCCATGCCGGTATCCACCGGTGAGAGCGCTCTCCTGGGCAGCCACGAGCCTAGCCTCTTAGCTCCCAGGTAGGGGAAAGGGACTAGTGATTATAGTTCCGTTGGGGAGCGGGTAGGACGGTCCCTGACACGGGAACCGAAGACAGGGTGCGCAGGAGGTCTGTTCAGGATACGAATGCTGCCCCCTGGTGGCGTTCGGCTACCCAGGGGAAGTATGTGCAGCTTGTTCCTTTGCGGTCTGCAGTTTTCACACCTCGTTAGCGAGGTGTGAACATTCTAACCACACATTCTAAATGGAGCGCCCCCGTGTGGCTGAAAAGTAAACTGCATTATACAGTGTACAAATAGAAGGGGAAACACAAATAAAACAATTCCATAAAGTTGCATGGGGAACCATAGAGTACAAGGGGAATTGGTGGGAATTGACACTGGGAAAACAAAATATAAGGCAAACACATTGGCATATACAGTGGGTATGTCACTTAGTGGCGGTGTCCCACCACATGTATTATCTTTTTATTTTTTTTATATTTTACAGCAGCAGGGAGACTGCCTGTCAGTTTAGGCAGTCCCCCTGCAGGCAGCACTATGGACGCCTATTGCGGCCATGTGATCGCTCTTTCAGAGAGATCACATGACTAGTTTTGCTGAAGGGGGACTGTCTGGACTGTAAGACAGTCCCCCCAGAGCGGGAGCAACACCGATTGGGTAAGTAATAAGGACATATCTAGCGGTCCTTAAGGATTGTTTTTTGTCGAATGTACCTAGTACATCCGCTGTCCTTGAGGGGTTAAACATCTGTACAGACTCTGATAAAACCAACTCTTCAGGCAGAGAATTCAACATCCTTATTGTTTTTACTGTAATATAACCCAGTCCTTTGCCTGAGACTAAATCTCCTTTCTTCCAACCTAAATGCATTATCTTGTGACCTATGTATAGTCCTGATTATTACTAAATAGCCAGATAATGGTTTGTATTGGCCCTGAATATATTTGATTAATGCAAACATGTCCCATCTGAAACGCTGTTTTTCTTTTTCTTTTTTTTTACAATTTTTATTGGGTCATGTAGGCAAGTTCTTTATACAGCAGGTTAGTTAGCGCCTTCATCATACAATGTATACAATAATAGTGCATAACTGTGTCTCATACAATGGGTACATTTGAATACATTTACATGCCGCATGTACCAATTGCATTTTAATTGACTAGAAGAAAGTGAAACAAGAGAGTTGAAGTGTGGGGTAAGAGAATCAATAGCGCAGCTAGAACTGCATAAGTGGTATAGAGAAGGTGACCGAAGGGGGGTGAGGAGAATGAAGGTGTTCGGTTCTCGGGACCACTCTGCCTATTCAAGGGTCCTCCCGGCATCCACCAATTCCTAAGTCACCAGTTCTCCTAGCGGTTACACTAAACTGTGTTCTACTTTTTTTTTTGTTTATGATTCATGGGTTATTTAATCATGGGTCTTGGGTGAACGTGTTCCACATAGTTTTGGCTTTCACTAACACAGGTTTAGGTCCAAATTGGTGTTGATGCATGGCTTCATATGTCGAATCAAGTGTAATTTGATTTAGTAAGTGCGTGAGGTCTGGTGGTTTCTTGGATTTCCAGTGTCGCGCCATAAGAAGATTCGCTGAGGTGAGTGTGTGGTAAGTGATTGCTAGGTGGGTTTTGGGCATTCTTTCGGGTAACATAAACAGCATTTATACTTCTGGTTTGAAGGCAATTGAGGAATGAAGTATGTCCAATAAGAGTTTTGTTACCTGGATCCAGAAAGGTCCAATAGTGGAGCACATCCACCAGATGTGGAAAATTGACCTCACCTCTTGTTCAGAACGCCAACGCATATCTTGTGTATCCTCTCTGGCACCAAGTACCAGCGGTATCATGAATGCTGTTTTCCATTGAGTCGGGCTAATCTTGCCTCCTATATCTCTGCTCCATGCCTCTTTGTATGATTCATGTGGGGGTGTTTGGCTGTGTAATAGCACTGTGAGAGGGGTTTTTGGGTGCGCTTGCATGACATGCATGCCTTTTCAAACTCCGAAACAGTGTCTTTAGCTATTTGTATAGACTTTGTAAGTAAGTTATTTGCTAAAGGCGATTTTACTGGAGGTAAGGGAATATGAGTCTGGAGGGTAGATCATATTGCGCTCTCAGGTGCGGGAAGGTTTTGAGGCATCCATCCTGGTATAGGTGGAGAATGTGAGTGTCTATCCATGGTTTGTGGTTAAATTGGGGGATTGTTATGCTCATGGCTTGCAGTGGGGTTGCCATTGGTATTTTGGGGTAACTAATTTTGGGGTTTATAAGCAACCGGGTGGTTGGTAGGCAGTCAGATATGCCTAATCTATGTTTATGGTCAGTCCAGAATATAGAGTGAGGTGCATCTACTTTCAGCCAGTACGCCTCAATTTCGGTCCATTGTGGGCAGTAGCTCAGTAGCGCAGCTTTGTGGTAGTTGTATAAGTTCGGTATGCCTGGTCCTCCTTCAACCATTGACCTGTGTAGGATTTTAGTTCCAACCCTGATTTTTTTGGTTTTCCAAATTAACTTCAGAAAAAGTTTCTGATAGATCGTAGGTAGGTGGTAGGCATGGATATCTGTAGCGTCCTGAAGAGGTATAAGAGCTTAGGCAATAATTAAATTTTAATAGCCGCTATTCGGCCTATCCATGAGAGGAATTTCCCCTCCCATGATTTGAGTGTGTTTTCGAATTCCTTAAGTAGTTTGGTATAATTGGCTTGGAATAGTTCAGAAGGTTTTTTCGTGAGCTTGATTCCTAGAAATGTTAAGTAGTCCAATCACTAGTCCAGAGGGAACACGTCTTTTAGTATCTGTTTCTCCCCGCCCCTCACCCCCACCGTCAGTGCCTGCATTTTTGTGATATTTGTTTTATAGTAGGAGTGTAGCCTGAAGGTGTAAATTAGTTTTATGAGGTTGGGCAGGAATACCATCGGTTGTTTCAGCGTGACCAGTATGTTGTTCACAAATATGTTTAGCTTATAGTCTCTGTCCTCCAATTGAATTCCATGTATGTTTGGGTCTGCCCGAAATTTTGCTAGCGGTTCCAGGGGAAAGGGGGCACCCCTGCCGGGAGTCGTTGATAATATTGATGGTGTTAGACAGAAATCCTGCATATAGTGCCTCCACTGCAGAGATAAATTGCTCAGGGAAGTTAAATTTGAGGAGCTGACTATATAGTGCCTCCACTGCAGAGATAAATTGCTCAGGGAAGTTACATTTGAGGAGCAATAGTTTTGTTTCCAGTGTTTGATTGGAGGTATGCTATTTTTGAAGTGGCTTGCTTGCCTCTAAGCCTTTGGGCGAGGATTTTGCTTGCCATGTTGCCTTGGGAATAGTGTGTGGCCTTCAGCTTTCGCATAGCTAGTCCCACCTTTCTGAGTGTGAATGCCTGTTTTTTTGCCTTGTGTCTCTGCTATCTGTCGTTTTAGCTCCAGGGTGGTATTCATTTGGTTTTGTTTGTTTAGGTCATGTAGTGATTTGTACCAGGTGACGTATTGAGTGTGTAATGTCTGCTTGAGGAAGTGTGCTCTCCTGATCAATTTTCCACGGATGACGGGTTTATGTGCCAGCCACGCTGTCTCTGGAGATATTCCATGTGTTATATTTTCCCTAAAGTATTGTGTAAGTCATGTAAGTATTGTTTGGTCATGAAATAGGGTTTCATTTAATCGCCATGGGCTCCTGTTGTGGCTATCAAGCTTGTATTTTAACACTAAGATTATAGATGTGTGGTCAGACCATGTGACGGTTGCTATACTGCTTGTTAGCACCTGCATTAGGTGTTGTCCCACCACGAGAAATCTGTCGATTCGGGTGCAAGAGTTATGAACTTGTGAGAAGTACGTAAAGTCTCTCTTATTCGGGTGGACAACTCTCCATGTGTCATATAGGTTGTGTTTGTCTAGCAGTTTTTGATATGTTTTGCATGTTTGCATGTTATGAGTGCCTCGGTGCTGTCAGTCCCTTCAAAGAGTCCAGTCTGGGGTCTAGGATGTGATTAAAGACCCCACAAAGTATCAGCATTCCCCTCTGGACTGGCAATATTTTGGATAAACCTTTATGGAGGAAGTTACATTGTTTAGAATTTGGAGCGTATTCGATTACGATGGTGTAAGTGATATCATTGATAGTGCATGTTAGGATAATAAATCATCCTTATTTGTCTATGTAATAGTCATGGTCTGTAAATGCCACTCGGTTGCATATTAATATGGATAGATTTTGCAGTGGCATGGTACTGATGCGGATAGGTGAGGGGTTTTAGACAGGGTGGTTTGATCAGGTGGGTCTCTTGGAGACATACTACATCATATAAAGTTTTTTGGAGCTCACAGTATAGGTGAGGGTGTTTAATTGGGGTGTTTAACCCCCTGACATTGTAACTAAGTATTTTCATAAAGGGATTTGAAGTGAGGTTCGTGTGTAATGTCGCTGGTAATGTTTACTGAGTTTTCCACAGGTACACCTCCATTAGGCCTGCCAGTGGGAAGCTCGGGTATTGTGATATGTGTGTGTATGGTGTACATGTGGCCTGAGTCATCTGAGTCATAGCGTCCCATCGAATCCTGTATAAAGCTTAAGGTGTATCGTTCCTTGACGTGCTTGTTTCTCAACCGGTGCTGTAGGGTTAACGGCATGTGCCTCCTCGCAGGCAAATTTTAGGGCTAGAAGGGGGTGGGGAGGAAATAGTGTAATTAGAAGTAGAGAAGAGAGAGATTGGGGTTAGGACCGCCTTTCCCAGGGTGGGCTTAGTACCGAGAGCTGGTACTGTAGAGGCTGGCAATTGTAGACAACTGTTCATCAAACAAAATAACATAAAACAATATAGTTTTTAGTGGTTAACTAGTAATCTGTACCAAAATACATAAGTGGCATGCATGTTACAATACTTTAGCTCCTGTATCTGAAAACTTAAGGGCTGTCACCAGTATGATTCCTACCTGTCATTTGATTACTAATGTGGATAGATTAGGTGGGGTGGTGCTGTTTCCATTGTTTGGGTAGTGTCTTTTACTCTGTAACCTAGTGTGATTTATGTAAATCACATTGCAGTGGGGGCTGTGGGTTAGTCAAGGGTGACTTAGTGTGCCCATAGCCTTACTCCTTAAGACTTTCTGAGTGGGAGGTACGTCTGCGGTCCTTAATGGGTTAAAGGGACCCTCCAGGCACCAGAGCCACTACAGCTTAATGTAGGGGTTCATAGGCAAAGAGCCTGTCCCTGCAAGCCGAGTTGTGTAAACACTGTCTATATGAGAAAACGCAGTGTTCACATTGTTACCTAATGCCACCTCTAGTGTCACATGGGCTTCCTGCATGCAGTCCAGCAAAGATTGCAGGACAAACATTCGGCATCTACACACTCTACACTCTGCATGGAGACACCAAATGGACTAAGATGAGACTGTGGCTTTACACTGAAAGTGAAGGTGTCCTATTCAGGATAACATTGAATGTACCAGTTATGGATATTATATTCTCTTTGAAAGTTTAAAACATATTATCTAAACATAGTGGTAGCATATTTCCTGGCAAATGTATAGATTGGGAGAAATATATAAATAGATCTTTCTCCAACCGGTCAGTCATATCTTCAGCATGGTTCCTATGCCGAAAAATTGACTGACAAGAGAGAGCAGAAAGGTCCTCTCACAGGCAGTCCTTCTGCTCTCTGCTGCTGCTAATGCTGGCTAGTGAATATAAAAACATAGCGACTAACATTACTCCATTCAGATCCTGGCAATAGATCCAGCCTGCCTGCATCACACAGGAGGTTTGCCCTGCTTGGAGAAGTATCCTCAAGCAGGGCATATCAAAGGAGAGAGCAAGAGGTATTTGTATTTTGTGTTATTTACGTGCACTCCCTACATGTCAAATTATTTATGATCATGTTACATTTATGCTGTGTGTCTCCAATGGACCTGTGTTGATTCTAGCGATTGCGAGAGAGTCAGCACAGAGTGCTAGTGGCACAATGCTGGAGTTAAACAAATGACAACGTTGACAGAGGCCGTGGAGTTTGACTAAAGCTCCACCATTTATCAAATTTTGTCAATCTGAATTCATACATAGTAGTCCCTACTTTTACGTATGTATAGCTTTAAATATAAGCTTTATTAAAAATAATAATAAATGTAGCATAGGTTGGGATATGCCAAAGGGGCAAAAAAGTGACTGCTGCTTTAAGTGAGATTCTAAGATGAAAATATTACTTTTGCTTAGATTTTTGAAAACCACAGTTTAAGTAAAAATGTTTATAAATAATCTAGCATGTCACAGTTTTAGGTATCGATTGCTTGTATTGTTTTAATACTGCCAGGCCCGGACTGGCCATCGGGCATACCGGGCAAATGCCCGGTGGGCCGCGATGGCCGTGGGCCGAGGCCAGCAGGGAGATCACAGGATCTCCCCGGCCGGCCCCTGCAGGGCCGGCACTACCCGAGCGCCGGCCCTGCTGTGTGTCTCCATGGGCCGGTGGGGAGATCAAAGATCTCCCTTTACCGGCCCAGAGACACTTCCAGACGACGCTTGCTGGGGTGTGAGGGAGAGAGGACCGGCGGAGCTCTAACCAGCAGCTCCGCCGGGTCCTCTCGCGGACGCTCAGATCTCGCGAGAGTGAACTCTAGCCTACAGGCTAGAGTTCACGCTCACCACTAGGACCACCAGGGATCAGGCAGTATGGCTCTCCCATGGCAGAACGGCTGCCCCCCGTCCCAGGCAAAACGGTTCCCCCCCTCCAGGCTAAAGGTAAGAAGGGAGGGGGGGATATAACTTTTTTTTAAATTATTATTATTAATAAAAAATAAAAAAAATTAATTTAAATTAAAAAATCACCCCAGACACACACATCACCCCCAGACACACACAGCACCCCAGACATTCACAGCACCCCCAGACACACACATCACCCCAGACATTCACATCACCCCCAGACACACACATCACCCCCAGACACACACAGCACCCCCAGACACACACAGCACCCCAGACATTCACATCACCCCCAGACATACACAGCACCCAGACACACACAGTACCCCCAGACACACACAGCACCCAGACACACACAGCACCCAGACACACACAGCACCCCCAGAAACACACAGCACCCAGACACACACAGCACCCAGACACACACAGCACACTCAGGCACACAGCACCCTCACTCACACACAGCACCCTCAGACAGGCAGCACCCTCGCTCACACACACATATATATATATATGTATGTGTATATATATATATATATATATATATATATATATATACACACACACACTACAGCACTACATACATTACGCTCCAGATACACGCTAGATCCCTTACCTTATATGCACTCCTAATCCTCTATACACACACACACACACACACACAATCTCCTATACACACTCTGGGTCCTTTACACACTAGATCTCCTACACACACACACTGCACCACCTACACACACACTACATTCCTTGTCAGCAAACACATACAACATTCTCTAAACACACCCTCTCTACAACCCCTACACACACTACGTCACCTATACACACACACTACAGCCCGTATGCACACACTCGCTACATCCCCTATAACACTATGCCCCCTATACACACACTCTCTACAGCCCCTAGCCACACATATTACACCACAAACACAAATGAAATTGACCTATTTACACAATACCACACCACACTCTACACACACGCAATCCCACAAGCAGGCTCCAAACACATGCACCATACACTTTCCTGGCCCTTTTGTCCTCTGGTATCCCACTTGTTGAGACACCAGAGACAATTTAAAAGCAAACACAGCGCAAGCATGTTATTAAATTTGCTTGCGCTGCGCAGAACAAATACAGGGCCTTTTTCTAATGCCAGAGCTCTTCAGCGCAGCTCTGCGCATTGAACCAACATGCTCACTTTGAGAGGAGGCGTGCTTGTCATTAGTGATGACAAAACACATCCTCTCTGGCCCCGCCCCCTTCTTAGGGGGCCGCTCTGATTGAAAAATGCCCGGGCCTAATTTTTTTCCCAGTCCGGCCCTGAATACTTCTGTTAACATTGAACGTAGCCAAATCCAATGATTAGATATGTCTGCACGTATTTTTCATGTAGTGTGTAGTTATGTAACTACCTCCTGGACAACTTATCCTAATAGTTGATAAGATGCATTGATTCTTGCGCTCACCTAAGAGGTTTAACCCGATGTTCTGTAAAAAAACAAAAACCTGAATTATATAGCAGAAAAGCCATTACAGCTGGTCTTGGGGAAAATGATACCATCACAAAATGCACTACTCTCTAAATTTCTACACTTTCATATTGTCTAGTGCAGGCAACCTTCGCCACTCCAGATGTTGTGGACTACATCTTCCAGAAAGCTTATAGCCATCATGCTGTCAAAACATCATAAATGTAACACCTAAAAAGACTTGAACTATCTCATAAAAGAATCTTCTTGCATTTAGCCAATACTCCAAAACATTTGAAGTGTCTTCACATAAGCAGAATGATCACCGCAAGCGTCTCTCCTAAGCTGATATTTGCCTGCAAACACTGTAACAACACAATAAACCATCAAAATGTATAAAACAACACATATATGTTTGCACCCAAAATGGCAAATTTAAGCATGCTTAAAGGGACACTATAGTCACCCAGGCCACTTCATCTCATTGAAGTGGTCTGAGTGCAGGGTTCCTGTCTCCTTAACCCTGCAATGTAAACCACTGCAGTTTCAGACAAACTGCAACGTGGATGTAGCATGGTTAAGACAACCTCTAGTGGCTGTCTCTTTCTTTGAGCAGAAGGGGAAAATGTTATAGGGGTATTAGTAACTATAAGCAACATTTGTATCCCCTTGATTTTCATTAGATAATAATTTAAAGTTTGTCATAACCATCTTTCAGACAAACATAACCAAAATAAATGAATTTTTGTGACATTTAAAAAGAATATATATACAAATGAAATATAGCCTACAATGACTATTATAATCTCACTTATATGTATTATTGAAAGGCTGGGTTATTGAATAAGACCTGTCAGATTTCTGAAAATGAGCTGTTAACTGCTACTTAAAGGAACACTATAGTCACCTAAATTACTTTAGCTAAATAAAGCAGGTTTAGTGTATAGATCATTCCCCTGCAATTTCAGTGCTCAATTCACTGTCATTTAGGAGTTAAATCACTTTGTTTCTGTTTATGCAGCCCTAGCCACACCTCCCCTGGCTATGATTGACAGAGCCTGCATGAAAAAAAAAAACTGGTTTAATTTTTAAACAGATGTAATTTACCTTAATTAATTGTATCTCAATCTCTAAACTGAACTTTAATCACATACAGGAGGCTCTCGCAGGGTCTAGCAAGCTATTAACATAGCAGGGGATAAGAAAATCTTAGTTAAACAGAACTTGCAATAAAGAAAGCCTAAATAGGGCTCTCTTTACAGGAAGTGTTTATGGAAGGCTGTGCAAGTCACATGCAGGGAGGTGTGACTAGGGCTCAAACAGAAAGGGATTTAACTCCTAAATGGCAGAGGACTGAGCAGTGAGGCTGCAGGGGCATGTTCTATACACCAAAACTGCTTCATTAAGCTAAAGTTGTTCAGGTGACTATAGTGTCCCTTTAACAGCATACAATGTCCATAAAAACTTTAATTTTTATTTTTTCTCCAGTGCCATGTATTCTAAGCTGCAAAAAAAAAACTCCCCCTGCTTGCAAATTGCACTGAGAGTTTTCAACTTGTGGTTTATTACCTTAATAGTGGAGTTGGCGGCAATTAGAATAATATCTTGCTTGTGTGGACGTTGTTTTAACACGTAATAAACAGAACAGAGCTCGTTTATTATGGGGGAAGTATTTATAATTTGTTCAATTCAAGTAAATGCACTGCTCTGACCTCATTATTCTAACAAGTGTGCATTTTTCCTGTTTGAGTAAGACAATTAAAGTTTGATAATACATTACCTCTCAGAGTCAATGCTATGATGGCTTTTTAATTGCCTTTATGTGGTTTATTACAAACATATGGTATCACCCAGAGATTTGTTAGAAGGAGGTGGGGATTTCAAAAGCAGGCAGCCGACTTTTCATTAACGGCAGATTTCTGTGAAGAAAAGCCAGATGATTGGATCACAGTGCTGTCCACTTTGTGGTATTTGGCAGTCAGCTTAAAGATTCATTTGTCTTGATTGTCGTGGTTTCAGGGGCTCTTAGTCTGATAAGGGCTGATGTCATACATGCTTTGCTCCAACTGCCTGTCTGGAAACAAACGTTTTTGGAAGAAAGGCAGTAAAGTTTTTCTATATAACTCAAAGTAGTTCTATCGAAAAATGGCTGAGGTAGCTCATATCTACTTGGAAGGGCTATTTCACAAGACTGTTTTTACTGCCTGTTGAGTTAAGGGTACTGTGATATGTCTTCCAAGAGTAGTGTTTGAAAATGGTGCTGTATGTTAAATGAAAATATGATCATCTTCTGCAAAGTTACGTATAAAGTGCATGCTAGAAGCACTGTAGTACCGTGCATTTTAGATAACTATCTTCAGGTACTCAGGAAGAAACAGTCTCCAGTATAACCTTAGTGACTTCACAAAAAAGACACCCTCATCAGTATTGATTTATGACTCATCAACACGACAAATAGTAAGACATAACTGAATCCAACGTGGATAGTGTGTACAAATAATGGTTACATCAGGCTTAATGGGACAAAACACTTTTAGTTATTTTAACCTCATGGTGTTACTGTTTTCATCTTTCAGCTCCTTTTGTGGCAGGAGCTGTGTCATCATTAAACTCTTGTGTGAGCACTAAATGAGCCCATGGAAGGGCTTGTGTGAACTTGCAGAGATATTCAATTGGTGTAAGGTGCTGTATTAGAGAGAATTTATAGGTTAGTACAATGCCTGAATGTATGTGTGGATTCTTATTAAAACACCCACAGCTGATGTTGAATATTTCAACTTGGCTCACCATTTTATGTGTGCACTCCGTTTTATTATTTTCAGAATATGTTTACAGCTAGTGAAGCAAGTATATTATAAAACTATCTAGTTTCAAACCATCTCTTCTGCATTCTATTTATATACAGTTAGGTCTGGAAATATTTAGTGTCTCACACAATTTTCATAATTTAGTCTCTGTAGGCCACAACACAGGCGTTGAAATGAAACAACTGAGATCAGGGCCAACGGCACAATATGGAGGCCCACCGGGCGGCCCATTCCCTAAGGGACACCCGGTGGGCATTTGTAAGCAGGGGTCCGGTTGCGCTGTTAAAGGGCCAGAGCGTGCGACTGGGCCCCTGCTTACAAATGCCCACCGGGTGACCTCTTGCTTTCCTCTAGCCAGCTGGGCGGCACGCGTCTTTCTGTTCTCTATGGGAGGAAGTGACTTGTGGCTGTCACTTCCTCCCACAGAGAGCTGAGTGGGAGACAGCAAGGAGGCAGAGAGGAGCGGGGCTGAGCCAAGCAAGGTAGGAAACATGTACAAAAGTGTACATTTTGTGTGTGTGTGCATGTCTGTCTGTGTGTGTCAGTTTGTCTGTCAGAGTATGTGTCTGTGTGTGTGTTTGTCTGTCAATGTCTGTGTGTGTGTCAGTATGTCTGTCAGTGTATGTGTCTGTGTGTGTCAGCATGTCTGTCTGTCAGTGTCTGTGTGTGTGTCAGTATGTCTGTCAGTGTGTGTCAGCATGTCTGTCTGTCAGTGTCTGTGTGTGTGTCAGCATGTCTGTCAGTGTATGTCTGCGTGTGTCAGTATGTCTGTATTTGTCTGTGTTAATATGTCTGAATGTGGAGCAATATGTCAATCAGTGTATGTATCTGTGAATGTCTCAGTATGTCTGTCAGTGTATATATGTGAATGAATGTATGTGTGTGTATGTGTCAGTATGTCTGTCAGTGAATGTGTGTTAGAATGTCTCACTGTGTGTGTATGTGTCAGTATGTCTGTCAGTGTATATGTATGTCTTGAATTGTTGCACGGTGTTGGGGTGAAAGGCGTGATTGTGTGTTTATGTGGGGGGGAGGGGGAAAGGGGGAAAGGGGGGCGGGGGTTAGATCCAACGGGCCCAAGAAAATGCTTTGCCCAGGGTCCTATTAATATTATAGACGGCAATTGAAGTGCAGACTTTCAACTTTCAATTCAAGGAGTTGAACAAAATTATTGTATCAAACGTTTAGGAATTACAGCAATTTCCATGTACATTGCCCTTATTTCAGGGATCCGAATGTAATGTGACTAATTAAAACAATCATAAATAAAATTAATATTTTTTTTATAGATTGTTGAGAATACTTTGCAGGCAATGACTGCTTGTAATCTGGAACGCATGGACATCACCTACTTTGTGATGCCTTGGCAGGCTTTTACGGGTCAAAGTAACATCCACATGAATGCCAGGACCCAGGGTTTCCCAGCAGAACATTACTTGGAGCATAACACTCCCTCTCCTAGCCTTCCTTCTTACCATAGTGCATCCTGCTGCCATCTCTTCCCCATGATCCAATTCTGATGGTCATGTACCCATTGAAGATACTTTCGGTGTTGGACAGGGATCATCATGGGCACTCTCAATGGTCTGCGGTTATGCAGCCCTATACGCCTTTTAAGGTACTTCCCATCTGGATTTAGGCAGGGCCAGTCAATATTCTATGCAGATGTTTTGGTACACAATCGCTGCAATTTAGTTGCGTCTTTCAGTGTATGCTGGCCTTGCTAACATCTTGCATCCCGCCCCTATTTGCTGGATTGTCTCAGAGGCCTCTTTGCACTTGGGCCCTTTCTGGTGTGGTATATACCAGCTTCTTTTGATCTGGTGCTGAGTGCCTGTTCCTGTGCTGCTATGATTAGTGCCTCAGTGCTTTCTTTCAGTTTTGCTTTTTCCAACCACATACATATAGACACACATATATATGAGTCATTTCATAAAATTAACTTCATAATGCTTGAACGGTTTGTTTGGCAGGGTACGCATCATAATTCACTAGCCTTCTATAATATCTGAATCACTTGTAGGCCCTACCCACTTTTGACATGTTACCTTACAAGGTTTAAGAGCTTCTGTTTGGGACTGGTTGCAAAAATATATAATAACATTACGCATTTGATCATACCAATGAAAATTAATTTATTTTGTTATGGAATTTTTAAATAAAAACTTGGCTAGAGGACGGTTATGGTACATTGGCATTGCTGACTTGATGGTTAAATTGATTTGTGTATTAACAAAGTTTTGTACTATAGATTTAAAGCAGTGTATAATAAAACGGCCAGTGTGAACAAATGGCCAGGGAAAAGCATTATAAGTGTAGTCTGTAATAGAGAAGAAAAGCTCTACTTGATACAAAAACAAGCTATGCATTTCCTTGCTTTCTGTTCTATATACAGGATTAATGGACTTTTAAATGAAGTTAAAGAAAATTTTAAATATGTACTTTATTTTCACTAACCGCAGTAAGTCTGTTTAATACAACCTAAAAGTTTACTTTTGGCATTGAAACCAATTTTATGTTGGATTAGGTAATTATGCAATTATATACAAACACTCCAAGGCCTACCATTTCCAAGTCTGCAAGTCAAGATGTATGCCCCTATCATTTATTTTCGTGAGGTAGCCTATAATACATAATCACTGCCATTTACTGATAGTCATATATGGGTAGAGAATTACATTATTTATAGAGGCCTCTTGAAGCTGTGATGTGAACCTGTCTGCATCTGGTTACTCATGACACCAGTAAATATTTTAGTTTTCTATGAGGTACTGCTGCACACATTTCAAATATATACACAATAAGGTCGATGTGCTGCCTTCAAAACAACTTAAAGAGACACTGCATGCACCCAAACCTCTTCATCCCCTTGAAGTGGTCTGTGTGCAATGCCCCTGTTTCCCTTAGCCTTGCAATATAAAACATTGCCGTTTTAGGGCAACGGAAATGTTTACATTGCAGTGTTAAGACTGCCTCTAATGGATATACACGAGACATCCACTAGTAGTGCTTCCTGCAGTTTCACGCAGCTTGACACTTTGCATGAGGACATCTAGCATTTAGCAAAACCCCATAGGAAAGCATTAATTCAATACTTTCTTAAGGCCTAATGTGCACGCTACACTCGCCACACATGTTCACTAGGTCCCCCTTTGACAGATGTAGAAGAGCGCAACGCCAGCACTGAGGCATTGGAATCCGTTAAGTGTTTAAGTGTTTTTTCCTTTCATGAAGGTGGGGCACAGGGACACTTTAGTGTTAGGAATACCTCTTTGTATTTAATGTGGACAAGTGCAAGATAATGCATCTTGGATGTAAAAACCCAAGGGCAGAGTACAGAATATTTTATATAATTTGAGTCCTAACCTCAACATCTGAGGAAAGGAATTTAGGGGTGATTATTTCTGATGACTTAAAGGTAGGCAGACAATGTAATAGAGCAAGCACCAGGAAATGCTAGCAGAATGCTTGGTTGTATAGGGAGAGGTATTAGCAATAGAAAGAGGTGCTCATGCCTCACCTGGAGTATTGAACCCAGTACTGGAGACGGTATCTCCAGAAGGATATTGATACTTTAGAGAGAGTTCAGAGAAGAGCTACTAAACTGGTTCATGGATTGCAGGATAAAACTTACAAGGAAAGTTTAACCCGTTAGTGACCGCTGACATACGTCCGACAAAAAATGGTCGTTAACGACCTCAGACGTACCTGGTACGTCCGCGGCTATTTTGAGCGCTGGAAGCGCACGTAATAAATATATTAAAAACGAAAACATTTATATAAAAACAAAGAAAACCGCTAACTTCGGCCAGCGTTTGTGACTAAGTGGCTACAACAAAAGACTGGAAATACCCCATTTGGAATACCCTGCATTGTCTACATTTTAAAATGGTATGCCATGATGGGGTTATTTCACATTCCTGGGCTACCATATGGTCTCAAAAGGCAACAAAGGTCCTGCAAACCAATCAGGCAAGCCCTATATTGACCCTGTAACTTTCCAAAACACCATAAAACCTGTACATGGGGGGTATTGTTATACTCGGGAGACTTCGTTGAACACAAATATGAGTGTTCTAAATCAGTAAAACGTATTCCAACGATGAAATCACCAGTAAAAGTGCAGTTTTTGTGTAAAATGCTAACTTTGGCAAGCGTTTGTAACTAAGTGGCTACAACAAAAGACTGAACATACCCCATTTTAAATACCCTGGGTTGTCTACTTTTACAAATGGTATGCCATGACGGGGTTTATTTTAATTCCTGGGCTGCTATATGGTCTCAAAGGCAACATAGGCCCAGCAAACCAATCTGGCAAATTTCCATGTGCAAACATGGAAAAGCCCTACTTGACCCCTGTAAGTTTGCAAAAGCCCATAAAACCTGTACATTGGGGGCACTGTTGTACTCGGGAGATGTTGCTGAACACATATTGGGGCCTTCTCTGTCAGTAACACATAAACCGAACTAAAAATCCATGCCTAAAGTACAATGTGAGAGAAAAATAACACACAAAAAAACAACTATCCAAAAGTTTGACAGAGACTGGTGGTAGAATTAGAGCATGGAAAGTGTTAAAATACCACTATTTGAAATACCCTAGTGTGTCTACTTTTTAAAAATATATGGTTTGATGGGGGTATATTATATTGTCCAGCTTCAAAAATGTCCCAAATGGGACATGGGTGCATGATGACTTACTGTGAAAATTCCAAATTGGAAAACTGGAATGCGCACCTTCCAAATAAGGTCTTTTAGCCCCCAGAGATCCCGACACACCCATACATGGGTGGTATCCCTGTACTCAGGAGATGATGCTGAACACATATTGGGGAGTTCTTTGGCAGTAACCCTTAAAGTTCTCAGTACATATATTCTTAAATTGCTATGTGTCTCAAAAAAAATCACCAATTATTATAATTTTTTATTTGGCATAAATTGGTGGTAAAATGGCTGCATGAAAAGATTGAAAATACCCCAGGTTTAATACCTTTGGTTGTCTTCTTTTAAAAAATATATACATGTGAAGGGTTATTCATGGATTCCTGACAGATATCAGTGTTACAATGTAAACTCAGGACAAAATTTAGAAACTATTTAGCATGGGTGTTTTTTGGCAGTTGTAGATGCGTAACCGATTTTGGGGGTAAAAGTTCGAAAAAGTGTGGGTTTTTTTCAATTTTTTTAATCATATTTTATAATTATCTTTATAATAAATTATATGATATGATGAAAATAATGGTATCTTTAGAAAGACCATTTAATGGCGATAAAAACAGTATATAATATGTGTGGGTACCATCAATGAGTAAGAGGAAAATTACAGCTAAACACAAACACTGCAGAAATGTAAAGAGCCTTGGTCCCAACGGCAAGAATTTAGAAAAACGGCCTGGTCACTAAGGGGTTAAAGGATCTTAACATGTATAGCTTGGAGGAAAGACGAGACAGGGGGGATATGATAGAAACATTTAAATATATAAAGGGAATCAACACAGTAAAGGAGGAGACTATATTTAAAAGAAGAAAAACTACCACAACAAGAGGACATAGCCTTAAATTAGAGGGGCAAAGGTTTAAAAATAATATCCGGAAGTATTACTTTATTGAGAGGGTATTAGATGCATGGAATAGCCTTCCAGCTGAAATGGTAGAGGTTAACACAGTAAAGGAGTTTAAGAATGCGTAGGATAAGCATAAGGCTATCCTAACTATAAGATAAGTCTAGGGACTAATGAAAGTATTTAAAAAATTGGGCAGACTAGATGGGCCGAATGGTTCTTATCTGCCATCACATTCTGTAAGGCAGGTGGTTTTAATATTGTGGCTGATCAATATATATATATATATATATATATATATATATATATCTCCTCTCTGCATGGGTTTACATTTTTTAATTAATTCAATTGAAGATAGCTGCAGTAAAGGCCTGGCAAAGCATCACAAAGTAGGTGATGTCCATGCGTTCCAGATTACAAGCTTTCACTAAAGTGTTTCTTTAAGGTACATGTGGTACAAGTTGAGTGCATTTTGTCTTTGTTTTTCTTTTTTGATTCTGGAATGTCCTTTTTTTTATTGGCATTGTTTTATCTTGAAGTAATCTAATTCTACAGTTTCAGTGTCTTGGCATCTTAAAGACTATTGATATATTTTCAAAATATTAATAAAATGTATACTATTTGCCCACTTTTTAGTTTGAAAATAAACTTATTAACTTGAAAGGGGTTCCAATAAACAATGTCTACATTTTATTTCCTAGGTTATCATTCTAGACAGTTCTTCATATCTTGCGCATTATTCATAAACTATGATTATTAATATATTTTTGATGTTTATATTATATGTGGCAGGCACAACTTTGTATGCTTATTAATCAAAACAGAGGGAGTGTCTGTTGGGAATGATATGTTACTGATTTACTAGCACTCTGATGTGAGCCAAGCTATTCATACAACTTTTTGTGCAGTTCATTATACAAAACTTCTCAAATAATTATTTACCAATGACATATATTTTTCATATTTTAGTTCATACATATGTACATACACACTGTTGCAGAGTCAAGATTGTTGCTCGTATTGTCTACACTACAGTATATCCAGTTTTAAATACACAATCACTAAACGATGCACAGACAATGAAATCTATTCGTACAGTTAATCCAACAATGTATTCCTTTTTTAATAGTATAAATAACTGGGTTGATGAATTGCTGCCCTATGTCATATATACTTTCCACACGATAAACAACAGTGTATGCATGGATTTCTGTTATTGGACGGTCTTACCCCTGCCACGATAACAGAAAAATCAAAAAGGAAGAGTCCACAGTACCTCTGAGTCTTTGACAATCTTTTTTCTAGGATAAGTGGACATATTCATAGTCGCCAGATGCAGTATGCTTCATAATATGCTGACATTAGGTCAGCATGGGGACCCTGGAATCTGCATCCTTATTCCTGAGCATCCAATTTAAGATGAGAAGCACAAATTAAGGAATTGTTTTTTTATTTAGTTCCGCAGTATACAGTATAGTATTAGGCAGCATAGATGAATGCAGATAAAAAAAAGTAATGAAATGCAGCTATACACTGATGAGACCAACATTAAAGGGATTCGCTAGTGCCAGGAAAACAAACCCGTTTATCTGGCACTGTAGAATCCTGGAGTGCCCCCCATCCTGCGTCGCTGAAGGGGTTAAAACCCCTTCAGACACTTACCTGAATCCAGCACCAATGTCAGGCTCCGCCCACGCTCCTCCCCACCGATGTCCACACGGCAATGGCCGCGCATGGGCATTAGACCTCCCCATGGAAAAGCGTTATTCGGTGTTTTCCTATGGGGATTCTGGTGACGCTGGAGGTCCTCATGCATAGCGTGAGGACGTCCAGCATCGTTTAGACAACCAAAGTCGTCTAAGAAGTCAGAAGTCCCTATAGTGGCTGTCTGCTAGACAGCCACTAGAGGATGACTTAACCATGTGAGGTAATTATTGCAGTTTATAAAAAAAAAAAACTGCAATAATTACACTTGCAGGGTTAAGATTGATGGGAGTTGGCACCCAGACCACTTCAATGGGCTGAAGTGGTCTGGGTGCCTACAGTGTCCTTTTAAAACTATTGACAGGTGAAGTGAATTATATTGTTACAATGGCACCTGTCATTGGGTGGGATATATTAGGCAGCAAATGAACAGTCAGTTCATTTTCAAGCAGGAAAAATGGGCAAGCGAAAAGATCTGAGTAACTTTGACAAGGGCCAAATAGTGATGGCTGGACGACTGAGTCAGATCATCTTCAAAATACAGTGGTTAGTACCTACTAAAATTGGTGCCACGAAAGGACAGCCAGTGTCAGGGTCATGAGTACACAAGGCTCATTGGTGCATGTGAGGAGTGAAGACTGGTCCAATCACACAGAAGAACTACTGGAGCTCAAATAGCTGAAAAACGTAATGTTAACCATGATTGAAAGGTGTCAGAACACATATAGGGCTGCGTAGCTGCAAACCTGTCAGAGTACCAATGCTAACCCCTGTCCATTGCCGAAAGTGCTTTCATTGGGGACATAAGCATCAGAACTGGGCCATGAAGCAATGGTAGAAGATTGCCTGGTTTGCTGAATCACATTTTGTTTTAGATCAGATGGATGACCAAATTTGTGTGCATCATTTACCTGTGGAAGAAATGGCAGCAGGATGCAATATGGGAAGAAGGAAGTCCGGCAAAGGCACTGTTATGCTCTAGCCAATGTTTTGCTGGGGATCCTTGGGTCGGATAAGCTTTCCAAATTATTTAATATTTTTAGATAAACTTTTTTTTAAAATTTTGTATTTTTTTTTATTTGTTTTTTTTGTAGTGCACATTTTCCTTGCTAAACATGCGGGACCAGAGATTAACAGGCACAATTTTTTTTGTTATATGCGGCTTAAGTTCGACTTTTCACAGTAGGTTGCTACAGTAATGAGGCTTGGTCAGTGTCTATACTAGTTCTATAGATGTTGCAAGTTGTGCATATATACTATGGTAGCTGTATAGACATGTTAGTACATACGAATTGTAAATGGTGTTCATGCTAAATTTCTGTTAGTCGCTTTAGTGCTATCATCATTCGCTCTAATATTATCGTCAGTCGCTTTAATATTGCTGTCGTGTTATCACCCAGGCCAATCTGGGCTGTCTGTACTGCCCCAGCGGGGAGCCGCCATCATGGTGGTCCTGAGACCGCTCTTGGAGGGGGAGTCCCACTGCTAACTGATACCTGGTCTGCTTGTTATATGTAGCGCTGGGTGAGTGTCCTCCAGAGCAGGCATCTGAACACTGTCCAGCCCTGCTGCTCTATGGGTTGCACGCTGGTATCTCCGGGGCTGCAGCTACTTTGTGGTGTGTTTGGTCCTCCGAAGGCCGGGGTCAGCCGTGGTGGGAGGCTTAGTGTCGCCAGGTCGTGGGTCGTTTGGTGGCAAGCTGGACAAAAGGTGAGGGAGATGTCCAACTTCGTGCTGGTGTACCCTGCTTGGTGCCCTGCTCGGTCCTTGCGGTTAGCTGTGGTCGGGGCGCGGGGTAGTTCCGTCCCCCCTGTGCAGCCGCTGTCGTAGTTGGTTTGGATGGCTGCTGGGGCAGGTAGTAGGGATCCTGCTCCCCTTCATGGCAGTGTCTGGAGACATGAGCCACGGTGTCAGCCGTCGGCACATGGAGGGTGCTGATCCTCCATTTCTCTCTTTCGCACATGGCGGCCGCCATTTTGGGTGCAGTGGTTGGGCCCCCCGGTTTCATCTGCTGTAACTCGATCAGACCTTTAGGGTGAGGACCGGGCTCACCCCCCGGTTCATGGGGGGGAACAAGGCCCGATCCGCCCGGGTTCATGCTCAAGGCTGGATGCTGTATTGCAGGATAGTGGGACAGCGGCCGTCCGTCCCACACACCGCTGGAGAAGGCCTCAGTTGGGGCACCGAAAGTTTCTCCTCCAGGGGACTGAAGCCCTAAGAGCCAGCCTCTCCCTTTTCCCAGCAGTCCTTCTGCTTTAGGAACTGTTGCGGTCGGTCTGTTTTTCCATTAAAAGACATGGTTTTTGGGCATTTTTAGTAAAGTGGTGCAGGAGCTTCTCTAGCCTGCAAACGTCCGGCTCAGCGGACATAAAAAAATCATTTTCACATGTTTCATATTAAATTGTTGTAAATGTTTATCCAAAATTAATAAATAATTTTGAAAGCGTATCCAACAATATTAAATTGAGACCTAAGTTCTCACTTTGTTAAATATTTTGCCTATTTGAACTTTTAAAGACTATAAGAAATTACAAAATTTCTAGCACCAAAAATACTAAACATTTTGATTTCCTATTATTCTGGTACTTGCGGTCCACCCTTTACAGCCATATTGAAATGGTTGTAGAAATATATAGGTAACCACACATGAAGGCCATGTTATATCATGTGAACAGCTGTACTAGTAATTATGGGGCAAATTATAATGTTAAGGGAAACTATGGCTAGACAGCCTCCAAGTATGCTTCTTTAGACACCATGGTGCTAATTGTTGTATGCCCTTAAAGTTACAGTAAACCTGTGTCAATTTTAATTTTCTTAATTTTTATTTATTTTTATATATTGAGTAAATGGTTTTTAAAGTCTTTTTCATGAGAGGAATCATATAAAATAGAAAAAAGTGATGCCAAATACTCATACAAATACACAAGATATATGTAGTCACTTATATAAATGCTTATAAACCGATGATACACAAGCAAAAAACGTAGAACATCACAAGATTCACATATTAGAGCATATGTAGATTAGGTACCATATGTAGATTAGGTACCATATGTTAATTTATCTCGTGTAGTAATCATCATCCGATTCAAAAAGAAAATTGCACTGTTGATGTATCAAAACCATTGTCTCCCCGGCTATCTAACTCTTATTGAGAGAACCTGTCGGGAATGCAAATAATGCTATCTAAATAAAAGAGAAGATATGAAGGAAGAGAGAGAGATAGGAGAATAAAAAGAGGAACAAGGGGTAAAAATGTATTAAAGGGGGAAGGGGAATAAAATTTACCCCCCAGACGTTCCTTTTTTACACAAGAACTTGACATTTTCAAATTTTTATTACTTTGTGTTTCTATAACAGACTCTTGCGGATCAGTTTGGAGATAAGAACCCACCAGTCAATGAGCGTCTGAAAGTGTTCTTCTGCTCACAGATGCCTCCAATTTGGGATATTCAAGTAAGTTGGCATCTTAAATACGTTCTGAGTTATGGTCTCCTTGTCTGAGGAATTTCTTTCTTATTTTGCCTTGTACATCCACCATAATATTGAAACAGATCTCTACTTTACTAAAAACAGGGCTGTCTTTAAGGAGGGGCAAAACGGGCAGCTGCCCCGGGCCCAGTTACTCCTGGGGGCCCTAAGGCAGTTGCCCCATGGGCCCCCTGCGGCACCTGAGGTAATCAGGGGCCACAGCCCTTTAATACTGCTCTGGACCGGCCCGGGCCCCTGTTATATGGGGGGTGGCTGACTACATACTCACAGCTAGCCCCTCACATACTGCCCTGTGAGTCTCTTTGTTTCCTGGGCATGCTGGGAGGAAGTGAGGTCAGATTGCTTCCTCCCAGTAAGAACTGATCACTTCCTCCTCAGTGCCGCTAGGGAGGAGGCACACACCACACGGAGGAGGATGCAAGCATTGTTGGGGAGAGGGACTGAGAAAGCTGATGGCAGACTCCCATCAGCCTGGGCCAGCAAGCTCCCACTGGACACCAGGGAAGCCACCTTTCTGTACCCAAAATGTAAGGAGACAGGAGGGTGGCTAAATATGTTTTGTTTTGCTAATTTCTGATATCACTTTTATTTAAGTGTGTTGGTGTTTGTAATGTAACACACAGGGAATAAGTACATGTTAAAAATCCTAGAAGAACATGACAGTTCCCTATTAAATATAAATTTAAAAAGTATTTATTTTAACATATTGCATCAAGTGTTATCAAAGGCTGTACACCATTTTCAAATGTCACTTTTGCCAAATTCTGGACCAGGGTATGTAAGAACAGAGTTGAGACATTATATTGGCCAAGGTTGCTGGGAGTTGCTGTCCAAGAGCTGCTAGAAGGCAGAGATTAAAATATGTAAATGTACACATATATATGTGTGTATCTGGCTGTGTTTATGTCCTTGTGTGTATCTGGCTGTGTTTGTCCTTGTGTGTATCTGGCTGTGTTTGTCTGTGTGTCAGTGTTTCTGTGTGTATGTATACCTCATACACCTGTATGTGCACCTGTGTGTGTGTTTCGGTGTGTGTGTAAGTGTGCATCTGAGTGTGTGGTAATGCATACATCCCAGCATTTTAATGCCAACACAAATACACTCCTACATTCCATCTCTAGCACTGTACACATATACACCCCTGCATTTATACCTTTATGTATGTGTGTATCTGAGTGTGTGTGTATATACCTGTGTCAGTGTGTGTGTGTATGTGCCAGTGTGTGTATATCAAAGTGCTTGTATCTGTGTGTCAAAGGGTGTGTAACTGAGTGTGTGTGTATGTGCCAGTATGTGTCAAGGTGTGAGCATGTGTCAGTGTGAGCATGTGTGTATCTGCGTGTTTATGTGTATGTGTATATGTGTTATAGAAATCACACAACATGCAAACAGACCCCTGCAAACACAAACATTACAAACACACCAGTTTGCTGAAACACTAATACTACACACAAATGTACACATGTATTTAAAAGACAACACTACATCCAAACACCCCCCTGCATGCAAATACAAACATTACATGCAAACACATTCCTGTATTAAAACGCTAAAATTGTATACAAACACCAACTCTACACACAAAAGTACACCTGCATTTAAAAGCCAACACTACAAACAATCACACATCCCTGCATTAAAATGCAAACACTACAGACAAGTACACCACTGCATTCCAATGGTAACAGTACATACAAATACACTCCTACATGCACACATACACTCTATACAATAACATGCTGACATTCATTTGCACAAACACTGCTCAAAAATACAACCCTGCTAGGATGGTAGATCCCCAGCTGGCATAGCATCGCAGGAGTTGTATGACAGATGGGGATCTATCTTTTCTTTACTCTTGTGCTACAGGGCAGGCCTGAATTTTTTTTTGTTGCACCAAGGCACTCTCTACATTAGTTTTGCCTCTAGGTTGGGGTGGAGGGAGTGATTGCATGCCCAGGGGGCCCAAACAGATGCTTGCCCAGGGTCCAATCAATATTAAAGACGGCCCTGACTAAAAATAAAAATAAAATGTACTATATTGTTTTTCAGTACAGTAGACTAATTATAGAAAGGGGATACGTTTAAAACTCAGGTAAGTGTAAAATAGGTGAATATTCAGTGTAATGACAGAGTTAGCATGTTACCTCGAAGTTAAACTTTGGAATTCTTTGCACGGTTTTGAATTAGAACGCTAAAATTATCTTTACAAGGTCTTACGCAAATTCCTTTATACCACGACAACCATATCAAGTTATCTGTTAGGAATGGATTAGTGTAACAAAAGAAACTCTTGCAAACGAAGCTCAGATCTATATGGGCTGCAATGAAAAAGTTATTATAAAACAAAGAGGAAAACATAAACCATTTATCAAATTGGCATTTCAGCAAAATACATTTTGCACCAATTGGTGTGGAAAATACTCATTATGTACTATTGTCTTGGTAAAAGCACCAAACTCTATTGTCCTAGTGGAATCAAATACCAAGTCATTGGTGGCAGTGGTGGTGGGAGTATTTATCAAAGTGTCAAGATCTGAAAAGTGATGCAAAATTGTAAAAGTAGAATAATTAACGACATAATGTACCTGCTGATTCCACTGGTTTCTATGGTGATTTGACAAAATGTAGTGTCTTTTGAAATGTTAGTTACTTTTTACACCTCATTTATTTTATTCACCGGACACTAGTCACGAAAACAACTTTAACTTAATGAAGTGGTTTTGGTGTATAGATGACCCTGCATTTCCCTGATTCTCTGCCATTTAGGAGTTTCATCAGTTTTGTTACTATTTATGCAGCTCTAGAAACACGTCTCCTAGCTAGGAGTTATACAGTCTGCTTGAAAAAAAAAAAAAAGCATTCACTTTCAATTACTATTTTTTGTTTGTTTGTTTTTAGTATATTTGCTGTGCATATGAATAGTACATATATGCTTGAGGTACTCCGACAGCAATCCTCAGGCTTAAAATCTTACAGTACATTTGGGGTAGTGGGTTAAACAGGGACATTTTTATATTAGGATCAGGATGTGACAAAATGAGAAGATGCCTGGTCGGGTCTACCCAGTCCCTGTTCAGGATACAGGATAGTTGCGGACAAATAATAGTGAGTAGGTTGCTAGGAGACAGGCCAGATTAGATAGTATGAGGTTAACAATCTAAGCTATAAACTTGCAAGAAACGTAAAACTGCTATTTTCAGAGACAACATGTATGTCTATATAGGCATCCGGCTTCAGGTTATCCACTGGGCTATGCTATTATAGTACACTGCATAACTAAAGTTAGGCATGTGAGGTTTTGTGGCTAGACTACTGGATCATGGCCTTATCGCGAAAGAGAAAAAGACTACAAGGATATAGTATAGTATGCATACACTTAACATTCTAGGCTGCTGCTATAACATCTTGTGTTCAGCTTGTGTTCGGGTCTTCTGCTGGAGTGTCCGGAGATAGAAAACAGGCTGACCCTTGCACAGTGAGTTTTCACCCTATCCCTGGCTGGGCATTGCTCTGTGTTGTGTTTAAGTCCAGTGAGATTTGCCCAGTTGCGGTTCGCGTGTGCAATGTTCCTCCGCTCGTGGTCGGTGTCACATGGAGCATGGCATAGATCAGAGTTGGCAGCACGGTGGGAGCGAGGTAAGTCCAACCTCCAGCCCCAGGCCGATATGAAGGCCAACATCTTCGGTCCATGGACCCGGTGTCCTTGAGGAGCCGAGTCCCTCCACGGTTGGGAATGGCGGGGGGTCCCGATGTTCTGCCGCTGTCTATGGAGGTGGGCCCTCCATCTGTGTGGGCAATTACTCTGGGTCGTGCCCTTAGTTGCCCTTCCCCCAGATAGGCCAGTAGTAGGAGGCACAGGCATTTGTGGTGCAGCTAGGCCTGAGGGGGCCTCCTGCGCTTTCCGTCTCTCACCTCTCCAATCTGCCATCTGTGGTTGTTGAGGCAATAATGTTCGGCAGTTCCCCAGAGCTTCCCAAAATCGCTGGAAGTGTTCACCTATCTGCTATCTGCAGATCTATTCTGGGAGTTAGTGGTCATTATGGACTGCACGTATGCGTCCTCTCCAGGCCAGTACGCCGTCGCTATCTTGTTAAGTGTGACTGGGCCCTGGTTCTGATTAGGTGCCTTGGTAGTCGAGTTGGGTAGTCTAGTGGGAACTGGGATGACCCCCGCTGGTCCGGAGGGGGAGGGGAATGATACACAGGGGTCTCAGCTTCAGCTTGTGAGCCTGGTACGGGGCCGCCTCCCCGTGACTCAGCCAAGTGTAGGCAGCGAGTTTCTAGTGTGCCAGTCTAGCATCTTAGACTCCCGAGAAATGTACCATCTGGTGCAGCAACCTCTCCCGGATTATATCAGTGCAAGCAGAGGTCTGTGTGTGTGGATTGTTAGGTAAGGCAGCCCAATTTTTGTCTCCAGAAGTGGGAGCTTGTGCTGAACACGTTTTGGCTGCTAGGTTTCGCCCTTCTTCAATCAGATGTTAACTTACTGTAGAGGTCTTTATCTTCTGCTCCTGTAAATTGAACTTTTATCATGCACAGTAGGCTCCTGCATGGTCTCTAAGGCTATTAGCAGAGCAGGAGAAAATAATTTCTAATTTAAACAGACTGTGAAATAAAGTAAGTTTAAACATTAAATCTCTCTTTACAGGAAGTGTTTAGGAAGGCTGTGCAGGTTACATGCAGGGAGGTGTGACTTGGGTTGTATAAACAAAGTTATTTAACTCCTAAATGACAGATAATTAAGCAGTGAGACTACAGGGACATGATCTCTACACCAAAACTTTATTAAGTTGTTTTAGTTACTATAGTGTGTCTTCCATATTTGTTTTTCTGTCTCATAATTGCTCTTGTAATATAATAGGATATTGCTCATCCTATGTATTACTGAAAAAAAAATCACACTTTATATACTCATGTGCCATTTATATCTCTTGTTTTAACAGCGTCAGCTTGCCAGCTTGTTTTTTGATCTGGGTTGTATTAGTTCCGCTCTGCAGATCTATGAGAAGTTAGAAATGTGGGAAGATGTTGTCATCTGCTACGAGAGAACAGGACAGCATGGAAAGGTGAGCAAGACACCATCTTTTTATTATTATTATTATTATTATTATTATTGCCATTTATATAGCGCCAACCGATTTCGTAGCGCTTTACAATATTATGAGAGGGGGGATTTAACTATAAATAGGACAATTACAAGAAAACTTACAGGAACAATAGGTTGAAGAGGACCCTGCTCAAACGAGCTTACAGTCTATAGGAGGTCGGGTATAAAACACATTTTTTTTGGAAGAAGTATAATTCCATTTGACAATGTTCACACTTCTAGCACTTAAACGTTAGCAGGGTGAACATAATTGTTTGTCTGTAGACATATTTAATGAAGGCTTTTAATTTCCAATTGAAAATATATCTGGATCTTGTATACCTAATATTTAACATGTGATCGCTCTAAAAAACGGATCAAATGGCCGCAATAGACTTCCATAGTGCTGCCTGTAGAGGGACTGCCTTAACTGACATGCAGTCTCCCTGCTGCTGTAAAATAAAAATATGTAAATAAATGAAAATAAAATAAATATAGATAGATATATGAATGAAGAGAGCACTCCAAAGGGTTTTTCAAAAATAATTCGCTTTGTACAACACAAAATCTTTTTGAAAAACCCAATGGAGTGCTCTCTTTATTCATATGTCTATATACTACGCAGTGCAGCACAGAGGTTGATTGATTTGAAACATTTAAAGGTAGAGTGCCAGACTTCCTTGTATATCTATCTATCTATCTATCTATAATATGTATATATATCTTATATATATAATGTCATACATATTAATTTAAAAATACACTTATAATTAAATTACACACATATATATACAACATGTGTATGTATATATAATTATATATATTGTTATAAAATAGAAATAATAAGTAAATAAAAATATATATATTTGCAATTTTATTCTAACTGTATTTTGATATTTATATATGTGTGTATATATATATATAAATAAATACAAATACAAAATATATACATATACATAATTACATACATAATTTAATAAATATACACATAGACTTCAAATATATAAATATGTATATATATTTAAAATCTACGTGCATATTTATGTAATATTTTTACATAATTAAGTAATTTTATTGATTGCAATTTGAGGGACCTGCCTGACAACCCAGGCCAAAAGTCCAAAGAATTTAATTTGCTAGCACTGTATTTAACCCTGTAACTTTCCATGACACCCTAAAACCTTTGCATGCGGGGTACTGTTTTACTCGGGAGACCAATATAAGATATAATTTTCCGTTTTTTCACATTAAAATTTGCCAGATTGGTTATGTTGCATTTGAGAGCGTATGGTAGCCCAGGAATGAGAATTACCCCCATGATGGCACACCATTTGCAAAAGAAGACAACCCAAGGTATTGCAAATGGGGTATGTTCAGTCTTAATTAATAGCCACTTAGTCACAAACACTGGCCAAAGTTAGCGTTCATAATACAGGGAGTGCAGAATTATTAGGCAAGTTGTATTTTTGAGGATTAATATTATTATTGAACAACAACCATGTTCTCAATGAACCCAAAAAACTCATTAATATCAAAGCTGAATATTTTTGGAAGTAGTTTTTAGTTTGTTTTTAGTTTTAGCTATGTTAGGGGGATATCTGTGTGTGCAGGTGACTATTACTGTGCATAATTATTAGGCAACTTAACAAAAAACAAATATATACCCATTTCAATTATTTATTATTACCAGTGAAACCAATATAACATCTCAACATTCACAAATATACATTTCTGACATTCAAAAACAAAACAAAAACAAATCAGTGACCAATATAGCCACCTTTCTTTGCAAGGACACTCAAAAGCCTGCCATCCATGGATTCTGTCAGTGTTTTGATCTGTTCACCATCAACATTGCATGCAGCAGCAACCACAGCCTCCCAGACACTGTTCAGAGAGGTGTACTGTTTTCCCTCCTTGTAAATCTCACATTTGATGATGGACCACAGGTTCTCAATGGGGTTCAGATCAGGTGAACAAGGAGGCCATGTCATTAGATTTTCTTCTTTTATACCCTTTCTTGCCAGCCACGCTGTGGAGTACTTGGACGCGTGTGATGGAGCATTGTCCTGCATGAAAATCATGTTTTCTTGAAGGATGCAGACTTCTTCCTGTACCACTGCTTGAAGAAGGTGTCTTCCAGGAACTGGCAGTAGGACTGGGAGTTGAGCTTGACTCCATCCTCAACCCGAAAAGGCCCCACAAGCTCATCTTTGATGATACCAGCCCAAACCAGTACTCCACCTCCACCTTGCTGGCGTCTGAGTCGGACTGGAGCTCTCTGCCCTTTACCAATCCAGCCACGGGCCCATCCATCTGGCCCATCAAGACTCACTCTCATTTCATCAGTCCATAAAACCTTAGAAAAATCAGTCTTGAGATATTTCTTGGCCCAGTCTTGACGTTTCAGCTTGTGTGTCTTGTTCAGTGGTGGTCGTCTTTCAGCCTTTCTTACCTTGGCCATGTCTCTGAGTATTGCACACCTTGTGCTTTTGGGCACTCCAGTGATGTTGCAGCTCTGAAATATGGCCAAACTGGTGGCAAGTGGCATCGTGGCAGCTGCACGCTTGACTTTTCTCAGTTCATGGGCAGTTATTTTGCGCCTTGGTTTTTCCACACGCTTCTTGCGACCCTGTTGACTATTTTGAATGAAACGCTTGATTGTTCGATGATCACGCTTCAGAAGCTTTGCAATTTTAAGAGTGCTGCATCCCTCTGCAAGATATCTCACTATTTTTGACTTTTCTGAGCCTGTCAAGTCCTTCTTTTGACCCATTTTGCCAAAGGAAAGGAAGTTGCCTAATAATTATGCACACCTGATATAGGGTGTTGATGTCATTAGACCACACCCCTTCTCATTACAGAGATGCACATCACCTAATATGCTTAATTGGTAGTAGTCTTTCGAGCCTATACAGCTTGGAGTAAGACAACATGCATAAAGAGGATGATGTGGTCAAAATACTAATTTGCCTAATAATTCTGCACTCCCTGTAGTTTTTTGCATTTTTAACACAGAAACAAATATAAATGCTAATTTTGTCCAGTGTTTGTGACTAAGTAACTACTAAAAAAAAAAAAACTGGACATACCCTATATTGAATACCCTAGGTTGTTTACTTAAAAAAAAATATGTACATGTGAGGTGTGATTCAGAGATTTATGACAGATAACAGTGTTACGTCACTATTGATGAATTTTAAAAATAGTTTGAAACAGCAATGTCCTACTTGTACTTATAGCCCTATAACTTGCACACAAAAAAAGCTAAGAACATGTTAACATTGGGTATTTCTAAACTCAGGACAAAATTTAGAAACTACTGAGCACGGGTGCTTTTTGGCAGTTGTAGATGCGCAACAGATATGGGGGGTCAAAGTTTGAAAAAGTGTGGGTTTTTTAAAAAAATTTTCATCATATTTCATAATTTATTTTATAGTAAATTATATGATATGATGAAAATAATGGTATCTTTAGAAAGACCATTTAATGGCTAGAAAACTACATAATATGTGTGGGTATAGTAAATGAGTAAGAGGAAAATTACAGCTAAATTTAAAAACAGCTCTGGTCTTCAACAGTAAGAAAGTTGAAAAACAGTCTGGTCACTAAGGGGTTAAACTGCAAGTGGATGAATACTTGCAAAAACACAATATTTATGGGTATCATTTTTAAAGGGACACTATAGTCACCAGAACAACTACAGCTTATTGTATTTGTCCTGATGAGTACAATCATTCCCTTCATGCTTTTTGCAGTAAACACTGTCTTTTTAGAGAAAATGCAGTGTTTACATTACTTCTCAGATGGCTGCTAGAGATGCTTCCTGGGGCAGTGCTGCACAGTGTGCGACACTGCCATTCAGTGTCTCCACCCTCTGCATGGAGACACTGAACTTTCCTCATAGAGATGCATTGATTTAATTCATCTATATGAGGAGATGCTGATTGGCAGGTCAGGGGCAGAAGCAGCAGCTGCAGATTTGAATACAAGTAGGATTTTACAATATTTAGAGGGTCAAGGGGGGCTAGATGGTGGTTTTAACACTATAGGATCAGGAATACATGTTTGTGTTCTTGAACCTATAGTGTTCTTTTAATGGAGTAACAGAATTTTGATCGAAGGAGAGATCTGACTGCCATGTTAAGGTCAAGAAGGAATTTTTTTTCCTAGCTTGTTGCAAAAGTGAAAAGCACTTCAAACTGGATTTTGCCTCCTTTTGGATCAACAGCAAAAACAGATGTGAGAAAGGCTGAATTTGATGGACATAAATAAGTCTTTTTTCAGACTGTGTAACTATGCAATTATGTTTTATGAAGAAAGAACATTTATACTTATCTTATGAATTAAGGTGCTTTTTCTTCATGATGAAGTAGATTTAGCAATCCACTTATGTCTAACTTAAGATGCCCTGTTTATAAATTGTCTTGTTGGTGGCAACTTTTATACTAGAATAGTTGTGGTGGTGTTAATCATTTAATTTCTAAATATCCCAGAACTAATTTTTAAGTATTACAAATATTACAAGTAGGGAGTCACTAGTCGATAGTTCCCTCCTTGTAATATAAATCGAAAGAGCGAATTGCAGGACAAAATTCCAGGCAATTCCGGGCAAACGCATTACGTTTTTTGTTTTATTTGTTTTCATTTGTATTCATTCATTCGTCAGACGAATAGCCAAAATCTGGACAAAAATAAATGCCCAAGTTTAGTGCAGACAGCTAGTGATTTTTAACCCTGTCACCCACTAAAGCAAGTTACATTCCTGCCTGGGATTGGCGGTGTTCATATTTAATAAGAAATTATATATCTTAGCCATACATAGTTGTAGAGATATATTGAGAAACGTTACCCTAGATTGCTAGATTTGCTCAACTTTATTTGTGCAAGATGTGATCCCGAACACATGCATCAAGGATGGCTATGCTTAAAGTGCGTATTTATTTAGAACATTTGGAAGCGGTGTATTTAAAGATACAAATATATAATTGAAATTATTATCCAGTTATGGATTCTTATCATCGATCGTGATTCCTATTATCATTAGGCGGAAGAAATTCTGAAACAAGAATTAGAGAAAGAAGAAACACCACACCTCTACTGTCTTCTTGGAGATGTGCTACGAGATCACCAGTACTATGACAAAGCCTGGGAGCTGTCTAACCACCGAAGCGCTCGTGCACAACGTTCGAAGGGCATTCTACATCTTCGGAACAAGGAGTTCCAGGAATGCATTGAATGCTTTGAGAGATCCGTAACGATCAATCCCATGCAGGTAAGAGAGCAAAATTATAATAATATACTGTGTACTTTCCTGATTTGTTATATACACTCAGAGATTATCCACCAACAGAATGCCATCGCAGCAATGAGATGTCCTAGTTCCTTTTTTTTTAATCTTTTTTTTAAATATTAGTTATTATTATTGTCTAATATATAGCTGCATATTTAATGCTATACATTTGAGGAAACTGTATTTTGTATGCTCTAGCTGTTTGATTTCACTCGTATATGACGCATAGTATAAAATCTTTTATTTAGATTTATCTGAACTTCAAAATAATAGGCATGATTGACTTTTCATTTGAAAGTATTTTTCACGTAGGGAATGCAAAATACTTCAATTAGACTTATAGTTTATATAAGGCATGTCATCTTTGACAACCTTAAATAGTTGAAGATAATATTTGCTTTTCTTCCTTATCGTGTCATAAAGCAAATATGTTGACGATGTTAAGGAAGAGCAAGTGCAAGGTTGTTGATGTAAGAATGTATTTTCCCCTATTACTCCACTCCTATCTTCTTTGACATTCTTTGTTTATGCTCCTAATTCTTACCTTCTCAGTCTTCATTTTGACATTTTTTACTTTCATTTTTTTGGGCGTATGGCCTCACATTTGGGGCGGAAATTCCTAAATTCTGTAGTAATTCTCTGGGCCAGGTGGGTAGAATGAGACAATGATTAGTGAACAGGGAAAAAAAAAGCCTGATCTATACTTTCCTCCCTCAGCACAGAAAATAAAGAATTGTCCAGATGTTCAAAAATCAGTTGACAAAACCGAAGCCTTCTGGGGATAAAATATGTGTTAAACAAAGAAAACAATAGTTACCTGCGCACTAGCCCAAATCCCTATGCATGTTTAAATAAATGGAATTTATTTAGTAACTCCAATGGCCATTAGATGTAAGCCCATCTGCCACATCAAGGCAAACCTCTTAGGTGTGTTCTATACAAACAATTCTCCTTGTTTCCTTGAGCTTCAGGCAAAGAAATCTCTAATGAAATTAAATATGTGTTGAATTGGTGCAGAGTTTACCTTCTCAAATTAGAGTTTTGGTTGATGTCTGACTCTGAGATCAGTAGATTAGGACTTTATAAACAACATCGAATAATAGTTGTTAGAAATGATAACACCGGGTTTTGATGCTAGATGGTAACATTTCCCACCAGGTGCACCGGATGCAGTTACTAGCTCACTCAACTTTACACTTGTTTCAGCAACTGCAATCTCAGTATATCTCATACTAAAAAAGGCATTTACTGACGTTAAGACAGTAGTATAGTAGGATGGCATGTGGGAGGAGCAACTCAATTCAACCTAGCAGCATCATTCATTAGAGGCATGGTTCCACAAATTGTGCAATTTTAGGATTGTTAACGCTTTATATTAATACCAGTCCTTTCTGGGGGTGTATGTTTTGAGGCTCCTGTTACGGGGTCTCTGTCTAGAGGATAATATCCAAATATACCTGCAGGAAAAATAAACCTATAAGAATTTTAAGATGTGACACAGCTTGGAGAATACCCAGTATTGGAATTCGTCAGAGACTCTAGAGCTCCAAACTCCTTTCTACATTTCTCACCTAGTAACTCCTTTGCCTCTAAAAAATATTAAAGCTTTGCTGAAATCCAAATCTGATTGCCAAGACTTTGCACAAAAACAAACTGGGCTTGGTGAGCTGGATGTTAGTCTAACCCCACTGGTAAAAGTGGCTAAGGATAAAAAGAAAACTCAAGCTATGGATGCAAAACAGCCTTATTGTACTCTGCTTATTGTACTGCTGCTCTGCATTTTGTGTAAAACAAAAAAAAGTAAGTGATCTAAGTGATGTTAGAAGGATTTTCTTTCCACATTCTAAGGCTTGCAAGACTCCTAACTCTACTACTAGAGGTTTCATTAAATTACATTATTGAATAGATTATGTCCAGGCTTACGAAAACATAGAACATGCTTACTTCATTTGAGAATGCTACAAGTTCATCCCTCCAACATATTTACCATACCATTTTATACCAAAGGTGTCTTAGAACACCATAAAATCTATTTTGCTTGCCCAATATAGATGAGTCCATGTCATGCATTCTTGTGGCACAGGAGAGAAGGCAATAATTACTGGATAAGATTGCTAACATTATTTTTTATTTTTTATTTTTTTATTCTTTATTTTATTTGTGCATGGATTGACATTGAGCATGCAGAGCCACGACAGCTGCTGCAAGCAGTTGCATAGCATCACATAGCGTGGCAGATTAAACAGCACAGTTTTTTTCTTTTTTCATCATGAAATTAACAAGCTATAAGACATTTGTGGTTTGTGATAAACATGCTGGACTAAGTGTGTACGTAGTAAAGTTGTTCTCGCTTGGTGTTACATTAAGGTATGTTGCTTTGCTTTGCGTGTAAGGGAAGATGTTTATAACTAGGGCAGCATTGCAAGTAGACAGATTCTCGCTTGGTTGACTACATATGTTTTTGTATGACGTGCTGCAGTGTGGTTGTGATCTGTTGCCTGTAGAGTAGCAATACCTATGCGAGTGTGTGCTTATGAGTGCCATAGGGTTATTACGCAAAACAAAGTTTACATGCTTAGACAATATATTGCTGGTTCAGGCTTAACATTAGAACTTCACGTACGCTGGTACAGTGTTAAGGCGGTTTGCTAACTATGTGATAAACATTTAGGCTACCATAACATGAGTGTGTGTGTATATATATATATATATATTAAGTTAACAGTATGAGAATCTCCTGTTTCACACAAATGCAAATGTATAAGCTAGTGTATCTGCAAGAGCAATGCAAAGGACTATTAACAATTCTGTTCCCTTGCTATACTGGTCTCAGCAGCAGGATTCAGAAAAAGTAAAAATATAGACAACAGTAATTCACGTCACATTTAGTCCTGTAGTTAGTGTAGGCTGCTGATAAGAGAAAAGTATAAATTTCCAAGGCATTCTGTCACTTCAGAACCACAGGGGCAACAGTGTGTTAACACAGTAAAGGAGTTTAAGCATGCGTGGGATAGGCATAAGGCTATCCTAACTATAAGATAAGGCTAGGGACTAATGAAAGTATTTAGAAAATTGGACAAACTAGATGGGCCGAATGGTTCTTATCTGCCGTCACATTCTATGTTTCTATGCACTAATAATTAGTCCGGTTCTGATGTTAAAGGTGAGTGCAGAGAAGTAAACAATAATCATTTTAGCTTGTTATCTGAGAGTTAGTTAGGTATAGAGAGGTTACATGCCTAACACTAAGCCCAATATAAATGCCTTGCCTCCGTCTGCTGAAAATATCAGTTTCTGCTTCATGGGCAGGGTTGTCGGCCATAGGCCGTGTGGTGCTTGAGGTTCCGTTGTTTCAACCGATGCCCGTTTTGGCAGTCTTGCTTGTGCAGTTGGGTAAGAGTCCCTTCTGGGTCTCCTCTCCAGTATGTTGTGGGTGGGGTTTCTGCCTGTTGCGTCTCTCGGGATCTAGCTTTGTTTCTTTTCGGTCTTCAGCGCACCAGGCTTTGTGAGCCGCTGTGTGCAGGCTTATGCTTTGCTGCTCGTTGCTTTCTGTGGTCGCTGAGTGAGAAGTATGTCGGATCTTCTTCTGCAGTGCGGGGTCGTGAGAATTGGCGTCCAGAAGGCCCTGCGCCGTTTCCCGCCTGTTTGAGCCTGGGCTCCAGTTTTGTTTGGAGGCTGCTCTGGAGATGTGAGGGGGAGTCCATTGCAAGGTACCCCAGGTGGTTGGGTGAATCCACGCCGCCACCGCTCTCATCGCCCTCTGGTAGGGTTGTCTCCTGGCTTTAAGCTTTGCCCAGAGGTGGAATCATAGCAAGTCCACAAAGTCCTTTGTGTGCTTGGGTGGTGCGATGCTCATGTGCTTGGCCTGGGGCCGCGCCTGCGGATTTTGTTTGCTTAGCAAGTTCGCTGCTTGTTCAGGTGTGCTTGTGGGGGTAATTGTCCCCAGCGAGGACCGGGATGTCCCCCACCGGTCAAAAGGGGGGGCAGCAGGGCTGCTTTGGGCTGTTGCATAGGAGCTCGTACCGTGCAGGGAGGTCGGCTGTCTACCTTGGGCCTTATGCGCTGCGCTAGGTTAGGCCGCATGGCCTGTTGCAGCTTTTCCGCGGCGTATCGGTGCCGGTTTTGTATCATCGTGCGCTGGGTGCTGTTATGCGTCCGCTCCCCATCACCGTTTGCCGCTTATGCTGTCCTGTCAGTTGGTATTTTCGCTTTTGGGTCCGTTATTGCACGAGCTCCTAAAAAGTGCGTCTGGCCATCTTCGCTGTCAGGCCCCGCCCCCTACTTTTTTTCTTTTAGTCCTTGGCTTGCAACAATGAATACTTTAATACATGTTCATCACAAAAGACATGACCCTGTACTAAAGTCAGATGCTTTTTAAGTGACTCAGTTCTCTGCTAAGGAGACATAATTCTTTGGAACAGTTTCCCCTGGCTTTGCAGACACTCTTTGGTACCCGTCTCTTTGCTCTGTAAAATAACTTTTTCCCTACTTAACAAACCAATTTGTTTTTTCATAAATTAAAATAGTTTTGGTTGTGCATGCTCATGGCTACTGTGCAAACTATTTAATGGAAAAGCTATGTGAGACCAAATACAGGTCTTTTGAGTTTGCAGTGTACATATGCTGTATGTGTTGTGGATATTTGGTGTGGGTTAAGGGATCTGTGCTTTTTGTAAGAGTAGGGTGTGAGTCTATGGCAAGGAGACAGTGACAAGAACTCCTTACACTGTAAGCAATGCAAACAGCGTAAGGGGTCAGTAGTCAATATGCTTGCTGTATCTTTTTGATAACTTCTTTAAAAAAATATGAATTACTTACATCTGTTTACAACTAAAAAAAAAAAATCAATCAGTAAGAAATGTTTGGTGCCATTGATCCCTGCAATTTTCTATCCTTGTGACTTTACAGCAGGGCTGCTAAAAATATTTCAGTGGTTTCTATAAGTACATGGGAATACTGCACAAAATATCACAAAACACTTGAGGGCAGTTAATTTATATTCAGAAGCTTACACAGAATATATATTTCCTGTAGTTCCATTTTAATTAAAGATATCCTGATATTCCATCAGGACTATCATGACATGTGCTATAAACATCAATGTGGAATTCAAGGCTTCCATTCATGTCTTTATTTGAGCTGAATAACATAACTTATCCTTACAATGCACGGCTGGCAGTGATCATAAGAACATATTGCTGGAAATGACAGTCTTTATTTCCTGACAAATCGCAACAGCAGGACCCTACTTAATCCTGCACTCAGGGTGTTGGAGCAATCATTGTTAAACTTGGTGCCATAAATCTTGACAGCTTCTCATTTGCGAGAGCATTTTCCAAATGGACTGTAACCTCTAGAGTGCTTATTTTAGAGATGCCCAGGATTTCTCACGTGCATCTCAGCAAGATATCCTCTGTGACTGGCATGTGTTTCTGACCTCTGAATCCAGCGTTCAAAGCAGTACTTTGTTCTACGGTGGTAGGTTTCAGGCATTCTGCAGCCTCTAGACTTCATTTATTTAGCTTAACGACTTTATTATTCACAATATTTCCATATGTGAGGTGGGTTATTATTTCTATGTATTCTCACTCTGAGTCTTCACATCGGAGTCACCATATTTTACTTCTTGACATGAAACCCAAATAGCACTCAACCTCATTAGGCCCATATGCCGAAGTTCATCTTGGGCACCAGACTCAGTAGTTCAGTTATGAGAATATGACCATTATTATTTTTTTTATTGATCAAACAAGCATACCAAGTGTGATATACTGTGAAGTAAAACGAGGGAACTAGCATTTCCAATTTGCCCATGTCACACATTTCGTATACAAAGAATTAGAACTAATTTAAATTTTTATGGTAGAAAGTGTTATGCTCGTATAACATTTTAACAAAATATACACAACATATAAGAGAAGTCAATCAGTGTGTCGGCACACTGACAAAATGTGAGTAGAGAAAGGGAGAAGGAAAGAGAGAGAAAAGACAGAGTAGGTGGGTTGGGGGAGCTAAAGTTGGGTAGCACTGCACCACGAGGTCCTTTCCAATTAATGTTTTACTCCAGGAACCAATCACCCAATATGTCTGTAAATTTACATAGGTTATACTTTAACCTGAAGGACATCTCTTATATATCTATATTTCCTGGTGAGCTTTAGCTACTGTGTACTATTTGGAGTTCTGGGGGATTTGGGGCCTTCATGCCTTGGCTATAGTGGTGAGGGCCGCTGTTATAATATGTAATCTGAGGGCTTTCTTTTATCTGTAGGTTAAACCTATTCAGTAAAATGTCTTCAAGGGACAGAAGTTGGTGATGTTCTGTTGTACTACTTATTAGAGAACAGATTCTCCCAAAAACCTGGAGACACGGGCATTCCGAAAAAACATAGTGCATTGAGCATGGGGCAGCGTGACAGCACTGTGGATCGGCTGTAGGATAAACAATTGCCAGTCTTTATATTGGTCTTCCAGTGACCTAAGCATCTAGAGGTGTTTTGCTTATATTGTGAGCATTATGCCAGGTTTCTATTGTATCAAGTGTCCAAAGGTAGGTCTGGAGAAATTAGCTTTAAAGCTCTAAGTAGTGCTACATATAGTACCTTACACTTCCCTAGAAGTTTATTTCCCATTTTCACCACAAAATATTACAATATCTAGTTGTGGAAAGAGAAGCAGCTATTCTCGAAAGGAAGTACGCTGGGGCTCATGATAGCTGTATGATAACAATAGCATTTGTATAGTTGTGCCCAGAGTGCAGTTGAGGGTACTTGCAATGGGATGATGATTTGAGCTACATTTGAGGCCAAGTAATTCTACAGAATATCCGGGACACCAAGACCTCCCCTTTGCCTAGGGAGCCAGCATGCACTGTGGGACACCGGAGGGAGATTGCTATTGTCTGATAACCTTCCAGTAAATATTAGGGTTGATTACCGCTTCATCCAAAGCATTGTGTGTTGGGTTTCTGAAAAAGTGAACAAGATTTTCATGAGCTGCAATTAGCCAGGGAGGACCTGGCTCTGTATACAATCCTCTCTGTATACATAGGGGGTTAAAGTAGTTAAAGAAGAACTCCAGATTCAAATACACCTTTTTTTTTATTATTATTTATTTTTTTGCAGTGCATATTAATTTAACATTCGCGCATTAAGTACCCCAAAGGCAACCCTGATGCATAGTTTAAACACATGTAACAATGGGGTAGTCGAGAATATCTGCACAATTTTATATTTAAGTAGGTATTAGTATTCATAAACAAGATTCAGCAGCTATTGCCAGCATAACTTTCAACATTTAACTGTAATTATTTAGCTTATCAGGGCATATCACAAGGTTGCAATTCTGAGTTATACACTGATGTTTATATTAGATTGTAAGGTCTCCAGCTTAACAAAGATTGTCATTAACGCTATGTACCACCAGGCAGAATATCATATACCGGGCTGTCTCTGTCAATAGGCAGGTAACACCATCAAAAATAACTATATATATTATAGTAAACAGAGAAATATGCATGTTAATCAAAAATTGCAGCTAAATCGATATTTGGTGAGGCTATCCATGGCATACTGTGCGGTACGCTTCTTAACGATAAAAGCTGGGGTCCCTGCAAGCTCCGACATATCATACAGCAAGAGGTGATGGAAATGCAGTCCCTGCCTAAGCGTGAGGAGAGTCCCTGTAGAATACCCTGAGAGATCCATTGGGTCCCAAAGACTCGCCACAAGGCGCAGCATTCGCTGACCTCCGTCCATAAGCTTCCCGGTTGCTGGGTGAGGCTGGATGCATTACTTTACAAGCCTTAGTGTTCATTTACGTGCTGTAGCACAGTGAGGTCGGTGCATGGAGATGATTTCTCCGTGTGTTCTCCCATTATAGGTCAGTGGCTCAGGCTTACTGATCGTTGGCGCGGCATGTTCTGTCAAAGTTGGCCCAGAGTGCGCTTCAAGAGATTACCGCTGCTTTGTAGGCAGATGTAGGGACTGCGGGCTATAATGGTTCTCGCCTGTCATCGAGCGTGTTCCAGGGTTGTTGCGTGGGGGATCGAGGGCCCTCAAGGACCTCCCACAGTGTCAGCTCGGGCTGTGTGATACCTCATCACCGCTTCAGCTTGTCACAAAGGGTTCACAGTCTCGGCCAGTGGAGCTGCATCGCCGCCGTCTGCCATTTTGGTGCGTGGGAGCCTTCCACCTACGGCTTCAGGCCGTCCGCGAGAGATGTGGAGATGGTAGCTTGCCTGATTGGGACCGGGATAACCCCCACTGGTCCAAATGGGGGGGGGGGGTGAACAGGACCACGTAGGCCGTCCGCCCCACTCTCTTCTGGAGTGTCTTGCACTGGGACACTCCAGAGCCTCGTGCCATGGACTACACTGGTGAGTAAGATATTTTCTTGAATGAGGCAGATACAGCAAATTAGATTAAGGTGCAGGATTCTAGAGAGAGAGAAAAAAAGGATCACGGATTGTCCGCTGTTTGATACCCCAAGCCTCCTTGTCAATGAGAAATCTCTGGTCATTTTCCTGGCACAGACCTTTGGAAAAGGGGAGGGCTTGCAAAAGCTACAGAAAGAAGTTAGGACGAATGCTTTAATTAACTAATATCATAGCTGCAGGAAATAACTCCATAAAGATTGGTAAAACACTCTGCAAAAAAGTAACAAACTCTAAAAATATTAGGTGCATTTAATTTCCTGCATAATTTCATGACTATGTAATAATTTGACAAAAATTGGCATCTGTTTAGCAGGTTTCATAGCATTATAATGTCACCATTATTTATACCCACGTAATGACATTAAATTTACATAAATCTAAATCTTGGTTTATGAAATCATGCTCAAATATAAGAAAAAATGTTTCTTTATTTTTTCTGAAATTTCTTCCAGATAAAAAAAAAAATCTTACAGTTAAATTCCAGAAATACACATTAGCATTGCATAGAAATTAAGTCCATCTCCTATACTGATTCATAGGGATAAAAAGTCTAAATTGTTTACCACATGAATTCACTAATTATCATTTTTATTTATTTTTTCAAGCTCGGAGTATGGTTTTCTCTTGGTTGTGCCTATATTACCTTACAAGGATATGAAGGAGCCGCCAGAGCTTTTCAGCGGTGTGTGTCTTTAGAACCTGATGTAAGTATAAGTCTTTAATTATCTTCCCATGCAGATGAGTGCATGCTACTGAATGTTTTCAATAACTGTTATAATATTTCTTCATCCTGTATCCGTCACTTTGAAGGGTCTTCAAATAATTTTCAAGACCTGAAAGGCAATATCTTCACTTAGGGTGTTTCTGAAGGTAGTTATACTTACCTAAAGCTGTCTACCATCGTCTTCCTGGGGACCTTCTTCAGCTATTGCATTTCATCTGCCAGGAGCTGTGTCACTGCTGTAATCTCTCAAGAATACAATGCTAATACCTACTGAGGTCACTATAAGACAGTGGGAGCTTCCATAGATCGCATCTCAGAATAAGCAAGATCATGCCTGGATCCCACAGCCATCACTTTCAACAGCTGCTGGGATTTGACAAATATTGACAGCCTTTTGTCAACCTCAGGCTTTTTCGTAAGATAAAGTAGCTCCCACTTTGTCTTATTATATCTTTTGATTGCTTAGGAATTTCAAGGTTTTTACCAACCCTTATTCTAACAGTATATTTCTACATTGACAATGCTCTATGGGGTATTACTGTTAGGTTTTCAGCCCCTCAAACCCTGTAAAAAGATGATAAAACGTCCAGTTCCAGACGAAGCTCCCAAGGTCCTGGTGCTGATCTCCACTTCTCCTACCGACGTCAGCTCTGCAATCATGTGATCCAGTATCAATACTATCATGTAAGTTGTTAGTAGATAAAAATAAATCCACTGGTGAGGAACTCAGCAAGGAGTTAGTATAGATTAAAACAATTAATGTAGTAAAACAAAATGCTAACACATTTCTCCAGTTGAAAATACTTTGTCAAAGGGTGGTTGATGTCTTTGCTTGCTTCCATAATTATGGAACCATGTCATGTTAATTATCCACAGGTTTTGTGTAAAATATTGCAGTATTGGAAATAATGGTTAAACAGAGAAAATGATGAAATTGATATCCAGTTTCCCCGAACATAGATTTGTGAGACTACCATAGTGAACTAGTCTATGTTCAGGGGAATTCTCCCGAACGTAGACCTGCTTTCTAGCACATGCTTGCTACAGTTTTTCCCCAAAATCAGACACCCCCCCAAAAATAAGCCGGTCTTATTTTCAGGGAAAGACTATAGTAGTCCTTTGAATAACAGACAATTCATCCCTGCTGATCATTTATGTCCTATCCTAAGTGCAGTACTTTATGATTTGTTAAGCCAGTATATATATATATATATATATATATATATACTGGCTTTAGGACAATTTCCCTTACTTGGCAATCTTCATCCCATGCATTTTATCATGATCAGAAAAACAAAAATCCAACTCAGAAAACAATAGAAAAATTTGCATTAGGACAAGCCTAGTCAAGGATACCAGAGAATCAAAATGGGCACAATCAAGGCCCTGCCAAAACCCCAAAAATTTAAATACATACACTGAACTATAAACAGAGCAAGTATATACAAGCCCAGACCCTTTACGTCAGTTTTGACGCTACATAGTAATATTAATGCACCTAAACCAATGCGGCTTAGTTTTAGAAAAAGATGTAGCCGTGTAAGGAGCCCTGATTACTTGTTGGAATTAATGAGGCTCGCCAATATTGGAGTTAGACCTAAGTCATCTAGGAGTGATTGATGCTATATCAACAGCGCTATGGAATGTGATGGCGCTATATAAATAATAATATAATAATAATAATATCAAGCGTCAATTCTAGAACAAAGGTTCTGAATTGATATGTGTGCCCATACTGTCACTTGAACCCTGGGGTTGTCGTCTGATTGATGCAGAAATGTTCTTGTACAGTACATTTCCTAACAAGCATTAATTTAGTCAAAAAAAGTAGTCCAGATGTTTATCACTTACACCCGGGCATTTTGGAACTTAACTGCCCTTATGGGCAGGATCAGTCTGATATGCAAATGATATAGGTTATTTCTGTAATAGCACAAGTGAGTGCAGACTGCGTGAAGGGCAAGCTATTGGGTTATCTCTGACTTTTGTGCGTTCTCAGAGTTCACATATGCCCTATTTTTGCTACAGTATATTTAGTTTTGGTCTACCAAAGTCAAAAGGGTAATCCAGTTTTGTATCCCATTCTTACTGTGCTTAAAATGGATATTAGCTACACGTCACTGATGAGGCCCGAAGAAAGCTGAAATAAACACCTGAAGTTCATCTCTCATGCAGAGGAAATTTGCTGGCATTTTGTATCTGGACTGTCCTTATGGCAAATGTTCTACAGTGAGGGAAAAAAGTATTTGATCCCCTGCTGATTTTGTACATTTGCCCACTGACAAAGAAACGATCAGTCTATAATTTTAATGGCAGGTGTATTTTAACAGTGAGAGACAGAATAACAAAATAAAAATCCAGAAAAACGCATTTCAAAAAAGTTATAAATGGATTTGCATGTCAATGAGTTAAATAAGTATTTGACCCCTTCGACTTGGTGGCAAAACCCTTGTTAGCAATCACAGAGGTCAGAAGTTTCTTGTGGTTGGCCACCATGTTTGCACGTCTCAGGAGGGATTTTGTCCCACTCCTCTTTGCAGAACCTCTCCAAGTCAATAAGGTTTTGAAGCTGACATTTGGCAACTCAAACCATTAGCACCATCCACAGATTTTCTATGGGATTAAGGTCTGGAGACTGGCTAGGCCACTCCAGGACCTGAATGTGCTTCTTCTTGAGCCACCCCTTTATTGCCTTGGCTGTGTCATTGTCATGCTGGAATACCCATTTACGACCTATTTTTAAAGCCCTGGCTGAGGGAAGGAGGTTCTCACACAATATTTGACGGTACCTGGCCCCGTCCATTGCCCCTAAGCATAATGTTTCCATCTCCATGTTTGACAGTGGGGATGGAGTTCTTGGGGTCATAGGCAGCCTTCCTCCTCCTCCAAACACGGCGAGTTGAGTTGATGCCAAAGAGCATGATTTTGGTTTCATCTGACCACAACACTTTCACCCAGTTCTCCTCTGAATCATTCAGATGTTCATTTGCAAACTTCAGAAGAGCCTGTACATGTGCTTTCTTAAGCAGGGGGACCTTGCATGCACTGCAGGATTTCAGTCCTTCACGGCGTTGTGTGTTACCAATTGTTTTCTTGGTGACTATGGTCCCAGCTGCATTGAGATCATTAACAAGTTCTAGGCTGATTCCTCATAATCATTGAAACTCCACGAGGTGAGATCTTGCATGGAGCACCAGACCGAGGGAGACTGACCGTTATTTTGTGTTTCTTCCATTTGCGATTAACCCCTTAAGCACCATACTTCTGGAATTAAAGGGAATCGTGACATGTCACACATATCATGTGTCCTTAAGGGGTTAATCTCACCAATTGTTGTCACCTTCTCACCAAGCTGCTTAGCGATGGTCTTGTAGCCCATTCCAATGTTGTGTAGGTCTACAATCTTGTCCCTGACATCCTTGGACAGCTCTTTGGTCTTGGCCATGGTGGAGAGTTTTGAATATGATTGATTGAATGATTGATTGCTTCTGTGGACAGGTGTCTTTTATACAGGTAACAAGCTGAGATTAGGAGCACTCCCTTTAAGAGACTGTTACCTGTATAAAAGACACCTGGGAGCCAGAATTCTTGCTGATTGATAGGGGATCAAATACTTATTTCACTCATTGACATGCAAATCAATTTATAACTTTTTTTTTTTATAAATTCTTTATTTTTCAGGTTTAGGTGAGGTAAAGGGTACAGAATAAAGGTAGGGGTAGGGTAGTAGTGTCATTCAATAGCTTTACAGTTTTGTTTTGACTCAATGGCATTGGTACGATTTATTGCGAAACCTCAGAACAGTCTTCTTGGTTAAGTGGTACAGTTTTCTATGTCTCAGGTGGAGGTTGTCACTTGGCTTCGGGTCCTGTCGTTTTTGTCTCTGAGAGCGTATGTGGCTCTTCCTGTGTTGTGTTTGTCAGGTTTTGTCTCTTTCGGTTCTGTTTGGGTCTGGGGTTTGGGTTGGTGTGTCTGTTTTGAGTGCGGGTAGGGTCCGTGTGGGAGTTTGGTGGTCTCAGCCCATGGGTGGTCGCCTCATATAGGCTGTAGATGTGGAGGGTTTCCAGTGTGATGAGATCTGGGTCTACGCCTAGTGTCTGAGGTTGTCCTCTTATATTCGTATCTACTGCTGGTGGTCAGGTTGTGCGGAGTGTGGTATTTTGTTAAATGTTGGGCGAGTTCCCCAGTCTTGTGTTTGTGCATTGAATCGTGAAGTTGGTGTGGGGGGGGGAGAGGGTGTATGTGTATAGGGTTGGGGGGGCCTATGTGGGGTCCCATTGTGTTATTAGTAGGGGGTCTGGTTTTGGGGGGGGGAGGGATCGCGGCTTGTTCCCGGGTCCTCCGCTTACGGTGCCTGTAGGTGGTGTTGGGTCCATGGATCCCATATCTTGTGGAAGTTTCGAGTTGTGTCGTGTAGTAGGGCGGACAGTTTGTCCATTTCCATTGTTTCTTGTGTTTTGTGGATCATCGTGGTTAGTTGGGGTGTATTCTGATTGCCCCATTGTTCTGCTATTGTTCTTCTGGTAGCTAACGCTAATCTGGCCACTAGTTTATTTTGCGCTCTGGTGAGGGGAGGGTGGGGTTTTGAGAGCAGCCATATCCAGGGGTCTCTTGGGATATCTGTTTCTAATATGTCTGACGCGAGCGTGCTCACTCTTTCCCATATTTGTAGGACTTGGGGACATTCCCACTAGAGGTGAATGTAAGTGCCCTTCTGTGTGCAGCCTTTCCAGCAGGTGTCTGTGGTGGCGAGGCCCATTTGTTTCAGTCTGAGCGGTGTGAGGTACCATCTGAGTAGGGTTTTATAGGCTTGTTCTTTATGATTAACGCAAATGGTAAGTGAGGCCGTGGCTTCCCATATGTCTGCCCAGTCTGTAGGGTCTGCGGGGGGGCCTATATCTCTTTCCCAGGCCTTGGTGTAGGAGAGTGCGTCCTCTGGGGAGTTTGAGTTTAGGAGTGAGTATATTTTTGTGATTTGTCCTTTCTGTATGGGTGCGTGGAGGCATGTATTTTCGAATTGTGTTGGTTTGGTAGTGGCGGCCGTCCTGTTTTGTGGTTCGTTGAGAAAGCTGCGAATCTGTATGTAGCGGAAGTGATCGAATGTGGTCAGGGGTGTTTGTTTGGGGAGGTCCTGGAAGGGGCAGAGTTGTTGGCCTTGGAAAAAGTGTAGGAATCGTAATAGTCCATTGTCCTCAAATCGTGAGAAGTCTTTGGGAGTTAGGCCCAGGGGAAATTGCTTGTTTCTTAGGATAGGTGTGAGGGGCGATGGGTTGTTGATTATGGGATGTTTTGATGTGATGTCGTCCCAAATGAGAAAAGATGTGGTTAATGTAGGGGTGGTTAGTGGCGTGGGTGGTCTGTCCTTCTTGGGCAGCCAAAAAAGTAGTGATGGGTGGTCTCGTCCCAGGAGATCGTGCTCTAGGTCTACCCAGAGCTTGAATCCTGGTGGTGCGTGCAGTTGTTGTATTTGGGCCAGTTGGGCCGCTTGGTAGTAATGGTAGAAGTTCGGGAGGCCCAGGCCTCCTGATTTTGTGGTTTTGTACATTGTGGATCTTTTTATGCGCGGTCTCCTGTTTGACCAGATAAATCTGTCTATGTGTATCTGGAGCGTTTTAAAGTCGTGTTTGGAAATGGGTATTGGTAGTGTTTGGAAGAGATAGAGGAATCGGGGGAGGAGATTCATTTTTATTGAGGCTATGCGTCCTATCCAGGATATGGACATAGGTCCCCATTTTTGCAGATCTAATTGTGCTTGGTGGAGTAGTGGTGTGTAGTTCAGGGCATATAATGTGTTCAGGTCTGCTGGGAGATATGTTCCTAGGTATCGTATATTGCTTAGGTTGTATTTGAATGGATGGGTTAGTTGTAGTTGTTCCAGGGTGTGTTGTGGTATTGCTATCGGAAGGGCCTCTGTTTTCTCCAGGTTTAGTTTGTATCCCGAGAGGGTTGCGTATTGTTGTAGGAGTGTTAGTAGGGGTGGTAAAGATTGGATGGGGTCTGAGAGTGTGAGGAGGATGTCGTCAGCATATGCCGCTATTTTGTATTCTTCTGATCTTATCTTAATGCCCTGTATTGTCTGATCATTTCGTATGTTTTGGAGAAGAGGTTCAAGCGAAAGGGCAAATAAGAGTGGTGAGAGTGGGCAGCCTTGCCTCGTCCCGTTTTTGATTACAAATTCTGGGTGTTTAGTATTGGGGATAAGAAGTGTGGCCGTGGGCTGGTCATAGAGGGCTTTCAGGGCGTCTAGAATGGGGGTCGGGAATTTGAATTTCTGGAGGGTGGCAAACAGGAATGGCCAGAGCAATCGGTCAAATGCTTTTTCAGCATCCATTGATAAGAGGAGGGTAGGGGACTGTCTTTTGTGTGTTACCCAGATCAAGTCAATTGTTCGTCTCGTGTTGTCTGCTGCCTGTCTTGTGGGGATGAAGCCTACCTGGTCAGGGTGGATTAATTTCGGTAGGAGTAGTTGGATCCGGTTGGCTAGGGTTTTGGTGATTATTTTAGTGTCTACGTTGAGTAGAGAGATGGGTCTGAAGTGGCCTGGGTCGAGATGTGTTTTGTCCGGTTTTGGGATGAGGCAGATGTTCGTTCTGAGCATTTCTTTGGGGAGTGGGTTTCCTTGGAGGAGTGAGTTCCCTAGAGCTGTGAGGTGCGGTATTAGTGTGCTTGCGTATGTCTTATAATAAAGACCTGTGAATCCATCCGGTCCTGGGCTTTTGTTGGGTTTAATGGTTTTTAGTGTGTTCGCCATTTCCTCCGTCGTGATAGGGGCAGACAGTCTTTCTATCTCCGTATTCGTTAGTGATGGGAGAGGAGTGTTCCGGAGGTATGTCTCGATGTCATGTGTTAGAGTTGGCGATGGATCGGGGTTGTGATTATAAAGTGTTGTGAAGTATTGGGAGAAAATCCTCGCTATACTATCCGGGCTTTCGTGTGTGCTTCCTCTCGGGGAGTTTATTTTAGTAATGCGTTTATTGTGTGTTTTTTGGCGTAGTTTACGGGCTAAGAGGGTGTCTGCCTTGTTTGATTTTTTGTAAAAGAGCTGTTTACTCCATTGGAGGGCTCTTTGTGAATCTTTGGCCATGTAGGATTTGATGGCTTGTTGGTGGGTTTTGATCTGTGTTAAGATCGGTGGGGTTGGGTGTTGTTTGTGTTGAATCTCTAGGGCCCTCAGCGAGAGGAGGTGGTCCTTCAGTACTCTGTGAGTGTCGTTTGGGTGGACGCCCTTATTTCAGGGATGTGTAGGAGTGTTGGGTTTAGTCGCCATGACCATGTTCTAGCTGTTTGTGGAATTGAGAGTGTTAGGGTTATCTCTGCGTGGTCGGACCACGTGATCGTGCCTATAGATGTTGTAATGTCTTGAGTTAGGAGGGACGGGGATATCAGGAACATATCAATCCTAGAGTATGAGAGATGAGGGTGAGAATAAAAAGTGAAGTCGAGGGTTGTGGGGTTTTGCATTCTCCATACATCTTGGAGACCTGAGTGGAGTACAAAGTTCGAGAGTAGTTTGTCTATTTTGGCTGCTGGGGTAGTTTTACCAGTACGTGTGGGTTGTCGTTGTCGGTCTGTTTGGGGGTTGATGACCGCGTTAAAGTCCCCCCCTGTGATCATGTGGTGGGAGGGGAACAATTTGAGGTGGGCCTGGATGGCTGTCCAGAAGGACGGGTCTGGGTTGTTGGGGGCATATAGTGTAGTGATCGCGTATTTGTGAGTGCCTTGCTGTCCCGTTATAGTGAGAAATCTGCCTTGTGGGTCAGCTGTAGTGTTTGTGAAGCTGATGGGGCATGTGTTCCGGATGAGTATTGCCACTCCATTACGTTTTCCGGTTGGGGAGTTTGCTAAGTGACATTCTTTGTAGTGTCTGTTTCTAAGTGGGAATGGTCTCGAGGTCTCAAAGTGTGTTTCTTGGGGGAGTATTACGTCTGCTCCCGTTCTATTGGCCCAGCGCATCAGCTGGTGGCGTTTAGCTGGGTTGTTTAGGCCTTTGCAGTTGAGTGAAATGCACTTCATTGTGCTGAAATTGGTTGGGGGTGTGGGTCTGTTTAGTGATTTAGATTGCGAAGGACCCAGGGTTTCTCGCCCGATTGGTTCCGGGGGGGGGAGGGGGGGGTTGTGGGGAGTGGGGTAAAGGTAAGGGTTGTGGGGTTTTAGTATCTAAAAAGGGGTGAAGAACGGGGTGACGGTGTGCCCTGGTCTTACTATAGGATCGCCAGGTGGTGTTGGGGGGGTTGTATGTGGTGCCTTAAGGGTTGGGGTAGGTGTGGTGTGGTCCCCTTGTGGGGGGTACTGTGGGTTGTGGTGAGGGAGAGAGGAGGAAGGTTTTTCACATTCCCGGTACCCTCTCTCCACCTGCACAATTGCCAGTGTATCACTCACGGTTGGTCGGTGGGTTCTTAGTCGGTTCGTTGTGTCTATTCTTAAGGTGGTTTATTGGTACGGGGTAGGATGCTCCGTTTTCCGTCTTTCTTTCTTCTGTGTCATATGTGAGTCTGTGTTGTCACTTGTGAGGTTCGCTTGGAAGAGAAAGAAAATATATTAACATATATACAAGAAAAACATTAACATTTTGTAATAACTGTGGTTTTTGCCTCTGCTTAACCTGTGTGTTGACTTCCAGGGAAGTTAATTATCTTGGGTAACTGCCTAGATGTGCCTTGTGTGGGTTTTCACTTAATTCTATCCCCCCTCTCCTCCCCTTCTACGTTTCTGTCGTTTTTTTTTGTTTGTTTGTTTTTTTTGGTTTTTTTTTTTTAAAACCGGTTTCGTCTTCGTCCCACTCTTTCTTCCCCCTAACCTGCTGTTGTCCTGTCCATTGTATGATCAGTGTCAGTGTTATGTGTGTGTGGTGTCCTTAGTCTGGGAGGGTGTAGTGAGTGTTAGTGTGTCTAGTGGTCCGTCTAGTCTGGAGTGTGATTCACCCTCTTTCTTCTTCCCTAGATGCTACTAGGCCCTACGTGGTCAGTCTTGTCTCTCCTTCTCTGCCTTATCCCCCATTACCCTCGTGGTAATCATGTTCTACAGTGTAGAAGATTGCAAGAGTAATGTCTCTAGAGTTCACGTATTTTTCGTTTGGTTCTCTCTTCAGATCCGAGGCGGTTTTGGAGTGGGGATGTATTTCACTGGGTCCGTTGGGTGTAAGGTGGTCAGGGCTCGGTGCGTTGGTGATTTCTCCTCTGGTGTTGTTATGAGGGTCAAGCTGTGTCCGTGATGGTTTCAAAGGGGTACCGGTCCGGTAGTGCGGTGCGGGTCAGTTCTTGTATGGGGGATGTTTGAGAGTGTCGAGGGGGGACCTCTTGGTTTTATCTCGGGGTGTGCCCCTGAGGGGGGGTTGCCATGGGCTTGGGGTTCTCATTGCTGTTGGTTCTGGATCCATGGGGCTGATTCTTCGTGGTTAAGTTCCTCTTATTTGGCGTCCGTCCTGTACTTCTAGCGGCCTGAGCGGTGCGGCGGGGATTGTTCCCCTTGACGTCTAGCAGCGGTGTTGTCTTCTATGGCGTGGGGGGGTCTTTTCTGTTTGGCCGGATGCGGGGATGCAGCCCTGTCTCTGGAGCGGTCTCTTCCCCTGTATCCCGTTAGTGGTGTGGGATTCTGGAGCTGAATTCCTAGAGAGTCCGCCATCGGGCCCATTTCTGCGGCTGTGGTGAGGATATGGGTTTGGTCGCCTTTTTGACCAGCAGTTTAAAGGGGTGGCCCCAAGTGTATTTTAGCCCCTGTTCTTGGAGGGCCAAGGTGAGGGGTTTTAGATCTCTCCTCTTCTTTAATGTAGTTGGGGCCAAGTCCTGGAAGAAGGTTAGGCGGACGTCTTTATACTTGGGAGGGCGGTTTCTGGCTAGTTGCATTAGTTTTTCTTTGGTTTGGAAGTAGTGGAGGCGGATAATTACGTCTCTTGGGGTAGAGAGGTTCAGATTTGGGGGTCGTAGCGCTCTGTGAGCCCGGTCCATTTCCAGGAGTGGCAGCGGTAGTTCGGGTGCGATTGCAGAAAAGATATCTTTCAGGGTGGTGCTTAGGGTCTCTGGCTGGACTGCTTCGGGCAGGCCACGGATTCGGATGTTATTCCTCCGTGATCTGTTGTTAAGGTCCTCCAGGTTGTCCTCCATGGCCGTGAGGCGGCCATGGAGGTAGGAGATTTCCTGGGACTGCGAGGTGGAGGTAGCTGTCAGTGCAGTGAGACGTACCTCTGTCTGGTCTGGTCTGTGCGGGCAGTCAGTGTCTGTATTTCTGTTCTGAGGCCTGCTAAATTTCTAGTGAACTCTTCTGCCACGTGGGATTTTATGTCCACTGTGGCCTCCTTTAGCATGTCCCTGAGGCTCCCGATGGTGAGGGGGGTCGAGGGGTCAAGTGTGGGATCGGGCCCCTCTGAGTCAGTACCTTGATCAGCTCCTTGATAGGAGTGGGTAGGCCTCTGGGATTCCCCCGGCGTGCGGAACATGGAGGCTACCGACGGGGTGAGCTCTTCTTTCCTTTTCTTCCCGCCGCCCATATTGTGGAGCCTGGTGCTGGGTGGTCGCCTGGGGGCTGTTTGGAGGGTGTTTGGGCCGTGTGTGATGCGGATGATGGCTGATTCTGTGCCTGGGGGAGAGGGAGCTGTGGGATCAGGCGTCCATCTTCCTCCGAGGTTAGGCTCCGACCCCAATTTATAACTTTTTTGACATGCGTTTTTCTGGATTTTCTATTTTGTTATTCGGTCTCTCACTGTTAAAATACCCGTACCATTAGACTGATCATTTATTTGCCAGTGGGCAAACGTTCAAAATCAGCAGGGCCTCAAATACTTTTTCCCCTACTGTATGATCTCTCTCTGTAAAGATGCAAGTGAGCACAAAATATTTTAAGACCTTAACAGGAATAACCGCAAACTGTTGCAGTGTCTCATTTTCATTGTTTTGGTATACATTCTGAAATACCTGACAGAGTTATTCACTAAAGTGAGAATTTTCATATATTAAAAGTAAAATTACAGTTACTTTTAAATTGAAGGCCAAAGTAGCCGATCTGGAAGTATAGCTGATTTGGAGAATTAAGCTAAATATTTTGAAGAATAGACCATTTCCCAGCCCTTCTAGCCCCCTCAGGGCCGGCGATTCCTATAAGACGAACTAGGCAGCCGCCTAGGGCGCCACATAGGAAGGGGCGTCCTGCGCCACCATCGCTGGCCCTTTTAATACTTCAGCTGCCTGAGCGCTCTGTAGAGAGCCTCAGGCGGCTGCAGCACTGCCTCTCTCTCACCTCCCCTTCCCTGTGTAGCGTGGGTGGCCGAGCTTCTCTCCGGTCTGCTGTACAGGAACATCCGTTTCCTGTACCCGGCTGGACTGATAGGAAGTGCTCACTGAGTGGAGGTGAGAAGAACAACACAGGGAGAGTCAGGGGGCTGAGAAGAACACAGGGAGAGTGAGGGGGCTGAGAAGAACACAGGGAGAGTGGGTGGGGCCGAGAAGAACACAGGGAGAGTGGGGGGGATCTGAGAAAAACACAGGGAGAGTGGGGGGGATCTGAGAAGAACACAGGGAGAGTGTGGGGGATCTGAGAAGAACACATGGAGAGTGGGGGATCTGAGAAGAACACATGGAGAATGGGAGGGGTGAGAAGAACACATGGAGAATGGGAGGGTGAGAAGAACACATGGAGAATGGGAGGGTGAGAAGAACACAGGGAGAGTGGGGGAGTGAGAAGAACACAGGGAGAGTGGGGGGTGAGAAGAACACAAGGAGAGTGGGGGGGTGAGAAGAACACATGGAGGGTGGCTGGTGAGTAGAAGGAAAGCTGAGAACGAGGGGGGGGGATTGAGAAGGGGAGATGAGGAGAACATGGGGGAGAAGAGACCACTAGGGGAGGGTTGGGGGAGAAAAGAGACCACTAAGGGGCAGGGGAGAGCTCGATAGGACTGGGAGCTCTTTCACACCACGCACAAACACACAATGCATTCCTACACACACAGAAACACAACATGCTTCCCTTACACACAGAGAAACACAGAATGCATCCATTACACACACACACACACACACACAATGCAACCCTTACACACAACCCAAACACACACTGCTTTCTATCCCTTACACAAAAACACACTGCTTCCACTACACAAAAACACACTGCATCACCTACACAAATTGGTATAACTAAACACTACATTCCATAAGCACACACATAACACATCCCCTACACACTCCACACCCTGTAAGCGAACTCATCAGTGGAACATGTAGGTGGACTTATGGGTGGGCCTTATGGGCATACTCACTGACAGGCCCTGGGGCCCAGACCCTGAGCTGTGTAAGGGGCCCAAAAAATGGAGCTGCTTCCCGTTCTCCCAGAACATTGAATTTTGTGACCACAGTTACAAACAGCTGCCATGAGACCAGTGGAGCCAAACTGCAGCCAGAGCCCATCACCATCCTCATCTGGTTGTAAGTAGGCAATCTAGTATACTATTAGTGACACTAATCTCTAATTTACCTCACATTAAAGGGACACTATAGTCCCCAGAACCACTGCAGCTTAATGAAGTGGTTCTGGTGCCTATAGCCTGTCCCTGCAGGCTTTTTGTGTGCAGCACTGGCGTTAGTTCATATGGCAGATCATATGGGTGGGGCATTGTGATGTCACATGGGGGGAGGGGGTTATTTTGCCTAGGTCATCAAAAATCTTTGCACCGGCACTGAGCCCCCTCCATATTACTACTCCTGTCTAGCCCCCTGAGGACATCATCCCCACATAGAAGATAATTTCAGTGCTAGATATCTGAATTAGAAGGTTATTACTGATAATTAGATTGGTATTTTTTGCCTTTATAACTTGTTCTGGCCATTAGAACAGATACATTAAAGATGTCATATTATTACATAATTTGGGACTATATGGCTTTCATATCTTTCTAACTCCAGATATCAAATATCTATTTCACTTCTTTAATAGAGTATAGTCAGTTTAATATTTCCAAAGCCCTTACTTTTTAGTACATCTGCATATTTATTTTGCAGCACTTTTTTGTGTTGTTAAACGTTTCTGGTACTTATTTTGTCTGCAGACATTAACACTTAGGCATTCATTTACTGGACATATCTTGCAGAGATTCCTGTTATAGCAATACCTGCCAGTGTATATTCCTGCAATGATGTGATGATTATTTAGTGTAACATTTTTTGTGTGAAAAATATGCTTCCCCTCCCCTGCTCTGTCAAAATAAAGTTCATGTGAGAATACATTAAGTCCATTTGGCATACACCACAAATCCATATGGCAGTGCACTGCTTATATTAAAATAGTTCTACCAGATAGTCTGTGGTTTGGATCAGGATGGCTTGAACCAGTCCCATACCTACAAATAAACAGTTTTTCTGGCTGCTAGCCAAAGTGAATAAATAATAAAACTTTGGGGGTTTTTTGCAACAAAAAAGAAACATTTCTGAAATTACTGGGGTTTTGGGAGCAAATTAATTAAGTTGAAGATTGTATATTAAGGTAAAAAAAAATTAACACAAAAATAAGTCAAGGGTAAAGCCAAAAACGAATATACCATGAAGAGGTTTGCATTGAAACATAATATAAATCCAGATGACCGTCTGGGATATTCTGTTGGTGCCCTAGACACTGACTGAAAAAATTATGAGATATTCTCTGAATGTACTTACTGTGCTATGTAATTATATATATATATATATATATATATATATATATATATATATATATATATATATATATATATATATATATAGGTTGTCCAGAAAAAGTCCAGTGATTGTTAATATGATGAGAATGGTTTGCGAGGCATTGATGTACCTGGCATCCATGGAGAGTGGACTGAAATGCGCCTGTGTGGACAATGGTGATCTGTACAGTCAGTGGGGTCGCTAGACACCATTGAGTGAACATGTGTACTGTGTGGCCGCTGCATTCAAAGTGTGTTATTTTAGTGTCCCTAACACTGTAGCGTTGAAGTGGCTGTTTAGGTGACCAGCTAATTCTATGTGGAGATTAAAGGTGATTTTACTCACCTTTTTTCCCATGCTGCTCTGGTCTCGCATTGGCTAGCTCCTCCTTCCTGGTCAAGAATCATCAGTCTTGATGTTCTCGACCAATCAACTGCTTTCACATAGGAAAGCACTGGTAGGCAATTGCACATGTGTGGTAAAACACATTCCTGCCCTAATCAGCAACTCCTCATAAAGATGCACTGAATCAACACATCTCTTTGGGAAATGTTCAGCTCCTTCGTGCAGAGGGAGGAAATGCAGAAAGTCAGTGCTGAGTGACTGCCACTAGAGGTGTTACCAGGCAGGAATGTAAACTCTGCCTTTTCTCTGAAAAGGCAGTGTTTACAGTGTCAACACTGCTGGGACATGCTATAGATACCAGAACCACTACATTAAGCTGTAGTGGTTCTGGTGACTATAATGTTACTTTAATGAATAGTTTAAAATGGAGTTGAAAATGTTCTTTATGTTACAATTCTGTTTCATATATTTTTCCCCACACTGCAGGAAAAGAGACTTTAATCATTGATCATACTCTGATCCATTTGCATAGGGAACCTACCTTCCTAGTACAGTATCGAATGTTATACAAGCTGGAAAGAATTACTTCACCCATGTGGCCATGACTTGTTTTTTATCACTTCATCAGGGAACTTGATATAAATACACAACTGTAAAGTTCTCTTTTTACAGTTGCCTACTAAAACCCTAACAAGTAAATCAGGTTAGAATAGTTTAACAGGTCAGTAGGGATATATCCTTACCTACTACAATTTATAGTTAGCTCCTTATATTGCTTTATCTATGCTGCTGATGTCACATGCTAGTTCACATTCGAGTAACACTATAATATCTGAATGCATTGATGGCACGCAGTGTGTCTGTCAATGAATGTTTAGTCACAAAATCTAGATTTTCATCTGTCCAATGCTATATTACCCTCACTTTGAGCTATCACTGTGTTAGCTTCTTCCGCCCATAGCTGAATCCAAGTCAATCTCTGGATGGGTAGAACGTATCTTTTCCTGGCATATACATTAGAGAGACAGAAAAGGAATTCGTAGCACCCTGGGGTTAGTATAATCGTTTCTATTATATTCTGGCAGCTATACAGGAGATTTGTTAGTCCCAATATAATATGTTACACACGAACTCTAACTGTATTCATTGCGATATATATTGTGAAATTTCATCCAATTCTGGCCTTGATTTTATTTTTAAGAATTATTGGCTTTTTTTGTGCAATTTTATTTTATTGGAAAAAATGGGGAAGATATCCTAGTGGGCCCACCCCCTACTCCCCCCCCATCGCCTTCACCCATGTGCAGCGAGTATGGGCTATTATTTAAAGAAAGGTCATCCTAGTGTTCCCCATCTGTGAGTGGTGGATGAGGCTATTAATTAAACGGGGGGAGGAGAAAGTGTCACTTTAACATATAGATGCTCTCTGTAATGACATGGCGGTCTATTTGTTGGTTCCACCATCAGTTTTAAATTTGGTTTGTCCCTCATCAGTCAAATAAATATGTAGGCTGGGTAAAGACACGAGTTCCAATTGATATTTATCCTTATTGCTATTGTTGGTAGAAAGAAAAACAGAGTAAAACAAAAACAGTGTGTATCTTGGTTTCGGAGACTGTCAGGGAAAGCAGTCTAGTAACTTAGGGTTTCTTAACCTTTGCATACAAATCTACACCACCTCCACTTCTGAACAAAGATGGCGTAGCTACTGGAATAAAACACAATACATGTATTCATCCCCTGGGGGTATATAAAACACATAAAATCCAAATAAAATAAAACAGAATATACAGAAGAAATATAGGAAAACAATACATTTGTGTTAAATAGTCTGCTAACACCCGAGTTACTCTACACTTTTACATATTATTATTATTATTATTAAAGGGGTGCTCCAAGCATCATAACCACTACAGCCCTCTTACCTGAGGCTGACCTGGCGCTGAGAGCAGTTGTGTCTCTAGACTTTGTGAGGCCTTAGGCAAAACTCAAACATGAGGCCCCCTCTAACACCATTAGTAAAAAAAAAATAAGGGCACAAGGAGTTGTAAATATATTAAATGGCGGGCTTGCAGCATTGGATACATATAGCTAGTTATATATAGGGGGCTGCCTATGGCTTTTGTGCACTGTGTTTATGGCAAAGCTATGTTTTATGTGTGTACAATGAATGTCTTCAGTGGGTGACTGTGACAGGGTGAGTAAAGATGTTAACTGTATGGGGTGAATGAAGACAGGGTTGGGGGGTGAGTGTGACATGGTTGGAGGAGGGAGTGTTACAGGGTGAGGGAAGGTGAGTGTGACAGAATTAGGGGGTTAATTGACTGGGTGAGTGTGTCAGAGTGAGGAGGCTGATTGTGACAGGATTAGGGTGTTAATGTGACAGGGTAGATGTGGCATGATTGGGGGTGGTTATCACAGGGTTAGGGTGAATGTGATGTGGATCGAAGAGTGAGTATGACAGGGCAAAGGGAGGTGAATGTGACAGGATTAGAGGTGTTAATGTGACAGGGTGAGTGTGGCAGGGTTGGGGTCAGTGAGGCACGGTTGGAGTATGGAATGTGTCAGGTCGTATGATCAGGTTTGGGTGTGTTTAGTGTTATTTGACATGGTGACCAGGGGTGAGTGTGGCGTGGTTGGAGGTGATAGTGTGAAAGGACAGGGGGAGGTGAGCTTGACCCAGTTTAGGGGTGATTATTATAACTGGTGAGTGTGGCATGATGGGGGCAGGGAGGAGGTGAGTGTCACAGTATTGGAGGGCTTAATGTGACAGGGTGAAAGTGGGTGAGCGTGACAATGTGACTGTGAGAAAAAGTGAGTGTGACAGAATTACAGGGGGTTTATGCAAGTGTGACAGGGTGCGGTTGGGGACAGTGTGTGGGAGGATGACAGTGTGTGTAGGGGGCGGTAACCATGTCTAGAGGGCTGACAGTGTGGAGGAGATGACAGAGTGTAAAGGGGGTGACAGAGTGAGTGGAGGGAGGTGACAGTGTGTGCGGGGTTGACAGAGTGTGGAGAGCGATGATAGTGTCAGTGAAGGGGGGTGACTGTGTGTAGAGAGTGACAGAGTATGTGTGGGGGGGTGGCAGAGTGATGAAGGGATGACAGATTGTAGATGGAATCATAAATACCTTTTTTTCCTAAACAAATTCCCTGGTGGTCCAGTGGGCTGGCTCGCTGGTCTTCAGCTCCGCTGGGTGCAGAGCTACAGACCAGGTGATAAGAGTCTTGCGATCTGTAGAAGTGTCAGAGCGTTGCTGTAGTAACCCGTGGCAACTCTCTGATTGGCTGAGATCGGGAGTCACTAGTCTGCCGCTCTGTGGCAGCTTACTGGCTTGTGCAGATCTACAGATGCCGAATGCCTTACTGCCATTATTTCATTGACTGAGAGTGTTCTCATGAAATACGCACAGAATTGGCATTGGCCAACGTGAGACTTTTGTTCAGTGCTGGCTAATGTAGTACTAATGATGTTGCCGGAGGTGGAATTAAACACTGGGTTCATTGTGTTTGAATTGTTCGCAAGTTAGAAGGTAAATCACCATTCTCCTTTCACAAACAATATACATTGTAATGTGTTGTAGAGATCGAACATAGACTTAAGGAACTAATTCAAGAGCATTTAAATAGTATTGAATGGAGATTACCTTAAAAAGCTACATGCTCACAATGATTCACTGGTTTTCTAAAAAGATTAAAACATTATTGCCAGCTCATTTATACTAGCATGAATGTTAAATTACAAATGTGTTTAAAATTTAGTATGTAGCACATTTTTCTCAAAGCATATAAGTAATCCTGTGATACTACAATAAAAATAAAAATTGCAACATCCTACATCCTCACCTAGAATGGTGTAGACTCATTCTATCTAGGTGTGGCACAATGGCATTTTAATTGAACTTGACAAAGTATTTTAAATACGAAATGTGTTGATCGTGATTTTTTTGTGACTTGGATCATACACTGTTTAGGATGCTTGGTATGTGGATATACAGTTGTTCTCAAAAGTTTGCATATCCTTGGAGAATTGGTAATGTATGTACCATTTTTAAAGAAAACCTGAGGGAGCAGGCGTAACACATTTTTTATTTTTTATGCGATTCATATTCAGCTGTAGGTTAAAACAGAATGGCACAATCATAAAAGTGCCATAAAGGTGCCTTAAAACCCATCTCTTTAGGAACGCTTATGGCCTCCCAGAGTAACCTCTACCTTACACACCTGTCTCTTGCTCTCTCCTATAGGGCAGCACTTTACTCTCTCCTCCAGCCCTGCTTCACTCCCACCTTATTTGATTGATATTTCCTGTCCTAATGTGTACCCCACCTCCTATAGACTGTAAGCTTGTTGAAGCAGGGTCCTCTGCAACCTATTGTTCCTGTAAGTTTTCTTGTAATTGTCCTATTTATAGTTACATCCCCACTCTCATAATATTGTAAAGCGCTACGGAATCTGTTGGCGCGATATAAATGGTAATAATAATAAAACTAAACATGGCAACAAATAAATAAATAAAATTACCCCTGTTCAAAAGGCTGCATACCCTCAGTTCTTAATTCTGTCTATTGCCTCTTATAGCATCAATGACAGTGTGCATTCTTTTGTAATAGTTGTCTATGAGGCCCCTAATTCTTGCAGGTGGTATAGCTGCCCATTCGTCTTGGCAAAATGCTCCCAGATCATGCAAAGTCTTTGGTTGTCTTGCATGAACCAAACGTTTGAGATCTCCCCAGAGTTGCTCAATGATATTAAGGTCAGGAGACTGTGATGGCCACTCCAGAACCTTTACCTTTTTCTGCAGTAACCACTGGAGGGTCAACTTGGCCTTGTGCTTAGGGTCGTTGTCATGCTGGAAAGTACAAGAGAGTCACGTGCGCAGCCTTCGTGCAGAAGAATGCAAATGTCTGCCATTTTTTTCTGATGCATTCATCTTGCCATCAATTTTCAAAAGATACCCTTTGCCTTTAGAGCTCACAGCCACCTAAAACATCAGTGAGCCACCACCATGCTTCACAGTGGGGCTGGCATCTTTTTCACTATATGCCTTGTTGACCCTTCTCTAAATATAATGCTTATGGTTGTGACCATAAAGCTTTATTTTTGTCTTATCACTCCAAATTACAGTGTGCCAGAAGCTGTGAGGCGTGTCAGGGTTTTGTCAGGCATATTGTAACCGGGCTTTTTTGTGGCATTGGCACAGTAAAGGCTTCTTTCTGGCAACTCGACCGTGCAGCTTATTTTTATTCAAGTATCGTCGTATTGTGCTCCTTGAAACAACCACAGCCTATATTTCTCCTGAGGTTACCTGTGGTTTTTTTCTTTCTATCCCAAACAATTCTTCTGGCAGCTGTGACTGAAATCTTTCTTGGTCTACCTAACCTTTACTTGGTATCAAGAGATCCCCAAATTGTCCACTTCTTAATAATTGATTGAAAAGTACTGACTGGCATTTTCAAAGCTTTGGACCTTTTCAAGACTGGCCTTTTCCATCTTCAGAAAGTTCCATTACCTTGTTATGCAGGTCTTTTGACAGTTCTTTTCTGCTTTCCATGCCTCAGTATCTAGTCTTCTTAGTACATTCACGTGAGAGCCAACAAACTCATTGACTGTTTATACATAGATACTAATTGCAATTTAAAAAGCCCCAGGTGTGAGAAATTAACCATTCATTTGTATTTTAACCTCCGTGTGTCACCATGTGTGTCTGTAGCAAGGTCAAACATTCAAGGGTTTGTAAACTTTTTATCAGGGCAATTTGGGTGATTTCTGTTATCATTGTGATTTTAAAAGGAGCCAGACAACTATGTGGTAAAAGTGGCTTCATTCGATCACTATAATTCAATAAAAGAAATGCATGATCAGTAATTTTTCAAAATCAATGCCAAAATGTCACAATTTCTGCCAGGGTATGCAAACTTTTGAGCACAATTTTACACTGAATTGTGTTTATATATATCCTAAGCAAGGGGTAGGCATCCTTGAGCACTCGAGGAGTTGTGGACTACCTCACCCTTAATGCTCTTGCAGCCATAATGCCAGCAAAGCATCAGGGACGATGTAGTCCATAACATCTGGAGTGGTGTAGGGTGCCTACCCCTTCCCTAATGGAATGAATAAGTGTTTTGGATTTTATTGAAGAAGCTCCTTCACCATTAGTTCAGAAGTGGAAGTTGGTGTTCAATTATTTCATATAGGCATTTAAATAAGGGGGGAAAGACGATCCCTGGGACACCACTATATAGTGACTACAACATTTAAATACTATACACAGTGTGCATATTGACATTGGATATGTGAAGACCGATAAAAAATAGCCATCCCACATGGTTATACTTGGATCCAACTTTTGGCTGTTTTCTCAATCTTTAGTTAATGAAGTCCCACTAGAAGCAGATTACGTTTTCTCTTAACTCATACCCTTAGGAGCAGGCTTGTCCAAAGAAATACCATCAACATGTTACAAGTATTCTATGGCATGCACATAGCACAGGTTATGAAGCACTGCTTTAGTTCACAAAACCTAGACAGAGCCACCTGTTGTTGGGAAAATTAGTATGTACATAAAGAGTTGTCTTTCAACAATGTGTAAATGAAGCCTGTGTGACTTATAAATACCGTGTTATTCCTATAATCGTCTGTGTGCTTGCATGTGTTTATAAAATCTTACACGTAACTGATACATCTGGAAAGGTGGCTAAAGAAACTAAACGTATACCTTAGATACTACTGTATATTTAAACATGAAAATTATTTTATTATTCTCAGTATGCTTGACTGGCTTTAAAAAGGCCATCTGCAGAAAATGTGTTAATGAATTTTTTTTAAAGGAAATTAGAGGGATTTTCTTTATGTTTACCATCTATAAATGGAAGATAATTAAAGTTTTATCCATGTTGATCATTATATGGCATGTGCATAGGTATAACATGTGAAAAAAAGAATATTTCAAGTATTCTACTATTTAAAATTCTTTGGAACTATATTAACAGCTATACACATCACCCAACATATGTTCTACTAAGTTCAAATTATTAAGACTAGGTTACTATGCAACAAAAGTATTACTTCCAAAGTGTATACTATCTTGGTAACTTTTAGTGTTTAACTGATGCTTGAGTGGAATTATCATATATTTCGTTTTGTTGACATGCCATTTACTGTTTGTTTAGTGATGTTCTCTTGATATTTTTTTTTTTTTAAAGCAACGCATTTACTTAGAAAATAAAAATAAGAATTGACATTTAAAGTATAGTTACGTGTGTGTAAAAATGAAAGATCATAACATTTAATCTATAAATTGTGCTAGTTGCATTGTAGCAAACATACACTGTTATTTACTAAAGTCGGAATTCAAAGTGAATTTGAAAACTAAAGGGACACTGGCATTATAGTTTCCCTTTATATCTGAAATTTACTTTAAATTCTAACTTTAGTGAATAAATCCTATGGAAATTTTAAAATCCAATCCAGTTGTAAATGTCTTCCATTTTCCAATCATTCCATTCCATACTATTTGAGTAGGAGAAGCGTCCTCATGCATGCCTTCAATAATAATAATAACAATACTTTCATGCCTTAGTCAATAACAAGAGCAAAATTAACAGACTCTTGCAAAAAAGAGCACAACATTTTGACCTAATAAGAGTTACATTATCAGATGGCACTCCACTCACATACCATTCTGGCAATGTAGCTCGTAGTGTCAGGATCAGTGTGAGTGGTGCTTCTTCAAAATAGAAAAAAAAATGCAGGAGATGGACGGGAATCAGAGGCAGGTGTCAGAGCCAGTGCAACAACCATTAAACTGGCGTGAAAATGACTGTAAAATTCAATGCAAATTTAAAATACACAAAAACAATTTTTATTTTATATTATCCCTTCAAACGTGTACCTATAGTCTGTTTTAGTTTTGTTATCACTGTCCATACCCCTTTGCTCGGTTAAATGTTCTTAAATAAAATTTACTCACCATGTTTCAGCCCTGGGACTTCTGCACTGCAGCCTCAAGTTCTGGTAATGTCACCATCCGTGGTGATACCACCTACAATATCTTCATATGACCTCTTAAGAATCTCGTGCATGTGGTGATACCACCTACAATGTCTTCATATGACCTCTTATGTACTCTCGTGCATGTAGTGACATGGAGCAGACAGAATACAAATCTCACCTTTCCCTGACCCCCTTGGCTACCAGATCCCCAGCGACAATGTCACCACCAGGCATCTTTGCAAATTATGCAAAGTTCCCAGGCAGTAACAGATCCGCTTTAACATTGATCTCTTCAGTTTTATATAAATAGCATTTATATTTAGAATATAGGCACTATACTTATAGGATCTCTAACAGTGGGTGACCCATTTGTGCTATGGTTGATGAGGAATGATGAACTGCTCTTACTCATCTTAACATTCAAAATAGTATGAAAAGTGAATAATTTTTCAAGACTTTTGGTAGCCAGATTGTAATTCATTCTGGATTGGTACAAAACATTACATTTAACAAATATTGTTTGTACTATTTACATTTAATTACTTTATTCATTTTCTTCTTTTTGTAATTACAGAATGCTGAAGCTTGGAATAATTTGTCAAGTGCCTACATTCGACTAAAACAGAAGTAAGTACATTAAATGCATCCCTGCAGCCAGAACGGCTGACCGACAACGCTGACTGTTGTTGCATTGTATGAAAGGTAGATGAAGAGCAACAAGATCATGGCCAATTTTAATACACTCTCTGGAATTACATTTGCTATAATTTGCGTAGTCCGTTTCTGTAATGACAAAGTGAATCCAAACATAATTTGCTCAATAACATTTCATAACCAAAACGTCTTTTAGTATGTGATGTAGTGCTCTTAGGGCTTGTTACCCTATACTGTTTGTAGCAACAAATAAAATCCATGTGATAAGGCTTAACACCCATCAGGATATGATCATTAAATTGATGTATCACTTTGTTCAGTAGGAAAACAAACCTAACCTATTCTCATTAAAATCTGTTGATTTTAATTATATATAGTTTTTTTTTTCCCTATCCAAAAGGTTCTGAGTTTGAAAATGTGAAAAGAAAAAAAAGAATATACATTTAAACATAGTAAATTATTATAGTACATAGTTTATAACATTTTTAAAGGGTTGCACCTACCAAAAAAACTGTTTTCATAAAACACAGGATTTGGTTAGAGTATCACTTCCTGTGCTTCCCACCAATGCAATTAACGAAAAAAAAATAAAGCTAAAACTCAATCCAGCACCAAGTTCTCACTGCAGTCCATTCCTCTGCAACTGATGTCACTCCACCTTGCAGGAGTAGGAGGGAGATCAGGTAGGACGAGCTGGTGGGAGGGGGGCTACCATGATTGGCTGACTCCTGCCAGCATGCTATATGTGCTGACGTCAGAAACCAAATTTGCACAGGATTCTTATTAGCCCCCTGGAACTCTTGTTCTGGGCTGGCTCATTTACCCAGAGGCAGAATTACGCCTCCAGCAGCGGAGGGGCAAAACTCTGTATGCTCAAAATGTCATTGCAAAATGTTGCCCATACAGGCTCAGGCACTATAACCACTTCAAATCATTTAAGTGGGCATGGTGCTTGGAATAACCATTTGAAAAGAAGTGTTTAACATTTAATGTAAGGCAATCCCCATGGAAACGAACAGAATGTTTCTGCTGCTTGATGCACTTTTAGAATGTTGCTTTACAATTACTCTTTATACTAATTAATGAAGTCCATCTAAACCATATGTATACCAGCCTACATTATTTTTTATCAACCACTGTTGTAACATTCTTCTTAGTCATATTCTACCTCCATTAGATTATTTAATCTATAGCTTTAAATTCATAACTCTGAAGAATGATGCGTATGTGGCTTTTTGTTAAGGATATGCACACTGTTACCTTTTTCACTTTAAAACTCATACCAGCAACATAATGTCAAGGTTGTGCATGATTTATTAATGCAGAATCTGTGTGCTTCCATTTATTAGTACCGTTTTAAACATAGCCATGTCTTTAAACATAATATGCATAAACTCAGGCTATTCTTCCACTAATTAGCATTTGCCAAGTTGGTTCACTGGTGGCTCGGTTCAACCTTGATTTGTATAGTCAATCAGATTGCTTAAACATTGGCAGTGATGTTTATTTCACAGGTAAAATGTTCTAAAGGCTCTATATTTCTCATTTGGCTTTCATTGTGTTTAATTTGCTCAACATAAAATGATAAATTATGTTTGGAATAAGCTTTCTAAACTTTTGAATTCTCCTGCATGTTCAACAAAAGAGAGAATGAATAGCTTATGTACCTTGTAATTTGTTGATCCAGAACAATGGATTTTGTACAATGTTCTGCTGTGTTCTGTCCAAACAGCTGCCATGGGGATCGGCACTGTTCTTATATTTATCCTATATCACACATTTCTGCTTTTTGCTATGCCTAATTACTTTTATAGTTTCATAAAGCACAGAATAAGGAAGGTCAGCTCACAGACCTGCTTGCAATAAAACCCAGACTCTCCAGTAGAAAAATGATTCCCACATTTTCCAATCAGTTAAGTCAATAAACAGTGGGAACTGCATTCTAAATCAATGTATCAAATGTGAAAACGTACATGTACTTTTTATATCTGTTTTATATTTTTTACTTCACTCTGAAAACATTTGTTGGTAAGCCGATTACTGTGGACCATTCTTTGCCTTCCATTGCTATCCCCAAAAACAGAGAGGGAGATTGTTGTGAGAGGGCAATGCTTACCTCCCAACTTTTCCAATTCCTGTGGAGTTTTGTTCTGTAATCCCAATTTAATTTCCTGGTTTGTCTCTCATCTGGGGACACCAGTGAAATGTCATCAATACGTGTAATGTGAGCATCAATAGACTTGTTCACAATGTGCATAGTGCTAGCAGGGCATTTAGCCCATTCAGGAGAGCTTCAGAAGTGCTCTGCTTATGGGGATCCCTGATTGGAATTGGCTAGAGTTGCTTGTCAGTCAAGCTTGGCATGCACACACAGCAGGAACATCCGTTTCCTGTACCCGGCCATACTGACAGGAAATGCTCACTGATTGAGCACTTCCTGTCAGTACAGAGGGGCACAGGAAACAGAAGCTTGTGTACCGCGGACTGGAGAGGAGCTCGGCCCTGGTGCTGTGTTAGAGGGGACACAGTGATGGAGACACAGGGTATGATCACCTAGCCCCTTTCTCTGGCTTGGATTGATGGCATATGGAGGTGTAAGGGCAATATCTGGCTGGGATAGATTTAGGCCAGTGTTCATATGGGCCAATATGAATTTGGGTAATGGACAGATGCGGTAAAGTGATTAGAACTAGGGGTGATGATACGTTTATTGCTGAAGATAATAATGGAATTATGGAGTTGGTGTGAGAAGATATGGCTAGGGGAAGGAGATTATGGGCATGGGGATTATATAATTGGGGTAGAGGATGATGAGGGGATTCTAGAGATAAGGTAATTTCACTTTGACTCATGGGTGGTGGGGGGAGTTAGGAGAAGGGGGAAGAGTCCACTAAGGGCGGGATGAGTGTGAGGAGAATCATCCCTATACATTCACAGAAACACACAATGCCTCCCTACACACACAGAAACACAACATGTTTCCCTTACACACAGAGAAAAACACAATGCATCCTTTAAGGGACACACATACACAGGGAAACACACAATGCATCCTTTGCACACATACACGAAAACACAATGCACTGCATCCCTTACACACACACAGCAAACACAATGCAGCTCTTACACACACTTACACACAAATCCTTGCACCGCTCCTGAGGAGGTAAAGCACAATTTCCAGGTTAAAAGGGAAGACTAATCTGCAACGGCAGGATGTTTAGCTGTGTTAAATAACAATGGGCCGTAATGAGGCTTTTAGGCAAGCGTTTGATATTAATATATAACCCAAACATAGCTGAAAAGGCTCCCATTAAATGAATGGCCTCTGTAATAATATAGGCTAAATAGGCCATTAAGAGTTTCCCATATTTAGTTTATTTCTACTAAGAATATAATCATATTAGTTTATGTGTTGCCAAAATAAGAAAGTAACAGTAAATTAACTGCGCCATCATAATTTTTTTTTGTCATCTAAAACTGTGGTTTTTGCACCATCTAAATTCCAGCTAAATATTGGTTATTTTTGATTTAAGCCAGCTACCAGTGTCTTTTTAGCTTGTATCTCAATCACACTTTTACTCTGTTAACAACTAGGCACCCACTCCTACTGCTCTGAACTTCTATCCTGGAATTTAAATACCCTCACACTACTTCCAGAGACCCCTTTCACATTCTTTATAAAGATACATTGGTAACACTGACATTGTCATGAGAATTAGTGGTAGACTATTCAAAGGCGACTATGAGTCTCAGATGTTCTGAAATTTGCCAATAAGAACAGAATTTGACAGCAGTTGAGTGGCAGTAGAATGTAATATTGTATAACTTTACACTTCAGAGTATGTTTTTAATTATGCTCAGATGTGTGTTAATAAAGATGTTATTGTATTGAACTGAATTGCATTTTAAAGAGCTGTGGAATGAGCTCATGTTGCAATTTTTTGTAAAACATTTTAAGATCTCATGTCTTGCAGTATGACAGGTGAATAGAGAATGACTGTTCAATCTTCAAAGAACGGGCTATTGTTCTGGATCGTCTCTTTATTCCAAATGTACATTCCACATCTACTACTTTATATCTCTTGATATAATTACAGCTTTAATGCCATCACCTCACTTACTTAGAAAGTGTAAAATAACCAAATCAGATGAATCATAGTTATAAAAAAGAAGCTTTAGTGTTCTGGTGACATAACAAACCAATGACATTTCTATTTGTAATTTGACTGGGTTTTTTTCCACCACTTGTTGAAATATGCTCTGTTGAAACACTTAATGTTCTGCTTCTATAATTCTCAAACTAGCTCACAAAAGTACGGTTCACAAAAGTATAAAACCCTACAATTGCAATACTACCAAACACAGATTATGTCCAAATACCTATTACTCATGTTACTTGCTCTTCCAAATGATGTAGAGTTAGCCCTGGTCCCCCAACAGATTCCATCCCTATCTTTCCAGCTAAAAAAAGGCCTCTCTCTTTTGTGCACTGTAATATCTGCAGCTTACTACCAAAAATCGATGTACTGCAAGCATAGTGTTTACATTACAAGCCTAAAATCATTGTGCTCTCTGAATCGTGCCTAACCGCAAAAAATACCTGACTCTGCTATTGCAATACATGGGTATTCATGCCATAGAAATGACAGAGCAAAAAGAGGAGGCGACATAGTCTTCTATGTTGACAATTCCATAAAGTTCACCCCCTTACAAAATTTTAGCTCTCCTGCCACCTTTGATTTCCTTTCTGGCACAATTGAGATCCCGTGCAGTAAATCAATCATTGTTGCAGGAATCTACCACCCACCTAGCTCCCCTGTGCATTCCCTTTCAGAAATAGACCATCTCCTTATTGGAACCATAGCTGAAAACCCAAAAAGTGAACTGTTGGTCTTTGGAGATTTTAATATTGATTGGATAAATCCTAACAATAATAGTTCTTGCTCGCTGTTTAAGACTTTGCAGCTAAAGCAATTAACCTCCTCCCCAACTTGCATAAACAATAAAAACCATTGCCATACCCTGCTCAACTGGATTCTCACCACTTCTCCTGATAGAATCCAGGAGGCAGGTGTTCTCCCTAACAGTTTCAGTGACCACTGCTTAGTGTACTGTGTGCGCAAAATAAAGGCTATTAAATCCTCTCCCAAGGTTAAAATCACCAGGTCCTTCAAAAAATTTAGACGCGCGCACATTCTGGGGTCAAAGGCCGATTTCGGCCAATCAAAGTTGTTAAGGGTTTATTTAAATGTAATTCTACTTTTCCTCATTGCGCTGTCATGGTTTCCCTTGGTGGTTGTCCAAGAGTGTGTCCCTGAGCATTTATTTCCGGTTATTGACTTTGGCTTCGTTTGACTTCCCTGTATTCTGGTATCCCTGACTTCTGGCTTTCCCTTATCAATGTGTCCCATTCCCTTCCCCCAACCTCGGCAAGTATCCTGACTATTCTTTGGTGCGTTAAGTCCGGATATTCTAAGGCCCGGTAATACGTTAACTTTTAGTCCAAGGTGTGATACAATTCTACGTGCTGGATCAATTAGTAATCCTGACATTACGACATGGCCATAGATCCTGTAGAATTGTGTCAGCATGTAGCAGCTTGCGAGAGAAAGCTAGAGGAGAATGATCACCGTATGGATCCATTTGCCCAGGCTTTCCGTACATTTCTTACTCGAATAGCGCATCTACAGCCTGCGGCTCCTCCAACTTTGTCACCACCGCCTAGTGTACCTCCACCTATAGTACATAAGGCACCTACTATCTCCCTATCTCCTCCCCCGCATTTTGATAGTAATATTCAAGAATGCTGGGGATTCCTGAATCAAAATGAGTATCATTTTGAGGCCTCAACGGGATCTTTTCCTACGGATAGAGCTAAGATTGGTTACCTGATTAACCAACTTAAAGGTAAAGCCTTAGCTTGGGCCAATCCGTTATGGGAGAGTACTAGGAGTATTGCACATAACTACTAGGAATTCCTTGTGGAATTCAAATTAACATTCGAACCATTAGGCAGGGAGGATGACGCTTCCACTGCCCTAATGCATATCAAACAAGGGAACCGGTCTATCTCAGATTATGCCATAAAATTTCGCACGTTGGCTTCTGAGGTAGACTGGGCTAATAGCGGCTTAATCTCTGCATTTAAAAAAGGATTACCCGAAGCAATTCTGGACGAGATTGCTGCCAAAGATCTACCTAAAAATTTTTATGAGTTTATCACATTTGTCATGCAAATTGTTAATAGATTAAGAACCAGAGCAACTACCAGAAATAGATCATTAGCACCTCGTTTTCCCAGACCTATTGTTCCTGACATCCCTGTTCAGTCCGAACCCTAACCTATGCAGTTTGGGGTTACTAGACTGTCAGAGGCAGAAAGGCAATTTAGGAGATATATGAGGAGTGCTTGTCCCATACGTCCGGAAAACTACCGCACCTAAGAACTTTAAGGGGACAGGTCTTGGGTGTGATGGATACGTCCTCTAGGAATAACAAAAATAGATTTCTCCTTGATATTATGATCAAATGTGACAAAAATAACTTTTCATGCAAGGCCCTGATGGACTCGGGTGCGTCAGGAAACTTCTTTGATGTACATTTTGTTAAAAAAAATGCTATATCTATCAAGGAGAGATTATCACCTCTGGCCGTTGAGGCTATTGACGGGAGACCTCTCTCTCAACCTTTAAGTAACCATGAAACCTTGCCCATTAACATTTCCATTGGTGCCTTACACAAGGCATAACTTTCCAAATAATTCCTTCTCCTTCTTGCCCCATCATATTGGGCTTTCCTTGGCTTATTAAGCGCAATCCTCATATTGACTAGACAAACGGGGAAATATTGGAATGGGGCAAGGACTGTACTGAGAGATGTATGTTGCACATTACCAAAAGTGTGGGCATCTTTAGATTACCCACTAATACGCCTCAGACCTCCAAATTTCCCATATACTACTGGGAGGTTTAGGAGGTATTCAGTAGCCCAATATTCTACCTCCTCACAGATCTTATGTCTGTTGCATAAATCTGGCGCCATGCCTCCCAAGGGAGCAGTAAATGCTTTATCTCCGCAGGAGAATAATGGAAGAGTATATCAAAGACTTCCTAAGTAAGGGTCATATACGTAAATCATCCTCGCCTGCTGGTGCAGGGTTCTATTTTGTATTTAAAAAAGATGGTGAGTTACGTCCATGCACAGACTACAGGGGATTAAATAACATCACCATTAAAAGGCCTACCCTATTCTCCTCATTTCCGAATTGTTTGACAGACTCCAGGGTGCTAAAGTCTTTACTAAACTTGACCTCACGAGTGCGTACAATTTGGTTAGGATTAAGGAAAATCATGAGTGGAAAACGTCATTTAACACCAGAAGTGGACACTATGAGTACTTTGTGATGCCCTTCGGGTTGTACAATGCTCCGGCCGTGTTCCAGGACTTTATTAATGACGTACTCAGGGATTATATTTATTCATTTATCCTAGTCTATCTGGATGATATCCTTATTTATTCCCCTGATCTTCAGACTCACCACAAACAAGTCAAAAAAAGTATTGGAAGGTTTACTTAAACATCAACTTTATTGTAAACTGGAAAAATGCATGTTTGATCAGACTGAAGTACAGTTTTTGGGTTATAACATTTCTGACTCTGGGTTTCAGATGGACCCTCATAAACTAGAAGCTGTTCCACATTGGCCGTTGCCCAATGGATTAAAAACCATTCAAAGGTTTATTGGGTTTGCCAATTATTACAGGAGATTTATCAAAGGGTTCTCTTCTGTGATAGCCCCCATCACCAATATGACACGCAAGGGGGCCATCAGTACGATATGGTCTTAGGAGGCTAGAGAAGCTTTTGAACTTCTCAAACAAATATTTGCCTCTGCTGACATATTGATACATCCTGACATCAGCAAACCTTTTATACTGGAGGTTGATGCCTTCGAAACTGGGATAGAGGCTGTTCTTTCTCAGAGGGAGAGTCAGGATACCCCTTTACATCCATGTGGTTACTTCTCTAGAAAGTTGTCTCCTGCTGAGCGCAATTATGATATTGGCAATAGAGAATTGTTGGCCATTATACTAGCACTTAAAGAGTGGCAACATCTTTTAGAGGGTTCCATAAGAATACTGACCATAAGAATTTGGCTTATATAGGGAATGCTAAACGACTATCTTCTACACAAGCTTGACGGTCTCTGTTCCTTTCTCGCTTTAACTTTCTGATAACTTACAGACCTGGTCCAAAAAACGTGAAGGCAGGCGCCTTGTCTAGACAGTTTGATACAGAATCAGTACAGGGACTGGAGACATCCCCTATTATTATGAGTGTATCATCGCTTCCACTCTCCTTTCCTTATCCTCTCCTATAATTGGTGCCATCATGGAGGCCCAGTCTCAGGCGCCATGCAATAAACCACTGGATAAATTGTTTGTTCCATTAGGTGAAAGGGAAAATGTTATGAGGGTGTTCCACAACAATGTATAAATTTGTGTTTATAACTTTATAAGATCTGCAAAATAAAATTAAATGTAGAAATCCACACATATGTTGAACTTTCAAAACAGATCCACTTATTTTGTGCTTCCAATTTAGTATGTATTTTATCCAGATTACACATGCAGCTTTGTTAAATGCCCTTTTGCTTTTTTTTCTCTAAGACTCAAGGCTTTCCGAACACTCCAAGAGGCCATCAAGTGCAATTTTGAACACTGGCAGATTTGGGAAAATTACTTAATAACCTGCACAGATGTTGGAGAGTTTTCTGAAGCTGTGAAAGCTTACCATAGATTAATGGATTTAAGAGAGAAATTCAAAGATGTACAGGTGAGTTCATACAGATGAATGAATTATAATGTTATTGATGTAGCCCAGGGCAACCTCAATTTTTTTATGTGTGATTTTTCTTTTCTTTTTCAAATTATATGATTGACAGAGAAAAATCCTGAAACATATAAAGGTAGTCTTTTCCATGCCAAATCATTGTCCAAAACTCTTAAATTTAACTCTGTTGTGAACACTTTGCAATGCAGCTGACTATCCCAAAGTGATTGGTACTGTGGAATATGTTTCATAATGATCTATGATATTCCTTTAAGTAAGAGCAGTTATTGAAAATAGCAGATGTTTGCAAAGAACGTATTTGTAGTGTAGTAAGCATCACGATGGACGCATTGATATAGCGTACTTCAAAACCATATTGAGAATTTTTTTTAATAAAAAGTGATATTTTCTTGACAAAACCTTACTTTATTGGTATACATGAACTTTATTCAAAATATCCTGCCAGCTATTTAAATTTGAAATATTTTTATTGAAATCACTTCCTCTACGTGCTGCAATGCAAAAATTGAGGATTTTCCTTCACCACCTTTTCGTATTAGCAGATATCTAAAGTTTCACAGGGACTCCTGATAGGCCAGAGCCTGTTTGACTCTGGCAGTCTTGAGTGCCATGCAAAGGCACGCGTGCCATAGGTTGCCTACCCCTGCCCTAGATTACTCTAAAAGATTAGGGATTGGACTATATAAAATAAAAATCCCCTAAAAAGGTAAGAGTTCTGGATGGGTGTTACTGGTCAGAGTTGGAACTGGAATCTGAATTCGAAGTTAGTGTTACTGGATGTTGAATCAGAGTATTTTTATGGTCTACATACCAATAAGTCTATTGAAAAGTCTGTTTCATTTGGGGCAGGGAACGGCCGATAATACTTTTTTTAGGGCCAATACCGATTATCTGTGGCGTTTTGGGCGATATTCTGTTCATTTGCAGTGTAGAAGAAAAAAACTAAAACACAATTTCTGCACAAATCTGCCATGAACTGAACAAGTTTATTAATTTGTTTTTCTTCTTTTGTAAATCTATTCTTTCATTGAAATGTAAATGCAGAAAATATACATGCCAGTGAGATTTGTAATGTTTTCAAGAATATTTGTGTGCGCGTAGTGGATGCTGTGTGTGTGTAAATGAATGTGGGGTATGAATCTGTGGCTAATCCATTCTGTGGGCTAAAAGCTATTTAATAAATAATTTTAAAAATAAATACTTTTATTCTCCACTCCCTGCCTTTTTACTTTGGCAAAAGAGGACAACACTACACTCTCTGATGGTCCAGTGGCTTCGTCCATGCTGCCAGGGGGTTTCACATTGTAGAGGGGCGGCTTAGACCCAGCCAACGCTCACGAGCCTGGTATACCTTGCAGCAACCATGGCAACGCTTTGACAGCCAGGGGCTCACGAGTTCTAGAGAGGACCTGCCAGAAACTTAAGATAACTTTTGCTGAGTCCTAGCCGTCCCCACTACAATATGAGTGGCACCCGAACCGCTACCCCTCTCCCCGCCCCATTCTTTACCGATAATTGCCCAAATGCTGAATGTCAGCTAGAGCTCTAGGGAGTTAAAGGGGCACTATAGGCTATCAGACTACTTCTGAAGTGATCTGATGTGTTACCACCTGTGAGTTTCAAACAAAAGTTCACCATTGATTCAGTGATTTCCCATGAGCAAGATATAATGTGCGCACCACACACGCGCATTAGGTCCCACCATCACAAGAGGTCGCGGCAGGAGGAGACCTACCCAAAGGTAGCTTCAGCCGTGGAATTAAAAAAAAAAGGGGGGTGGGCAGACCTACAAAACTAGGGACTGGGACACTATAAAGTTAGAAATAAAGATTTGTATTCCTAACACCACAATGCTCCTTTAATAAATGGCTGTCAGGTCTTTAAAAAAACGATCTTTGTGATTACACGTTTCCAACTATTTCATTCGAAAAACATAATACAATTGGTGGATAGGTAATTTAAATCCAATTGTGTTGGATAGTTTTCCTGGCCAGCGCTGCTATGACAAGAATTAATGAAGACCTGGCAGGTGCAGGGCCAGATTAACATAGGGGCTGATGGAGCTGCAGCTCCAGGCCCACGCCCATGAAATAGGCCCATTGGTTTTTTACACACTACTCTTAGGGTTGCCAGGTATTTCTTAGGGTTGCCAGGTATTTCTCAGGTATTTGAGGCTGCCTAGCCGATGCCGGTATTGCAGCAATCCTTGCAATACAAATGTCAGTCTCAGTATAAACAGAGATTATTCTGCAATACCAACGCCGGACAGTAGGGGGCTTTTTTTTTGTGTTTAGAGAGGCAGGAATAAGAAATTACAGCATCTCCCTCCCTGCGTCTCTCTACTCAGAGAGTCTAGACAGCAGCTGTGAGCCTGCAGAGACCGCCAACTGCTCAGGTAAGTGAGGGATGGGGAAAAGGCTGCAGGGAGACATGAGGACACAGACACTAGGGGACACTGGGAGACATGGGAACACTGAGACACTAGGGGACATTGTGAGACATGGGGACACTGCACTAGGGGGCACTGAGATACTAGGGTACATTGGGAGATATAGGGACACTTGGGAACACTGATACACTAGGGGGCACTGGGAAACCTGGGGACACAGACACTAGGGGAAACTGTGAGAGATGGGGACCGTGAGAGACTTGGGGACACTGGAAGACATAGTGACATTTGGTGACACTGAGACACTAGGGGGCAATTGGAGACTAGGGGACACTGTGAGACACTAGGGGACCCTGTGAGACATTGGGACACTGAGACACTAGGGGGCACTGGGAGACATAGGGACACTTGAGAATACAGGCACTGGGGGGCACTGGGAGACCTGGGGACACAGACACTAGGGTAAACTGTGAGACACAGGACGGTGAGAGCCTTGGGGACACTGAGAGACATAGGGACACTTGGTGACACTGAGACACTAGGGGGCACTTGGAGACCTGGGGAAATTGAGACATGGGGATGGTGAGAAACTTGGGGACACTGAGACATTGTGATGCTGGGAGACATAGGGACACTGGGGAACATGGGGACCCTGAGACACTAGTGACACTGGCTGGGAGACATGGGGACACAGACATTTGGGAACACTGAGAGACATGGGGACACAGACACTGGGAGACTAGGGGACAGTGGGAGCCATGTGGACACTGAGACACTAGGGACACTGGGTGGGAGACATAGAAACATAGAATGTGATGGCAGATAAGAACCATTCGACCCATGTAGTCTGACCAATTTTCTAAATTCTTTCATTAGTCCCTGGCCTTATTTTATAGTTGGGATAGCCTTATACCTATCCCACACATGCTTAAACTCCTTTACTGTGTTAACCTCTACCACTTCAGCTGGAAGGCTATTCCATGCATCCACTACCCTCTAAGTACAGTAATACTTTCTGATATTATTTTTAAACCTTTGCCCCTCTAATTTAAGACACTGTCCTCTTGTTGTGGTAGTTTTCTTTTAAATATAGTCTCCTCCTTTACTGTGTTGATTCCCTTTATATATTTAAATGTTTCTATCATATCCCCCCGTCTCATCTTTCCTCCAAGCTATACATGTTAAGATCCTTTAACCTTTCCTGGTAAGTTTTATCCTGCAATCCATGAACCAGTTTAGTAGCCCTTCTCTGAACTCTCTCTAAAGTATCAATATCCTTCTGGAGATACGGTCTCCAGTATTGTGTACAATACTCCAAGTGAGGTCTCACCAGTGTTCTGTACAATGGCATGAGCACTTCCCTCTTTCTACTTCTAATACCTCTCCCTATACAACCAAGCATTCTGCTAGCATTTCCTGCTGCTCTATTACATTGTCTGCCTATCTTTAAGTCATCAGAAATAATCACCCCTAAATCCGTTTCCTCAGATGTTGAAGTTAGGACTCTATCAAATATTCTGTACTCTGCCCTTGGGTTTTTACGTCCAATATGCATTATCTTGCACTTATTCACATTAAATGTCAGTTGCCACAACTCTGATCATTTTTCTAGTTTACCTAAATCATTTGAAATAGGGACACTGGGAGACATGGGGACATTGAGACACTAGGGACACTGGCTGAGAGACATGTGGACACTGGGAGACATGGGGACACAGACATTTGGGAACACTGGGAGCCCTGGGGACACAGACACTGGGATACTAGGAGACAGTGGGAGCCATGTGGACACTGAGACACTAGGGACACTGGCTGGGAGACTTGGGGACACTGTGTCTCCGTGTCCCTATGTCTCACAGCGTCCCCATGTGTCTCACTGTCCCCAGGTCTCCCAGTGGCCCCTAGTGTCTGTGTCCCCTAGTGTCTCAGTGTCCCCATGTTTCCCTGCTGCCTTCCCCCTTCTCCCTTTCCCCCCCCCCCATCCTTCACTTCTTGAGTTATAGGCTGCCCCTGCAGGCTGGGAGCTGTCTGAACTCTGTGGTGTGTAGCTGCTCCCCCCGGATCAGTGAGTAGAGGGAGGCGGAGGGATATGCTGTAACTTCCTATCCCTGACTCTCTCCACACACAGTGACCCCTACTGGCTGGTGCTGGTATTGCAGAAAAACTCAATATCGGCATGGCCAGGCAGCCTCAAATACCAGTTTTGCCTGTAAAATACCACTCAGGTGGCAAACCTAAGAGTAGTGTGTAAAAAAAAAAAAGGGGGGGGGTGGAATTAATTTTTATTTATTTTTTTAATGGGCCTGGGTCTGGAGCTGCAACTCCATCAGCCCCTATGTTAATCCGGCCCTGACTGGGAGACATGGGGACACAGACACTAGGGTAAACTGTGAGACACAGGACGGTGAGAGCCTTGGGGACACTGAGAGACATAGGGACACTTGGTGACACTGAGACACTAGGGGGCACTTGGAGACCTGGGGAAATTGAGACATGGGGATGGTGAGAAACTTGGGGACACTGAGACATTGTGATGCTGGGAGACATAGGGACACTGGGGAACATGGGGACCCTGAGACACTAGTGACACTGGCTGGGAGACATGGGGACACAGACATTTGGGAACACTGAGAGACATGGGGACACAGACACTGGGAGACTAGGGGACAGTGGGAGCCATGTGGACACTGAGACACTAGGGACACTGGGTGGGAGACATAGAAACATAGAATGTGATGGCAGATAAGAACCATTCGACCCATGTAGTCTGACCAATTTTCTAAATTCTTTCATTAGTCCCTGGCCTTATTTTATAGTTGGGATAGCCTTATACCTATCCCACACATGCTTAAACTCCTTTACTGTGTTAACCTCTACCACTTCAGCTGGAAGGCTATTCCATGCATCCACTACCCTCTAAGTACAGTAATACTTTCTGATATTATTTTTAAACCTTTGCCCCTCTAATTTAAGACACTGTCCTCTTGTTGTGGTAGTTTTCTTTTAAATATAGTCTCCTCCTTTACTGTGTTGATTCCCTTTATATATTTAAATGTTTCTATCATATCCCCCCGTCTCATCTTTCCTCCAAGCTATACATGTTAAGATCCTTTAACCTTTCCTGGTAAGTTTTATCCCGCAATCCATGAACCAGTTTAGTAGCCCTTCTCTGAACCCTCTCTAAGGTATCAATATCCTTCTGAAGATACGGTCTCCAGTACTGTGTACAATACTCCAAGTGAGGTCTCACCAGTGTTCTGTACAATGGCATGAGCACTTCCCACTTTCTACTGCTAATACCTCTCCCTATACAACCAAGCATTCTGCTAGCATTTCCTGCTGCTCTATTACATTGTCTGCCTATCTTTAAGTCATCAGAAATAATCACCCCTAAATCCGTTTCCTCAGATGTTGACGTTAGGACTCTATCAAATATTCTGTACTCTGCCCTTGGGTTTTTACGTCCAATATGCATTATCTTGCACTTATTCACATTAAATGTCAGTTGCCACAACTCTGATAATTTTTCTAGTTTACCTAAATCATTTGAAATAGGGACACTGGGAGACATGGGGACATTGAGACACTAGGGACACTGGCTGAGAGACATGTGGACACTGGGAGACATGGGGACACAGACATTTGGGAACACTGGGAGCCCTGGGGACACAGACACTGGGATACTAGGAGACAGTGGGAGCCATGTGGACACTGAGACACTAGGGACACTGGCTGGGAGACTTGGGGACACTGTGTCTCCGTGTCCCTATGTCTCACAGCGTCCCCATGTGTCTCACTGTCCCCAGGTCTCCCAGTGGCCCCTAGTGTCTGTGTCCCCTAGTGTCTCAGTGTCCCCATGTTTCCCTGCTGCCTTCCCCCTTCTCCCTTTCCCCCCCCCCATCCTTCACTTTCTTGAGTTATAGGCTGTCTCTGCAGGCTGGGAGCTGCTGTCTGAACTCTGTGGTGTGTAGCTGCTCCCCCGCGGATCAGTGAGTAGAGGGAGGCGGGGAGGGATATGCTGTAACTTCCTATCCCTGACTCTCTCCACACACAGTGACCCCTACTGGCTGGTGCTGGTATTGCAGAAAAAAACTCAATATCGGCATGGCCAGGCAGCCTCAAATACCAGTTTTGCCTGTAAAATACCACTCAGGTGGCAAACCTAAGAGTAGTGTGTAAAAAAAAAAAAGGGGGGGGGTGGAATTAATTTTTATTTATTTTTTTAATGGGCCTGGGTCTGGAGCTGCAACTCCATCAGCCCCTATGTTAATCCGGCCCTGACTGGGAGACATGGGGACACAGACATGCCCCCTTTTGTTCACCCCTTTCAGCAGTTCTGGTTATGAGATTTGCGTCAGTTGCCCACCCTTTTACCCCGTCCATAGACTTCCTGCTTTACTGGACACTGCTGTTAGGGGGTATGGATTTACTTGAAAGATGAAAGCGTGAGATTAGCACAGGGTATGTGTTTTCTCACTGCTGCATCCTATTAGTTTCCCTCCAGCACCATCTCCATCAGATACATGACGCTTGGGAGGTAGGACTGTTTTAGTGTTTTTGGTCAATAAGAATTTGTAATTAGGCCCATCATAATTGTCAGCACTAGGCCCACTGGGCTCTTAATCTGGCCCTGGGCAGGTGCTGTATTAGGGAAAATTCCTTAACATCAGCAATTCTGATGAGGGGATAGGAGATGTACAGGGAGATGTATCAGTTTAACAGGTCTGTTCCCTCCAGACCGCACCTCAAACATTTTGAAGAAGATTTAAAACAAACTGAAGTGATTAGCGCACATATAGTATAATTTACCTTAAAAATATATATTTTCTTGGATAGTAATTGTGGTTGAATTCCCTTTTCCTATGTTAAACAGATATAAAACAAATATACATAGTGTAACCTGTAAAATAAATAAAGGAAAAGAGACAGCGCCAGACAACCAGTAAGGCAGCAACCCAACAAGGGAATCCCCCCAAAACCCTAAAATACAGGATAAAAGCAAAATATAAAAGGAGGGCTGCGCCAGAATAAACAGTGTCCAGTATCAATAGTTATTGAAGATAAAAAGTCCGACCTAAAAAGGTATCCTCTCTGTCGTCTTTAGGTACAGGAACGCGATCTTCAGGTAATATATAAAAGATAAAAGGAGAGAACAAACGATGGTGCAGAATGTACGGTTCAAATGAAGTAAAAATTGATTAATGATAACGAACTCACAATTTCCAGAGCTTCTGTCCAGCTCTAGGGTAAAGCGCACACAGCGGTATAATCCCCGCTTATGGGATTTATGATGGGTTCGTCAGGGTATCCAAAACTCAAAGGAAACAGAAACAGCCAAATAGTGCTCTCTGTATAACTGTATATTATAAAAGAGAATAAAAAAAACGTACTTACAAGTACAGAGCAGACCAACTGCTCTTTGATGTCAGCGCTGGTGGAATAATCCCCACCTATGGATTTCTTTGGTTGTCAGGAACTTGTAGAGATAGTATTAAAATCGGAATAGAGTGTATATAAAATATAACAATGAACTAAAACGATAAATAGCCAGGGTACATGTATAAATAAAAGTAGTTGGGACTATCAGTTAACCAAAAACTTTAATATTTATTATACAAAATTAAATTTCCATAACGCGTTTCGTCTAACAGACTTTATCAAATGGAATATAATACAAAACCTGGCAGATAGTGTTTATATAGACATAGTTCAATTTAAAATTGGCGCCAAAAATTTTTGGCCAATCAGAATAAAGATACTTTTTTACATCTCAAATTAACAGTATTAAATTATTCTCAGATAGTAAATAGGTTAATGAGGCATATTCAGTGGTTTTTTATTAAAAACGAAGATGAGAAGGATTATAAAATTAAAAACACAATTGGTCATGTGATAATCATCACTTCCGGTTTTCGGCAGTATAGCCGCACGGCCTTATGGGTATTGTAGTTCCCCATAAGGCCATCTAAAAACGGAAGCTAGTAAAAGAGAACAAAAAAAAAAAAAAACAAAGGATAGGGTTACTTGTGGGGAGACAAGTCCCATGGTGTTAAAATTACATAAAAACGAGCAGGGGAAAGTTGTAAAATATGCGGCACTTCCGAAAACCGGAAGTGGAACCGCAATGACTTGTGGGGCATGTAGTTGTGAATGCAGCAACCTATATAGGAAAAAAAAAAAAAAAAAAATAATGAAAAGGAAAAGAAATAAGGGAAACTATTTGGCTAAAATCTTTTTTGCTAAAATCTTGTAATAGCTGATTTCCTACTAAAAAGCCACTGGTTAATGAGGCATATTCAGTGTTTTTTATTAAAAACGAGGATGAGAAGGATTATAAAAATAAAGACACAATTGGTCATGTGATAATCATCACTTCCGGTTTTCGGCAGTATAGCCGCACAGCCTTATGGGTATTGTAGTTCCCCATAAGGTGATCTAAAAATGGAAGCTAGAAAAAAAAAAAAAAAAAATTATAGATAGGGTTACTTGTGGGGAGACAAGTCCCATGATGTTAAAATTACATAAAAACGAGCAGGGGAAAGTTGTCAAATATGCGGCACTTCCAGGAACCGGAAGTGTAACCGCAATGACTTGTGGGACATATAGTTGTGAATGCAGCAACCTATATAGGAAAAAAAAAAAAAAACACAATAAAAAGGAAAATAAACAGGGGAAACTATTTAGCTAAAATCTTGTAATAGCTGATAAAAAACAGCTAAAAGGTGTATGAGAAAAAATAAATAAATAAATAATAATATGAAAAAGTGAAATATAAAATATAAAAATACTGGTCTTGGTTCTTACTAAAAAGCCACTATAATAGCCTTAAAGTTAGATGCATAAGAACATATGATAATTAGGTAAAATACAATATAAAAAAGATAAAAATACAATATTAAAAAGTCAAAATTACACGAAAATAGTAAATTACAATACTGGTGTCTTTATAAAAAATTATGCAGATCAAAGTCTGCATTTAGACCATGGGGTATAAGTGTCTGGAGGTTATACACCCATTCCATTTCATTTTTACCTAATATCTTTTTTATATTGCCCCCTCGCCAGGGAATAGAACATTTCTTAATGCCAATACACTTTAATAAGTAAGGATCTTTATTGTGTATAATAAAATGTTTGGATACTGTATGATTTAAGTATCCATTTTTGATATTTCTACAGTGTTCGCTCAGTCTTGTCTTTAAACACCTTGTGGTCATCCCCACATATTGGAGGCCACATGGGCATTCGAGCAAATAAATCACATTTTTTGTATTACAGCAGATAAAATCATAAATATTATACACTTTCTTGGTCCTATTTGACATAAATTGGGTTGTTTTAGGTAGGGTAGAGGGATTTGTAGTTCTGCATACTATGCAGCTTTTACATTTATGAAAACCTTTAGTTTGAGGAAAAAAGGAAATTTTGTTCGTAGTGGGTACTCTAGTAAAATTAGAGGTTAAAATAGATTTAAAATTAGGTGCTCCTCTAAAAACAATATTAGGATGATCGGGTATGATCGGGTTAAGTATTTCATCATGTTTAAGAATATGCCAATGCTTATTTATTATCTTTTTAATGGTGTTACTTTTATTGCTGAAGTTGAAAATAATTGGGAGAGACATAGGTACAGTATCCTCTTTGTTTCTATAAGTTAAAAGGTCATTGCGTTCTTTTAATTTTATAGTGTTGAGAGTATTGTTTAAATCTGACTCTAAGTAGTTTTTTTCAATAAAATTATTTTTTAAAACCTCTGCTTGTTCATTAAAATCTGTCAATTCTGAGCAATTCCTACGAAGACGTAGGAATTGACTCTTGGGTGCGCTTTCGAGCCATGGCTTGTAATGACAACTTGATTTATCTATAACTGTATTAACACAAACTTTTTTAAAAAAGGTTTTTGTTTGTAATTGTCCTTCCTTTATAAAAATATTAAGATCTAAAAAATTAATGGATTCCCTACTGAATTCATGAGTTAAAATGATACCACTAGTATTATTATTCAAGTTCTCAATAAAAGCAATAAGACTTGGTTCAGTGCCCTCCCAGATAAAAAAAAGATCATCTATATATCTAAAATATGTGACTAGGTTTGCCCGCCATGCATGATCACCCCAGATGGCTCTGGTTTCCCAATCAGCCATAAATAAATTCGCATAGCTGGGGGCAAACCTAGTCCCCATAGCTGTACCTCTCTTTTGTAAATAAAAAGAATCTAAAAACCAAAAATAATTATTTTTAAGAATTATATTGATACCTTCTATTATGAAATCAATTTGCGTAGCAGGAATTTTTGCTTCAAGGGTTAAAATTTCTTTTATCGCTTGACATCCTATTTCATGGGGAATAATGGTATAAAGGGATTGAACGTCACAGGTGACTAATATGAAGTTAGACTTCCACGTAAAATTATGTAGAAATTTTAGAAGTGACATAGAATCTTTGAGATAGGATTTCATAAGTCTCACAGAAGGCTGGAGAAGGGTATCAATATATTGGGAAAGATTACATAAAAGAGATCCTATCCCAGAAACAATTGGTCTACCTGGAGGGTGTTGTTCATTTTTATGGATTTTAGGAAGAAAATAGATTACAGGAATAATAGGAAATTCTTTATTTAAAAACTTAAACTCATGTTTATTTAAAATATTTAAATTAAAACCTTTAGTTAAAAAATTGGATAAAATGACTTGTATACTTTTAGTCGGATCTGATGGGAGTTTTTCATATACACTTGGATCATTTAATTGTCTTTGAGCCTCTTCTATATACATCTTACTGGATAGGATAACTACTCCTCCACCTTTGTCCGCTGGTTTTATTACAATCTCTTTATCCATCTGAAGCTCTTTAATTGCCCTTCTTTCTCCTATTGTGATGTTATTAGTGTCATATTTATTATATTTGATTTTCTCAAAATCTTTTTGAACAAGTTTTTCAAATAGAGTGAGAGGAGCCGATTTGCAATGAGATGGATAAAATTTAGATTTTTCTTTGAGGTGTGTATTTATAAATGGACCTTTATCTATTGAGGGTAATGGAGATAAAACTGGTACTTCATCATTTTTACCGATAAAAAATCTTTTCAGAGTTGCCTTTCGGATAAATTTGTTTATATCTAGAAAAGCCTGAAACGAATTAAAAGAGGATGTGGGGGCAAATTTTAGACCTCTGTTAAGAACCGACAATTGTGTAGCTGTTAAAATTTTGTGTGAAAGATTAAAAATACCACTGTACACATTGTTGGGAGGTATTATGGTCTTTCTAGCCTCTCTCTTTTTTTCCCGTCTTCCACTTCGTCTTCCTCTAGGCTTAGAATCCTTTTTTGGGAACGTGATGGGTGCGGTGTTTGGGCTAGTGAGGGTTGGTGAGTACGAATTTCTAAAAAATGATCTTCATTATCGAAGTCGGAATCAACTGACAATAGTTGGTATCTGTTTGAGTGACTAGGGATAGTGGGGGATTTAGAATAGTTGGAATATTCATTGTGATCATTGGTATAACATGATCTTTGTGGTTTAGGTGAGAAGTTGAAACCAGAGGAATTGTGGTATTTTGGAGATTGAGGTATAGACTTGTAGTTGTAGTGGGAGAGTTTTCCTGGTTTTTGTTGGTATGTGTTAATATTGCTTTGGTATGGCAATTTTGAGGGAGCGTGATATTGTTGAGTAAAAGTGTTTGAAGGTCTTGTTCTTAGTGGAGATTGATAGTGGGGCTTGCGTGTAGTATAATTTTGATATTTGGGAGGTTGGTAGTGTGATGAGTTATTTTTAGAATAATTACTTGTGTGATTCCTTTGATCATGATAATTGGTCCTAGAGGTGTAATTTTCAGAGGTATATTTTTTTCTAAGATGATAAGTTCTAACTTGTTTATTAGAGTAGTCGGTTTTATCTCTGATGTATTTTTTAATTTTCAAGTGTTTCGTATCGACTTCTACTTTTTCAATTTTGTTTTGAATCAATATAGAATTTTGTTTATATGCTTTAGTATCAGTAAACGGTAAGAGTTTGTCTTTGAGGTCATTTATCTCAATATCTAAAATCGATAATTTTTTACTTTTTTTAATTATTAGAGTTTCCATTAGACCGAAGGTGCATAGTTCTAATTTACTGTTCCATTCGTCCATAAATTCGGGATCTTCTTGATCCGAGGTAGGTAACTTTAAAAGTCTTAAACCACGTGGGGTAATCTGCTCATCTATGTATTTTTTAAGAGTGGCAATTTCCCATTTTAGTTTGATTTCTGTGGATAGGGCTTTTTCTAGTTTGGTGAATAGATCTTGTTGGTTCACATTATAGGAAGTTGTTGGGATAGAACTATTCATTTCTGTGTTAAATACATTATTTATATCAATTGTATGTTTATTTCTGTATTCAAATATAGACATAGTAATAGTGGTTGGGAGGCAGCTATCTCAGGAGGGAATTAAAACAATGGTAAAATAAATAAAGGAAAAGAGACAGCGCCAGACAACCAGTAAGGCAGCAACCCAACAAGGGAATCCCCCCAAAACCCTAAAATACAGGATAAAAGCAAAATATAAAAGGAGGGCTGCGCCAGAATAAACAGTGTCCAGTATCAATAGTACTGAATATGCCTCATTAACCAGTGGCTTTTTAGTAGGAAATCAGCTATTACAAGATTTTAGCAAAAAAGATTTTAGCCAAATAGTTTCCCTTATTTCTTTTCCTTTTCATTATTTTTTTTTTTTTTTTTTCCTATATAGGTTGCTGCATTCACAACTACATGCCCCACAAGTCATTGCGGTTCCACTTCCGGTTTTCGGAAGTGCCGCATATTTTACAACTTTCCCCTGCTCGTTTTTATGTAATTTTAACACCATGGGACTTGTCTCCCCACAAGTAACCCTATCCTTTGTTTTTGTTTTTTGTTTTTTTTGTTCTCTTTTACTAGCTTCCGTTTTTAGATGGCCTTATGGGGAACTACAATACCCATAAGGCCGTGCGGCTATACTGCCGAAAACCGGAAGTGATGATTATCACATGACCAATTGTGTTTTTAATTTTATAATCCTTCTCATCTTCGTTTTTAATAAAAAACCACTGAACATGCCTCATTAACCTATTTACTATCTGAGAATAATTTAATACTGTTAATTTGAGATGTAAAAAAGTATCTTTATTCTGATTGGCCAAAATTTTTTGGCGCCAATTTTAAATTGAACTATGTCTATATAAACACTATCTGCCAGGTTTTGTATTATATTCCATTTGATAAAGTCTGTTAGACGAAACGCGTTATGGAAATTTAATTTTGTATAATAAATATTAAAGTTTTTGGTTAACTGATAGTCCCAACTACTTTTATTTATACATGTACCCTGGCTATTTATCGTTTTAGTTCATTGTTATATTTTATATACACTCTATTCCGATTTTAATACTATCTCTACAAGTTCCTGACAACCAAAGAAATCCATAGGTGGGGATTATTCCACCAGCGCTGACATCAAAGAGCAGTTGGTCTGCTCTGTACTTGTAAGTACGTTTTTTTTTATTCTCTTTTATAATATACAGTTTCTGTTTCTGTTTCCTTTGAGTTTTGGATACCCTGACGAACCCATCATAAATCCCATAAGCGGGGATTATACCGCTGTGTGCGCTTTACCCTAGAGCTGGACAGAAGCTCTGGAAATTGTGAGTTCGTTATCATTAATCAATTTTTACTTCATTTGAACCGTACATTCTGCACCATCGTTTGTTCTCTCCTTTTATCTTTTATATATTACCTGAAGATCGCGTTCCTGTACCTAAAGACGACAGAGAGGATACCTTTTTAGGTCGGACTTTTTATCTAATAACTATTGATACTGGACACTGTTTATTCTGGCGCAGCCCTCCTTTTATATTTTGCTTTTATCCTGTATTTTAGGGTTTTGGGGGGATTCCCTTGTTGGGTTGCTGCCTTACTGGTTGTCTGGCGCTGTCTCTTTTCCTTTATTTATTTTACCATTGTTTTAATTCCCTCCTGAGATAGCTGCCTCCCAACCACTATTACTATGTCTATATTTGAATACAGAAATAAACATACAATTGATATAAATAATGTATTTAACACAGAAATGAATAGTTCTATCCCAACAACTTCCTATAATGTGAACCAACAAGATCTATTCACCAAACTAGAAAAAGCCCTATCCACAGAAATCAAACTAAAATGGGAAATTGCCACTCTTAAAAAATACATAGATGAGCAGATTACCCCACGTGGTTTAAGACTTTTAAAGTTACCTACCTCGGATCAAGAAGATCCCGAATTTATGGACGAATGGAACAGTAAATTAGAACTATGCACCTTCGGTCTAATGGAAACTCTAATAATTAAAAAAAGTAAAAAATTATCGATTTTAGATATTGAGATAAATGACCTCAAAGACAAACTCTTACCGTTTACTGATACTAAAGCATATAAACAAAATTCTATATTGATTCAAAACAAAATTGAAAAAGTAGAAGTCGATACGAAACACTTGAAAATTAAAAAATACATCAGAGATAAAACCGACTACTCTAATAAACAAGTTAGAACTTATCATCTTAGAAAAAAATATACCTCTGAAAATTACACCTCTAGGACCAATTATCATGATCAAAGGAATCACACAAGTAATTATTCTAAAAATAACTCATCACACTACCAACCTCCCAAATATCAAAATTATACTACACGCAAGCCCCACTATCAATCTCCACTAAGAACAAGACCTTCAAACACTTTTACTCAACAATATCACGCTCCCTCAAAATTGCCATACCAAAGCAATATTAACACATACCAACAAAAACCAGGAAAACTCTCCCACTACAACTACAAGTCTATACCTCAATCTCCAAAATACCACAATTCCTCTGGTTTCAACTTCTCACCTAAACCACAAAGATCATGTTATACCAATGATCACAATGAATATTCCAACTATTCTAAATCCCCCACTATCCCTAGTCACTCAAACAGATACCAACTATTGTCAGTTGATTCCGACTTCGATAATGAAGATCATTTTTTAGAAATTCGTACTCACCAACCCTCACTAGCCCAAACACCGCACCCATCACGTTCCCAAAAAAGGATTCTAAGCCTAGAGGAAGACGAAGTGGAAGACGGGAAAAAAAGAGAGAGGCTAGAAAGACCATAATACCTCCCAACAATGTGTACAGTGGTATTTTTAATCTTTCACACAAAATTTTAACAGCTACACAATTGTCGGTTCTTAACAGAGGTCTAAAATTTGCCCCCACATCCTCTTTTAATTCGTTTCAGGCTTTTCTAGATATAAACAAATTTATCCGAAAGGCAACTCTGAAAAGATTTTTTATCGGTAAAAATGATGAAGTACCAGTTTTATCTCCATTACCCTCAATAGATAAAGGTCCATTTATAAATACACACCTCAAAGAAAAATCTAAATTTTATCCATCTCATTGCAAATCGGCTCCTCTCACTCTATTTGAAAAACTTGTTCAAAAAGATTTTGAGAAAATCAAATATAATAAATATGACACTAATAACATCACAATAGGAGAAAGAAGGGCAATTAAAGAGCTTCAGATGGATAAAGAGATTGTAATAAAACCAGCGGACAAAGGTGGAGGAGTAGTTATCCTATCCAGTAAGATGTATATAGAAGAGGCTCAAAGACAATTAAATGATCCAAGTGTATATGAAAAACTCCCATCAGATCCGACTAAAAGTATACAAGTCATTTTATCCAATTTTTTAACTAAAGGTTTTAATTTAAATATTTTAAATAAACATGAGTTTAAGTTTTTAAATAAAGAATTTCCTATTATTCCTGTAATCTATTTTCTTCCTAAAATCCATAAAAATGAACAACACCCTCCAGGTAGACCAATTGTTTCTGGGATAGGATCTCTTTTATGTAATCTTTCCCAATATATTGATACCCTTCTCCAGCCTTCTGTGAGACTTATGAAATCCTATCTCAAAGATTCTATGTCACTTCTAAAATTTCTACATAATTTTACGTGGAAGTCTAACTTCATATTAGTCACCTGTGACGTTCAATCCCTTTATACCATTATTCCCCATGAAATAGGATGTCAAGCGATAAAATAAATTTTAACCCTTGAAGCAAAAATTCCTGCTACGCAAATTGATTTCATAATAGAAGGTATCAATATAATTCTTAAAAATAATTATTTTTGGTTTTTAGATTCTTTTTATTTACAAAAGAGAGGTACAGCTATGGGGACTAGGTTTGCCCCCAGCTATGCGAATTTATTTATGGCTGATTGGGAAACCAAAGCCATCTGGGGTGATCATGCATGGCGGGCAAACCTAGTCACATATTTTAGATATATAGATGATCTTTTTTTTATCTGGGAGGGCACTGAACCAAGTCTTATTGCTTTTATTGAGAACTTGAATAATAATACTAGTGGTATCATTTTAACTCATGAATTCAGTAGGGAATCCATTAATTTTTTAGATCTTAATATTTTTATAAAGGAAGGACAATTACAAACAAAAACCTTTTTTTAAAAAAGTTTGTGTTAATACAGTTATAGATAAATCAAGTTGTCATTACAAGCCATGGCTCGAAAGCGCACCCAAGAGTCAATTCCTACGTCTTCGTAGGAATTGCTCAGAATTGACAGATTTTAATGAACAAGCAGAGGTTTTAAAAAATAATTTTATTGAAAAAAACTACTTAGAGTCAGATTTAAACAATACTCTCAACACTATAAAATTAAAAGAACGCAATGACCTTTTAACTTATAGAAACAAAGAGGATACTGTACCTATGTCTCTCCCAATTATTTTCAACTTCAGCAATAAAAGTAACACCATTAAAAAGATAATAAATAAGCATTGGCATATTCTCAAACATGATGAAATACTTAACCCGATCATACCCGATCATCCTAATATTGTTTTTAGAGGAGCACCTAATTTTAAATCTATTTTAACCTCTAATTTTACTAGAGTACCCACTACGAACAAAATTTCCTTTTTTCCTCAAACTAAAGGTTTTCATAAATGTAAAAGCTGCATAGTATGCAGAACTACAAATCCCTCTACCCTACCTAAAACAACCCAATTTATGTCAAATAGGACCAAGAAAGTGTATAATATTTATGATTTTATCTGCTGTAATACAAAAAATGTGATTTATTTGCTCGAATGCCCATGTGGCCTCCAATATGTGGGGATGACCACAAGGTGTTTAAAGACAAGACTGAGCGAACACTGTAGAAATATCAAAAATGGATACTTAAATCATACAGTATCCAAACATTTTATTATACACAATAAAGATCCTTACTTATTAAAGTGTATTGGCATTAAGAAATGTTCTATTCCCTGGCGAGGGGGCAATATAAAAAAGATATTAGGTAAAAATGAAATGGAATGGGTGTATAACCTCCAGACACTTATACCCCATGGTCTAAATGCAGACTTTGATCTGCATAATTTTTTATAAAGACACCAGTATTGTAATTTACTATTTTCGTGTAATTTTGACTTTTTAATATTGCATTTTTATCTTTTTTATATTGTATTTTACCTAATTATCATATGTTCTTATGCATCTAACTTTAAGGCTATTATAGTGGCTTTTTAGTAAGAACCAAGACCAGTATTTTTATATTTTATATTTCACTTTTTCATATTATTATTTATTTATTTATTTATTTTTTTCTCATACACCTTTTAGCTGTTTTTTATCAGCTATTACAAGATTTTAGCTAAATAGTTTCCCCTGTTTTTTTTCCTTTTTATTGTTTTTTTCTTTTTTTTTTTACCTATATAGGTTGCTGCATTCACAACTATATGTCCCACAAGTCATTGCGGTTACACTTCCGGTTCCTGGAAGTGCCGCATATTTTACAATTTTTCCCTGCTCGTTTTTATGTAATTTTAACATCATGGGACTTGTCTCCCCACAAGTAATCCATAATTTTTTTTTTTTATTTTTTTTTCTAGCTTCCATTTTTAGATCACCTTATGGGGAACTACAATACCCATAAGGCCGTGCGGCTATACTGCCGAAAACCGGAAGTGATGATTATCACATGACCAATTGTGTCTTTATTTTTATAATCCTTCTCATCCTCGTTTTTAATAAAAAACACTGAATATGCCTCATTAACCAGTGGCTTTTTAGTAGGAAATCAGCTATTACAAGATTTTAGCAAAAAAGATTTTAGCCAAATAGTTTCCCTTATTTCTTTTCCTTTTCATTATTTTTTTTTTTTTTTTTTCCTATATAGGTTGCTGCATTCACAACTACATGCCCCACAAGTCATTGCGGTTCCACTTCCGGTTTTCGGAAGTGCCGCATATTTTACAACTTTCCCCTGCTCGTTTTTATGTAATTTTAACACCATGGGACTTGTTTCCCCACAAGTAACCCTATCCTTTGTTTTTTTGTTTTTTTTTTTCTCTTTTATTAGCTTCCGTTTTTAGATGGCCTTATGGGGAACTACAATACCCATAAGGCCGTGCGGCTATACTGCCGAAAACCGGAAGTGATGATTATCACATGACCAATTGTGTTTTTAATTTTATAATCCTTCTCATCTTCGTTTTTAATAAAAAACCACTGAATATGCCTTATTAACCTATTTACTATCTGAGAATAATTTAATACTGTTAATTTGAGATGTAAAAAAGTATCTTTATTCTGATTGGCCGAAATTTTTTGGCGCCAATTTTAAATTGAACTATGTCTATATAAACACTATCTGCCAGGTTTTGTATTATATTCCATTTGATAAAGTCTGTTAGACGAAACGCGTTATGGAAATTTAATTTTGTATAATAAATATTAAAGTTTTTGGTTAACTGATAGTCCCACTACTTTTATTTATACATGTACCCTGGCTATTTATCGTTTTAGTTCATTGTTATATTTTATATATACTCTATTCCGATTTTAATACTATCTCTACAAGTTCCTGACAACCAAAGAAATCCATAGGTGGGGATTATTCCACCAGCGCTGACATCAAAGAGCAGTTGGTCTGCTCTGTACTTGTAAGTACGTTTTTTTTATTCTCTTTTATAATATACAGTTATACAGAGAGCACTATTTGGCTGTTTCTGTTTCCTTTGAGTTTTGGATACCCTGACGAACCCATCATAAATCCCATAAGCGGGGATTATACCGCTGTGTGCGCTTTACCCTAGAGCTGGACAGAAGCTCTGGAAATTGTGAGTTCATTATCATTAATCAATTTTTACTTCATTTGAACCGTACATTCTGCACCATCGTTTGTTCTCTCCTTTTATCTTTTATATATTACCTGAAGATCGCGTTCCTGTACCTAAAGACGACAGAGAGGATACCTTTTTAGGTCGGACTTTTTATCTTCAATAACTATTGATACTGGACACTGTTTATTCTGGCGCAGCCCTCCTTTTATATTTTGCTTTTATATATATATATATATATGTGGCGAAACCGGCATCGCCACGTGTCCTTGGAGGGGGCTGCTTGCCCGCCTCTTGCCTTTGGACTATGGACCAGACTTAATGTGAATGTGTTAACCCAGATAGCTATGCCATGGAGCCCATTCGTGTACTTAAAGACTTCGGCTCCATGGCAATTGAACTGTGTGAATAGGATCTGAGCGCTATTCAGTAGTTTTGTGCGCTCAGATCCCAGCTATCTGGGGATATGTGACATGTCTGTGTTTTATGTATAAAATGTGACTTTGTGTATTTTATGATATTTTAATGCTTTGTGCTCACCATGTGCATAATGGAGTCTTGTGTCTGTCCTGGGAGATAATTGAATTACTTCTCAATTCAATCTCCAGGATAGAAGACTCTGAAACTGGTTTGGGCCAGAAAGCCATGCTTCATTTAGTCACAAAGGACTTTCCCTTAACTTTTGAACCCCTGGTCTGATTCGTGCCATTTTTTAATATGTTGTTCCCCTGAATGGATTGATTATGAAAATGTATGTTTTATGTTTGTGACATGTATATTTTAGAACTTGTAAATATTGTGTAAAAACTGTATTTCTCTGTCTGTGATAATTAGATTACCCATTGTGTAAGGTAATTGTATTACAGGCAGAGGGGAGGATTTTGTGTGGGAGTGTCTGTGTGTATTGTACAGATTGATTGGTTGTTCTGTAAAACCCTGTGGGCAGTACTAAGTTTGTGGATTGGGAATAAAAAAGGCTGTATGTGCCAGTACAGTGAGTTCTTGCTTAACCCTCAAAGTGAAGTGTCGTCTCATTATTGGGGGAGGATTTATTGTATGCTGTTCCAGTTTGACTGCTAGGAGTGTAAACCTATTCGCATGGTTTTTCCTATTCGGCTGTTTACAACATTCAGATGCTTGAGAGCATTCATATGCTCCTACGGTTCGGTGGTTTTGGTGTCTGCTGCAGTGCTTGGAGTCCTCAGGAAGCGCTAGGAGCATCCTTCAACGGAGGTACCCAGTCGGGGTGCCAGGTGATCCATTACAATATATATATATATATATATATATATATATACACAAATCAGTAACATTCTAGCTAATTCAAAAAGTAGCTGACTCACCTTATACCTTAGTTAATGTTTATACCCCAAAATATATATTTTACATAATCTGCAAACTAGACACTATGCCCTAGGAAACAAGACTAGTGCTATAATTACCAGTAGATATCAATGGTTATACTAAGATACCTTACCTTGTATTCAATGACAGTTGTAAAATTCTTAAACCCCAAGACACAAGTGTTGTAGTAAATTATATAACCTCTGGAATAACACAACTCTCCCTAGTTTGACACTTACTCAAAAAACCTCCTTAGATGCCAGTATCTCAATAATACAGGTGATTCTTCAAAGAGCCCCAGATGCAGATAGCATTTAAGATTTGTAAAAAACAAAAAAACAAAAAAAAAACCTACATCATCTCCCCAAGCTAGTAAAATGATTCCATTTAGCAATTGAAAATTAAATACTATCCCATGTTATCAGCCAATGTAGCTACATTTCCAAAACTGGGTAGACCACTGACCAAATGTTCTAACTTCCGACCCATATCTCTATTGAACTCTGACATTAAAATATTGCCAAACATTTTAGCAAATAGAATGACCTTGATCATATCTACTATAATACATGGAAATCAGTTGTGTTTTTTTAGAGGAAGACAAAACACAAACAGCACATGCAAAGTAGTGACATTACTGTAAAGTATGCATAAACTAACAATAAATAGTATTTTATTATCCTTAGCTGCTGAAAGGGCATTTGACCATTTACATTGGCCGTTCATTCAATTGGTATTTGAAAAGTTTCTATATATTTCTATAAATTTCTGTCCGATATCATAGAATTGTATAATAACGCACAACCAGCATTTTTGCTATAATGAATTGTAAGACAAGGATGCCCCTATCCCCATTGCTATTTTCCCTAACACTCAAATTGCTGGCTGAATTAATTTGTATCAACCAAGACATCAAGGGAGTTTGGGTTAACAACAGAGAGTTCAAAATCAATCTCTCTCTGAATACTTTATTTTAACCATCACACACCCAACTGTATTTCTACAAATGTTCATACTATAAACTCAATCTCTCTAAATAAAAGACAGTCAATTGGGGTGAAGATGCAGGATGGGGTGAGGATGGAGAATGACTATCTTGTTAGCTTACAAGCTAAATATGCTTATGACTGGAGGTCAGAATATTTATCTTACCTGGGAATTCTCCTTCCTAATGATATGACAAAATTGTATCGCATTAACTATATTAAGATTAGCAGATCTATTGTAAGCACACTAGCACAATGGCGTAATAAAATCATATCATGGTCAGGCCACATAGTGGCCGTAAAAATGACCATACTACACAATTTTCAATATCTGTTTGCACCCTTCCATTAAACATTCTGAGGGTGTTCTTTACATGCATCTATTGCTTATCTATGCTTTCATGTGCAATTAGCAGACTGTACAGATTGGCACAGTTGAGGGGAATGAGACTAACAAACAAACAAACAAACAGGCATATTACAAAGCAGCCCTTATCAGCATCAAAGTGTTGGCACATCAAAACACACCACAATGTTTTATATAGAAGCTTACTGGACAGATAGAACAGATCTAACAAGTATAAGGGGGTTAACAAAGCTGCAGAGACCAGACCTCACTAATTCACTGCCCACCCGAAAGCAACACCATTAGTATGGGATAAGTTCATGCAACTTCTATGCAGTTACCACCCTATCTCACTAGCCACCCCTTTAAATGATTTATCACTATTAATCTCACACTTCAACTATAGAATTTGGATTATGAGCAGAATAACACACATATCTACTAAGAGATAATGTTGCTATATAATGCTTTTCTTAGTTAGAAACAACTTAAAAGATCCCAATTATTGCAAAATTATTTTACATGCAAACTCGGATTTCTAGGTGAAACGCGTTTCGGTTGAAGATAAGCCCATTTCTACATTTACTTTTACTGAAACTGCTTTAACTTTGTTTCTTTTGGTTTTACTGATTTGCTATTGCTTTTACAGTTTGTTTTTTAAATAATTCTGTCTAAATAAAACTGGAAATAATCACCATATGAAGAAGCTTTCTGGTAAATCCAAGGGGTTACGTCGCAAGAGACGCCTGCCTACCAAATAGACATATTACATTTGACATATTACATTATCTCTTTTTATTCAACATACTACTTTCACCATATAAATAAGCAAACTCCCAATGAAAGGAAAGCGGTCCCCTATAAAAGGACTCCAAAGCTCAATATTGAGCCACATTCCTGGCTCTTTGTTTGTGAAGTATAAATCTATTCTAAAATATTGATTGATGCAATATTCAAATGATAACATTGCTGTTAATGTTACCTTTGCAAAAGTGGAGACCTACTAACTAAAATAGGTATTGAAAAAGACCACCTTTTGAAGTTGTCTCCATACTTAGGCACACTGTGTATTCCCCCTACCAAGTTATCTTTTCTCAAAAAAAACTTGTCAAAACAGGAAATTTACTGTTTATGCATTACTGGATATTTGTGCAGTATTGATTATTAATGTATGGCATATAACTGCATTTACATATGTATGTTGTGACACAGTTATGTATACTACTTTGCACTTGATAAACAATAAGACTATATATTGGGGGGGAAAAACACCAACTGAAAGTGCAAAATGTTTCATCAATCAATTGTACTATTTTTCAAAACCATGCTATGCAGGAGCTATGACTGCCCAAAGGTAAGAACATTATATGTAATGACACATAATGTTACATGACCCATGCAAATTGCAACACAACACTTCATATTACGATAATAAATATTTAATTTTGTTCATACATATAAAGCCACTCCAGAACTTTTATCCATACCACAAAAGCACAGAAACTAATATAAAAGGGGATTTGAAGCAAAGAAGTTATAAGAAATTGGTGTGCAACAAAAAAAATTTGAATTTCTGATTGTGTTACAAAAAAAGAAACGTAACAGACTTTAATACATTTCTGCTGAATATTTAACTCCAGTGTTCAGGTAATTTATTTGACTTAACCAATCATTTTTTTGGAATAAATAAATAAATAAATAACACTTCGGGGTAACTTTAAGTTAGCTATCGTGCTGCATGAGAATTCCAAATGTGACAGCTCCTCTTTAGAAACCTTTCAATTAGTGCATGTTTTAAATGGCTAAAGGATCTGCTCACCATTGTTAAATCACTGTGAATTAAAAACACTTTTTGAAAAATCTCTGTAGAAAGTACCTCAACAGAATAAATTCTCCAACTCATTTGCATTGCCAGATTGTCTTCTTGAGCCTAAAGTTTGTAAATTTGGTTTTAATTTTATCCCATTTCACTATTCAATAAATAAAGATCTAAAACGGATATTATTTTTGGTAAGTCAATTTCAAATAAAAAATGTTTCTGTAACTCCGTAGCATGCAGACTAAACAAATTGTTACATACAATTGTTTTACACGTTTATTGCTCCTTTTACTTAATGTGTAGTAAAACATTAGTGATCTATAAAAGTGCACATGATAATGAATAACACTAATTTTATCACATGACAGGAGGCTTCATATTTTGCAGAATTTTCCTTAACTACTCCATAGCAGCAAAGACATATAGAGAAAAAAAGACATATAGAGAAAAAAAGGTAGAGAGTATAAGATACGCCTTCCACTGAGTCACTTCCTCTTTCTTTGCTGCTCCTTTAGAAGTGAGGTCACAATATTGTGTGTCTACACTTTGTTGGCTTGTCTTGTTATATTTACTTAATTTTACTTATTTACTTGATTTATTTTCTTTCATTTCTTACTGTGTATGTATTTATGTAGGGTTTTATCTGATAGTGGGGATGTTGATTTTGTTTTGTAAGGTATAGACTTGGGATGTCTGTATCCCTACTTTATCCCCCTTTATTCTCAATACTGATATATATATACTGCTTTCTGTCAGTTATTTGATTATCCTACAGTTTATGTCAGTACATGATACTGAGTTCCATATTAGAGGGTGATCCCCTCTCATAAACTCAACCAAATACTGATATTTATACTGCTTCCTGTCAGTTTTTTGTTTATCTTACAGATTATGTCAGTACATGATACTAATTTCATTATTAGAGGGTGAGCCCCTCTCATAAAATGTTCTCCTTGTGGCTACGCTCGCCACTCCATAGGCACTTTCCCACTGCCACAACCTCTCCTCAGGGAGAGCGTTTGGCGCTGTGGAGATTTCCTGCCTGTGAGGCTTCTGTGTTTGCGCTTTTCAAATATGTGCCCGCGTTCGCCTAGTCTCTCGTGGGTTTTTTCCGCAGCCACTTTGGACCGCGCCTTGCAAGATCCGTGGCGGCCATTTAACCCTTGCCGGTTGCTAGCAATTAAACAGGGGTGAGTCCCTGATTTATTAATGCACCCTAGCTTATGCTAGCTGTTGCTTTTACTGGAATACTTCTATACTAATGTTAGATGAGCCCCCCATCATATTGTTACATACCCTGGTACCTTACCTTGACGGAAAATATTGGCTATTTGATCTGTCTGTCACTGTTACAGCTCCTATGATTGTACTGTCTGTGCCACCATGCCTCCCAATGGGATATACTCCTGGAGGTTTTATTATTACTGAGTGAGCAAAGTTATTACAGATATATATATTAGAATTGGTGCAGAAATTGGTTTCTGTTTACCCTGCCTGCTACAGGGACATGTGAAGGTTAGTATTAACCTAGGGGTGGTTCCGCCGGTATACCTAGTAACCCGGCTTGGGGTGATTCCCCATTTACCGCTGCCGAGGGGAGCTGTGCTTGCAGTCTCATTTTACCTGTGTGAACCCCAGCGTTGCCTCTGCATACATTACTATGGGTCGCATTCCTGACCACCGTAACCCCTAGCAGTCCCTGCTACCAATTTGCCTATTTACTCCCGAATCTATTGAGTGAGCGCCAAGTATACTGGGTGTTAATAATGGAGGACTCAGATGCCCTTTAGACCTCCAGGTAATAATCAACGCGGCAGTTGCCACTTCTGTGGAGAAGGCCTCACCCAAGGCGTTCCAGCCACTCAAGACCCAACCAAAGCATCCGCTAAACGCCCCCAACAGAGAGACATCTCGGAGGAGTCAGATTCCTCTTCCAAGGAGCAAGGCCACCCTACTAAACACCACTGGATAGGAGAAGGGTCACATTTTTTTGACACCATGGACCAACGCTGTTTGACCCAAGAATAGAGTTGAGCGGACACCTGGATGTTCAGGTCCGGCGGGTTCGGCCAAACTTTGAAAATAACTCCGGGTTCGGGCTTGAACTTGACCCTGAACTTGACCCCGAACCCGAACCTCATTGAAGTCAATGGGGACCCGAACTTTTGGGCACAAAAATGCCTCTAAAAAACTCCTGGAAAGGGCTAGAGGGCAAAAGAAAGTAAAATGGGGGTAAGAGTAGGACAAGTGCCCTGCAAACAAATGTGGATAGGGAAATCACTTAAAAATAACATGAAATAAGCAGTCACTTAGTAGATAACTCCCTAATTCACACAGTATTAGGGAGCTATCTACCAAAAGGCTGAAAGACCTAAATTGGTCACCTAAATTGGTCTTTCAGCCACATTTACTAATACTAAGTAAAGAATACTTAGTATTAGTAAATTCAGCCCCATATATATATATTGATATCAAAATACATGTCGAATGAAATAATATATATATCTATATACATAAGTATATAAGAATAAAAATAATAAAAAAGATATATATATATATATAAATATATACACATATATATATATATATAGACAAACTTATATATATATATAATAATTCTACGTATATATTTATGTAATAATTTTACATAATTAGGTCATTGTATTAATTATAATTTGCGGGACCTGCGTAACAACCCACGCCGAAAGTCCAGGGAATTTAATTTGCTAGCTCTATATTTAACCCTGTAACTTTCCAAGACACCATAAAACCTGTACATGGGGGATACTGTTTTACTCAGAAGATTTCGCTGAACACAAATATTAGTGTTTCAAAACAGTAAAATGTATTACAATGATGATATCATCAGTGAAAATTACATTTATTGTATTTTTCACACACAAATGGCACTTACACGGACAATATAATTGTTGGTATACGTTTTACTGTTTTGAAACACTAATATTTGTGTTCAGCAAAGTCTGTCAAGTATAACAGTACCCCTCATGTACAGGTTTTATGGTGTTTTCAAAAGTTACAGAGTCAAATATAAGGCTTGCCTTTCAGTTTTTTCACATTGAAATTCGCCAGATTGCTTATATTGCCTTTGAGACTTTATGGTAACCCACAAATGAAAATTACCCCCATGATGGCATACCATTTGCAATAGTAGACAATCCAAGGTATTGCAAATGGGATATTTCCAGTCTTTTTTAGTAGCCACTTAGTCACAAACACTGGCCAAAATTGGCATTCAAATTAGTTTTTTGTATTTTTCACACACAAACAAATATTAGCACTAACTTTGGCCAGTGTTTGTAACCAAGTGGCTACTAAAAAAGACTGAACATACCCCATTTGCAATACTTTGGGTTGTCTATTATTGCAAATGGTATGCCATCATGGGCTACCACACGGTCTCAAAGGCAATGTAACCAATCTGGCGAATTTCAATGTGAAAAAAACTGAAAAATGTAACATGCTATATTTGACCCTGTAACTTCTCAAAACCCCATAAAACCTGTACATAGGGGTACAGTTTTACACTTGAGACATCGCTGAATACAAATATGTGTATTTTATTGCAGTAAAAGCAAACAGTATTATGACATTCACAGTTAAAATGTCACGTAGAACTAAATTATGTTTCATACCTAAATATCTGATGTTAAATGAAAGCCCTGTTTCCCTGAATAAAATGATATATAATAAGTGTGGGTGCACATAATATCAAAGAGGTGATTTACGCCCGAACAGACATATAGCGCAAATTCCAGGTTTTGTTTACGTTTTGTTTTGATAACAACGTGTACATTTGGCTCAGTCCTTAAGGGGTTAAACACATAAGATAGAACTATGAACAAGTTAAAACACAAACTATATGTGTTTCAGACTATACAGTAAATGTATAGTTTTTCAGGAAGCGAAACCGACGGTGTTGAACCCTTGGGTAATCTTGATACCCAGGGAACTTACGAGGTGAGACTATTAGGGGATCAAGTAATAAGAGGGTGATGATATTGTGTGTGAGGTGGTAAAAGGTGTGGGGATGGTGGGAGAGTTGTGGTCGAGTTTATGCAGCTTGATAAAGGTAATTAGGGGTAGGGGTAAAGGATGCTAGAAATGCGAGGGAGTGTTTAGCAATGTCAGGCCAGGTGAATTCCTAACAGCTGAAAATCATTTACAGTTTGTATTGTTATGGAGACCACTTAGTCATGGTTGAATAAACACTAACCTTGTGTAGGGGAAGTAAAGCCTTAGGTCATCCTAGAATGTGAGGTGGCGAATGTTAGGGTAGTAATGGTATGTACAGCCCTTTTTAATTTTGTTTATTTATTTTATTATTTTTTAATTGTATTTATTTATTTATTTATTTATTATATTGCGTTCCTGCAGTGGAGCCCTTGTCTTGACCAGGACTTTCCTACGCTGGATCATCAAGAGTAGAAATCAGGAACAAGATACTGCCAAGTAAATAGCCTACCTCCTCCCCAGTAACTGGACGACACGCAGTTCTGGGAGTACAACTGAAATTTATTTTGACACACACAGCTTTTATGCACGGTCCCGCAGCATGGGGTTTTCACATCAAGAACACAGGGGTTTCTTCCCAAGAACATTTGTGTTTGAGAGATAATTGAGCTCAACTTAGGATAACTCAATTATCTGTTAAATGCAGAAACTTACATCCATTTTTAAAATACCCCAAAAATACACGAATAGAATACAGGAACCCCACAAAAAGCATAATCCCGAATAGCCCCAATCTGAGCGCAAAACATATCCAAAAAGTGCTCAGATCGGTTTGGTAGAATGAAAGTTCTGTTTGAATAAAGTTTTGATAAGGAGTAGCTGAGCCAGGAAACTAGAAAACAGGATAAATGAGAAAATGAGCCGAGTTAGGCTACCAGAAAGCAGAAAAGTCAATATAATACAAGCCAAGTCAAATACCAAAATACACAGACAGAAATCAATATAGCACAAGAGGGAACAACCCGTGAACCACAATAGAGCACTGAAGAAAAGCAAAAGGCACTCTTTTATAATGGAGCATCTATTGTTTGAAATCCAAGCCCCCAAAATGTCAGGGAGCGTGGAATATTTAGAATTTTATGACGTTGGCGTGCATGCACCGCATGCACCGCATGCACCGCATGCACCGCAAGGGGGCATGCGTGGAGCGGCCGGCGGTCGACATGCCGTGCCATCGCTGAGAGGAGTCAGCACCTGGAGCATCTTCTTACGGGTCCACGGGATTAAGGTAAGGTATCATGACACTTAGTACGCCTCCAAGATGGCCATCACATTTACTCTGACGTCCACGGACACCTTGTTACATGTTCCCTCCCTCCCCTTAGTATTGTCCCCTTTTAATTTACACTACATTTCCCATAACACCACTTTCCTATACTTTACTAGCTAACTCCGGCCATCGCGAAATTATGATCGGCTATTTCTGCTACACTTCTCACAATTCCTTCCGTTAGGTTTCCTCACAATTATTGTAATTTCTATATCAGTAGTATCTTCCTGCACTTTTGACTTGTGCCATCTTGCTACTTGCAAGTCTGTATACAAGCTCCCCTCAACAATTGTATTAACCTTAGCCACAGCGATTTCACGATCGTCCATGTTAACTACACTTCTCATACTGCTGCACTTTAATAGCTTATACTTTCTTATATAGTTTTTAAGGTATTTTTTTTTATATGTATCTATTGCAAGTATGACCCTTGCTTTTTAGTTTTAAGTTAATTTTATGGATAAAAGCAAAGTCATGGGATCATTTTGGCGCCAAATTTTGGATTGATGCATTCAGAAGCCTACATATATGTCTAGCTGCCAGGTATGGGTTTTATTCCACTTGAAAAGGGTGAAACGCGTTGTGGTTTTATTATCTACTGTTTAATAAAATTATGATTTGGCTAAATTACTAGTTATGGCTAGCCTATATACTTTTTACTATTTTATTTAGGTTTTTTTTACCTGGCACTGATTTAATAGTCTGAAGCACCAGCAATTAACTATCAAAAGAATTCTAGGTGGAAATTATTCCACCCACTCCTGGCAATTAGAGTGGTTAGTCTGCTCTTTTTCTTCTATGAAACTACTGTCAGAGGGATATCCTGTAAGTGGAGATTTTATACCACTACATGCCACTACATCATAGAGCTGGTCATAGCTCTATGATATGTGAGTTGCAATTGTTCTACCTCAGTGTGGTTTGTAGCTCACTTTATTTGCCATATTGCACTATTGGCTCCTTTTGTCTTCTTTTTTTTTTACATATGCTGTTACTGAGTCGAACTATCGCAAGGACATTATACAAAGAGTTGAAGAATGTTTTGGATTAGGACTGTTTGATACCCTTGTTATTTTATTGAACTTTTATTGCTTATGTCTATGTGGTCTGTTTGTTACAGGACCCCTCTAATTTTGTAGTTCAGGGGGTTTCAGTATTTTACATTTCATATTTTCATTTCGGCTCAACCTGTATCTTTTTTTCTGTTTCTTAAAAAACATTATCTTCTATATTTATTCCCCCAATTCCTTCCTTCCTTCCTTCCTTCTTTTGTTACTACCTTCCTCCTTTCCTTCTTTCCTTCCTTCCTTCTTTCCTCCCTCTTCCCTCATTCCCTCCCTTCCCTTCCCTCTGTCTTTTTTCCACCACAGATAGAGCACTGAATCACGAAGCAAACAAACACATTCTTCCATTGTCAATTTAGTATTTTTAGATTTTATGTATTTTCAGATGATTTGCATTTTATTTGAAAGTAAATGCACAAGACTTCTCATAACATTATTTAATTCTGTAGCAAAATGTAATTAATAAGGTATCATTTGATATGCTGTGAAAATTTTGATTTTTTTTTTTGACAAATTAAAAGAACAACACTTACAGCAGAGTATTCTGCTTCTACAGTCTCAGAGCTCAATACCTGATTTCCCTCTACACTTTTTTTCCTCCTTTTTTATTTGGAAATATAGAAGCATTAGCTAAAGTGTATTTTCCAGCAAGCATTCCAGGCATACGCCAACAATTCCAATTAACGTACTGGCTTGTTGACCATTTCCATTTATTAAATATTGCACTGTGTAGTTTAAATAGAATGAAATACCTTATTAAATATGTATGAAGATAGGCAAATTTAGATTTTCTCTAAATTGATTTTATTAAGACAAGAATGCAGTGTGTAAAACGGTTTACTTACGTGCATTATTGTGCAGACAAACACAATTTGAAAATAGGCTATTAAAATCCATGACAATTTACAAGAGGTCTACCTCTTTGAGTGGCGGTAGTTATGTTAATTGCATCACCGGCCTGCATGAGCTATATTTTAATATAAATAAAATGTAAATAAGTGTGAGAAATGAAAATAAATGTTTTAATTACAAGTTTAGCATGGCATATTTTTTTTACTGTGAATAAAATACTGCTATAAAACACACACATATATTATTAGGTTACACAACTACAATACCCTTATGTACAGGTTTTTGGGGGGTTATGTGGAAGTTACAGCGTCAGTTATGGGTCCTTACCATTTCTGTCTTCATAACGTACATGGAAAAGTGAAAAATTAATTTGTCTGGGCAGCAAGGCATAATAGGAAAGACAATTTCTACCATTATGGCACACCATTTGCAAATGTAAACAACCCATGGTATTCTAAATGTGGTATTTTGAGTTGTTTGACACAGAAATTGCATTACAACTGCTGGCCTCATTTAGTGGCTATTCTTTTTCACACACATGAATTCACTATTCAGGGAAAATTCCATAAGTCTTATATGTGTCCCAAATCCTGGTTTTCCAGGTTTTCTAAATAAGTTACAGT
>OW240913.1:176945653-177004840 GCA_933207985.1 Pelobates cultripes
AAAAATTGGATAAAATGACTTGTATACTTTTAGTCGGATCTGATGGGAGTTTTTCATATACACTTGGATCATTTAATTGTCTTTGAGCCTCTTCTATATACATCTTACTGGATAGGATAACTACTCCTCCACCTTTGTCCGCTGGTTTTATTACAATCTCTTTATCCATCTGAAGCTCTTTAATTGCCCTTCTTTCTCCTATTGTGATGTTATTAGTGTCATATTTATTATATTTTATTTTCTCAAAATCTTTTTGAACAAGTTTTTCAAATAGAGTGAGAGGAGCCGATTTGCAATGAGATGGATAAAATTTAGATTTTTCTTTGAGGTGTGTATTTATAAATGGACCTTTATCTATTGAGGGTAATGGAGATAAAACTGGTACTTCATCATTTTTACCGATAAAAAATCTTTTCAGAGTTGCCTTTCGGATAAATTTGTTTATATCTAGAAAAGCCTGAAACGAATTAAAAGAGGATGTGGGGGCAAATTTTAGACCTCTGTTAAGAACCGACAATTGTGTAGCTGTTAAAATTTTGTGTGAAAGATTAAAAATACCACTGTACACATTGTTGGGAGGTATTATGGTCTTTCTAGCCTCTCTCTTTTTTTCCCGTCTTCCACTTCGTCTTCCTCTAGGCTTAGAATCCTTTTTTGGGAACGTGATGGGTGCGGTGTTTGGGCTAGTGAGGGTTGGTGAGTACGAATTTCTAAAAAATGATCTTCATTATCGAAGTCGGAATCAACTGACAATAGTTGGTATCTGTTTGAGTGACTAGGGATAGTGGGGGATTTAGAATAGTTGGAATATTCATTGTGATCATTGGTATAACATGATCTTTGTGGTTTAGGTGAGAAGTTGAAACCAGAGGAATTGTGGTATTTTGGAGATTGAGGTATAGACTTGTAGTTGTAGTGGGAGAGTTTTCCTGGTTTTTGTTGGTATGTGTTAATATTGCTTTGGTATGGCAATTTTGAGGGAGCGTGATATTGTTGAGTAAAAGTGTTTGAAGGTCTTGTTCTTAGTGGAGATTGATAGTGGAAATTTAATTTTGTATAATAAATATTAAAGTTTTTGGTTAACTGATAGTCCCAACTACTTTTATTTATACATGTACCCTGGCTATTTATCGTTTTAGTTCATTGTTATATTTTATATACACTCTATTCCGATTTTAATACTATCTCTACAAGTTCCTGACAACCAAAGAAATCCATAGGTGGGGATTATTCCACCAGCGCTGACATCAAAGAGCAGTTGGTCTGCTCTGTACTTTTTTGGATACCCTGACGAACCCATCATAAATCCCATAAGCGGGGATTATACCGCTGTGTGCGCTTTACCCTAGAGCTGGACAGAAGCTCTGGAAATTGTGAGTTCGTTATCATTAATCAATTTTTACTTCATTTGAACCGTACATTCTGCACCATCGTTTGTTCTCTCCTTTTATCTTTTATATATTACCTGAAGATCGCGTTCCTGTACCTAAAGACGACAGAGAGGATACCTTTTTAGGTCGGACTTTTATCTTCAATAACTATTGATACTGGACACTGTTTATTCTGGCGCAGCCCTCCTTTTATATTTTGCTTTTATCCTGTATTTTAGGGTTTTGGGGGGATTCCCTTGTTGGGTTGCTGCCTTACTGGTTGTCTGGCGCTGTCTCTTTTCCTTTATTTATTTTACCATTGTTTTAATTCCCTCCTGAGATAGCTGCCTCCCAACCACTATTACTATGTCTATATTTGAATACAGAAATAAACATACAATTGATATAAATAATGTATTTAACACAGAAATGAATAGTTCTATCCCAACAACTTCCTATAATGTGAACCAACAAGATCTATTCACCAAACTAGAAAAAGCCCTATCCACAGAAATCAAACTAAAATGGGAAATTGCCACTCTTAAAAAATACATAGATGAGCAGATTACCCCACGTGGTTTAAGACTTTTAAAGTTACCTACCTCGGATCAAGAAGATCCCGAATTTATGGACGAATGGAACAGTAAATTAGAACTATGCACCTTCGGTCTAATGGAAACTCTAATAATTAAAAAAAGTAAAAAATTATCGATTTTAGATATTGAGATAAATGACCTCAAAGACAAACTCTTACCGTTTACTGATACTAAAGCATATAAACAAAATTCTATATTGATTCAAAACAAAATTGAAAAAGTAGAAGTCGATACGAAACACTTGAAAATTAAAAAATACATCAGAGATAAAACCGACTACTCTAATAAACAAGTTAGAACTTATCATCTTAGAAAAAAATATACCTCTGAAAATTACACCTCTAGGACCAATTATCATGATCAAAGGAATCACACAAGTAATTATTCTAAAAATAACTCATCACACTACCAACCTCCCAAATATCAAAATTATACTACACGCAAGCCCCACTATCAATCTCCACTAAGAACAAGACCTTCAAACACTTTTACTCAACAATATCACGCTCCCTCAAAATTGCCATACCAAAGCAATATTAACACATACCAACAAAAACCAGGAAAACTCTCCCACTACAACTACAAGTCTATACCTCAATCTCCAAAATACCACAATTCCTCTGGTTTCAACTTCTCACCTAAACCACAAAGATCATGTTATACCAATGATCACAATGAATATTCCAACTATTCTAAATCCCCCACTATCCCTAGTCACTCAAACAGATACCAACTATTGTCAGTTGATTCCGACTTCGATAATGAAGATCATTTTTTAGAAATTCGTACTCACCAACCCTCACTAGCCCAAACACCGCACCCATCACGTTCCCAAAAAAGGATTCTAAGCCTAGAGGAAGACGAAGTGGAAGACGGGAAAAAAAGAGAGAGGCTAGAAAGACCATAATACCTCCCAACAATGTGTACAGTGGTATTTTTAATCTTTCACACAAAATTTTAACAGCTACACAATTGTCGGTTCTTAACAGAGGTCTAAAATTTGCCCCCACATCCTCTTTTAATTCGTTTCAGGCTTTTCTAGATATAAACAAATTTATCCGAAAGGCAACTCTGAAAAGATTTTTTATCGGTAAAAATGATGAAGTACCAGTTTTATCTCCATTACCCTCAATAGATAAAGGTCCATTTATAAATACACACCTCAAAGAAAAATCTAAATTTTATCCATCTCATTGCAAATCGGCTCCTCTCACTCTATTTGAAAAACTTGTTCAAAAAGATTTTGAGAAAATCAAATATAATAAATATGACACTAATAACATCACAATAGGAGAAAGAAGGGCAATTAAAGAGCTTCAGATGGATAAAGAGATTGTAATAAAACCAGCGGACAAAGGTGGAGGAGTAGTTATCCTATCCAGTAAGATGTATATAGAAGAGGCTCAAAGACAATTAAATGATCCAAGTGTATATGAAAAACTCCCATCAGATCCGACTAAAAGTATACAAGTCATTTTATCCAATTTTTTAACTAAAGGTTTTAATTTAAATATTTTAAATAAACATGAGTTTAAGTTTTTAAATAAAGAATTTCCTATTATTCCTGTAATCTATTTTCTTCCTAAAATCCATAAAAATGAACAACACCCTCCAGGTAGACCAATTGTTTCTGGGATAGGATCTCTTTTATGTAATCTTTCCCAATATATTGATACCCTTCTCCAGCCTTCTGTGAGACTTATGAAATCCTATCTCAAAGATTCTATGTCACTTCTAAAATTTCTACATAATTTTACGTGGAAGTCTAACTTCATATTAGTCACCTGTGACGTTCAATCCCTTTATACCATTATTCCCCATGAAATAGGATGTCAAGCGATAAAAGAAATTTTAACCCTTGAAGCAAAAATTCCTGCTACGCAAATTGATTTCATAATAGAAGGTATCAATATAATTCTTAAAAATAATTATTTTTGGTTTTTAGATTCTTTTTATTTACAAAAGAGAGGTACAGCTATGGGGACTAGGTTTGCCCCCAGCTATGCGAATTTATTTATGGCTGATTGGGAAACCAAAGCCATCTGGGGTGATCATGCATGGCGGGCAAACCTAGTCACATATTTTAGATATATAGATGATCTTTTTTTTTATCTGGGAGGGCACTGAACCAAGTCTTATTGCTTTTATTGAGAACTTGAATAATAATACTAGTGGTATCATTTTAACTCATGAATTCAGTAGGGAATCCATTAATTTTTTAGATCTTAATATTTTTATAAAGGAAGGACAATTACAAACAAAAACCTTTTTTTAAAAAAGTTTGTGTTAATACAGTTATAGATAAATCAAGTTGTCATTACAAGCCATGGCTCGAAAGCGCACCCAAGAGTCAATTCCTACGTCTTCGTAGGAATTGCTCAGAATTGACAGATTTTAATGAACAAGCAGAGGTTTTAAAAAATAATTTTATTGAAAAAAACTACTTAGAGTCAGATTTAAACAATACTCTCAACACTATAAAATTAAAAGAACGCAATGACCTTTTAACTTATAGAAACAAAGAGGATACTGTACCTATGTCTCTCCCAATTATTTTCAACTTCAGCAATAAAAGTAACACCATTAAAAAGATAATAAATAAGCATTGGCATATTCTCAAACATGATGAAATACTTAACCCGATCATACCCGATCATCCTAATATTGTTTTTAGAGGAGCACCTAATTTTAAATCTATTTTAACCTCTAATTTTACTAGAGTACCCACTACGAACAAAATTTCCTTTTTTCCTCAAACTAAAGGTTTTCATAAATGTAAAAGCTGCATAGTATGCAGAACTACAAATCCCTCTACCCTACCTAAAACAACCCAATTTATGTCAAATAGGACCAAGAAAGTGTATAATATTTATGATTTTATCTGCTGTAATACAAAAAATGTGATTTATTTGCTCGAATGCCCATGTGGCCTCCAATATGTGGGGATGACCACAAGGTGTTTAAAGACAAGACTGAGCGAACACTGTAGAAATATCAAAAATGGATACTTAAATCATACAGTATCCAAACATTTTATTATACACAATAAAGATCCTTACTTATTAAAGTGTATTGGCATTAAGAAATGTTCTATCCCCTGGCGAGGGGGCAATATAAAAAAGATATTAGGTAAAAATGAAATGGAATGGGTGTATAACCTCCAGACACTTATACCCCATGGTCTAAATGCAGACTTTGATCTGCATAATTTTTTATAAAGACACCAGTATTGTAATTTACTATTTTCGTGTAATTTTGACTTTTTAATATTGTATTTTTATCTTTTTTATATTGTATTTTACCTAATTATCATATGTTCTTATGCATCTAACTTTAAGGCTATTATAGTGGCTTTTTAGTAAGAACCAAGACCAGTATTTTTATATTTTATATTTCACTTTTTCATATTATTATTTATTTATTTATTTATTTTTTCTCATACACCTTTTAGCTGTTTTTTATCAGCTATTACAAGATTTTAGCTAAATAGTTTCCCCTGTTTATTTTCCTTTTTATTGTGTTTTTTTTTTTTTTTCCTATATAGGTTGCTGCATTCACAACTATATGTCCCACAAGTCATTGCGGTTACACTTCCGGTTCCTGGAAGTGCCGCATATTTTACAACTTTCCCCTGCTCGTTTTTATGTAATTTTAACATCATGGGACTTGTCTCCCCACAAGTAACCCTATCTATAATTTTTTTTTTTTTCTAGCTTCCATTTTTAGATCACCTTATGGGGAACTACAATACCCATAAGGCTGTGCGGCTATACTGCCGAAAACCGGAAGTGATGATTATCACATGACCAATTGTGTCTTTATTTTTATAATCCTTCTCATCCTCGTTTTTAATAAAAAACACTGAATATGCCTCATTAACCAGTGGCTTTTTAGTAGGAAATCAGCTATTACAAGATTTTAGCAAAAAAGATTTTAGCCAAATAGTTTCCCTTATTTCTTTTCCTTTTCATTATTTTTTTTTTTTTTTTATTTTTTCCTATATAGGTTGCTGCATTCACAACTACATGCCCCACAAGTCATTGCGGTTCCACTTCCGGTTTTCGGAAGTGCCGCATATTTTACAACTTTCCCCTGCTCGTTTTTATGTAATTTTAACACCATGGGACTTGTCTCCCCACAAGTAACCCTATCCTTTGTTTTTTTTTTTTTTTGTTCTCTTTTACTAGCTTCCGTTTTTAGATGGCCTTATGGGGAACTACAATACCCATAAGGCCGTGCGGCTATACTGCCGAAAACCGGAAGTGATGATTATCACATGACCAATTGTGTTTTTAATTTTATAATCCTTCTCATCTTCGTTTTTAATAAAAAACCACTGAACATGCCTCATTAACCTATTTACTATCTGAGAATAATTTAATACTGTTAATTTGAGATGTAAAAAAGTATCTTTATTCTGATTGGCCGAAATTTTTTGGCGCCAATTTTAAATTGAACTATGTCTATATAAACACTATCTGCCAGGTTTTGTATTATATTCCATTTGATAAAGTCTGTTAGACGAAACGCGTTATGGAAATTTAATTTTGTATAATAAATATTAAAGTTTTTGGTTAACTGATAGTCCCAACTACTTTTATTTATACATGTACCCTGGCTATTTATCGTTTTAGTTCATTGTTATATTTTATATACACTCTATTCCGATTTTAATACTATCTCTACAAGTTCCTGACAACCAAAGAAATCCATAGGTGGGGATTATTCCACCAGCGCTGACATCAAAGAGCAGTTGGTCTGCTCTGTACTTGTAAGTACGTTTTTTTTATTCTCTTTTATAATATACAGTTATACAGAGAGCACTATTTGGCTGTTTCTGTTTCCTTTGAGTTTTGGATACCCTGACGAACCCATCATAAATCCCATAAGCGGGGATTATACCGCTGTGTGCGCTTTACCCTAGAGCTGGACAGAAGCTCTGGAAATTGTGAGTTCGTTATCATTAATCAATTTTTACTTCATTTGAACCGTACATTCTGCACCATCGTTTGTTCTCTCCTTTTATCTTTTATATATTACCTGAAGATCGCGTTCCTGTACCTAAAGACGACAGAGAGGATACCTTTTTAGGTCGGACTTTTTATCTTCAATAACTATTGATACTGGACACTGTTTATTCTGGCGCAGCCCTCCTTTTATATTTTGCTTTTATAGTGTAACCTGTATTTAACATATGTTGTAAGGTAATAACTTTAGAGCAGGGGTAGGAAACATTTGGCTGTGGACCACATCTCCCTTAATGCTCTCACTGTCATTAGGCTAGCAAAGCATCAGGGGAGATGTAGTCCACAGCATTTGAAGTGCCAAAGGTTGCCTACCAACAGGGCCGGCGCTTCCTATAAGGCGAACTAGGCAGCCGCCTAGGGCGCCATATAGGAGGGGGCGCCCTGCGCCCCCATCGCCGGCCCTTTAAATGCTGCAGCCGTCTGAGCGCTCAGACGGCTGCATCACTGCCTCACCTCCCCTTCCCTGTAGCGTGGCCGAGCTCCTTTCCGGTCCGCGACCCGGCCGGACTGACAGGAAGTGCACACTCAGTGTGCACTTCCTGTCAGTCCCACCGTGTCGCGGACCGGAGAGGAGCTCGGCCACGCTACAGGGCAGGGGAGGTGAGGAGATGATGATTGGGAGGGGGAGAGGGGGGGCGGCAAATCTTTCTTTTGCCTAGGGCGGCAAAAATCCTTGCACCGGCCCTGCCTACCACTGCTTTAGCATGTTAGCCCATGTATAAATAAAACATTAAGATTCAGCTCTGAAAAATGAGCAAGCAGTCTCCTGGGACCTGAGGAAAATAGATTATAATTTAGTTGTTTCCTAATAACAGTGTAAAGTGTATTTAAGAAATATCTCTTGCTCCGAGACAAAAGCATTATAACGTCTAGTGGACTGGAATAATCTGCTTATTTTCTTGCTTATTTACACACAAGAGAAAAACTATTTAGAACATCTTTTGTGCATACAATTTGTGAGAGTTTATACAGTATTAAAAAAAACGATACAAGTATAATAAATAAAATGAAAATATCTTGCTGTTTGAAAGTATATACAACTTGTGGAAATTTCACTTTTGAGGACTACATCTTCCATGAACATGTGCATGATGTCTTTCCATTAATACTTTTCTGGGCTTAGGAATTAGACTGACTGAGTGTAATAGGGCTTGCATTACAGAAAAACTGGTTAGCAAAGGGTTTCATTTCCTTTTGTCAATAAATATGCTTTGAATTAGAACTGCTACCAAGCTTCACCAGATGCATCTCTAGTTTTACACCCCTATTCATACATTTCATTCATTTTGTAAGAAAATGATTCAACACCCAATCAAACAAAAGCAATTGAAATAGCTCAACAAGGCAAATGCTGAGCAACAGAAAAATGGTTTCCCCAAATACAACTTATAATGACTTCTCCAGGCTCAAAATTATTCAACCCCTTCATGTCAATCATCTTTAGTACTTAGTAAAGCACCATTTTGCTGTTATGGCCTACTGAAAATTAGATGCATAGCCAGCCATCAACTTCTGGCAGCGTTCCTGAGGAATCTTAGCCCATTGGTCATGAGCAATGACCTCCAGTTCAGTAATATTCTTGGGTTTGCATGCTACAACTGCCTTATTCAAATCCCACCAGAGATTTTCTATGGGGCTCAAGTAAGGGGACTGTAAGGGCCACTGTAGAATACCAATATTTCATAGAAAATTAACTTGCCTTTCACACACTGCAGGTTTTCAGAGAATACAAAGCAGACCCAGAGCATCACCGAGCCACCACGATGCTTAACTGTAGGCAGAGTGTTCTTTTCAGCATATGCTTTCTTCTTTTTCCTCCACACATAACGGTCCATTAGGCTGAAAATGTCCAGTTTTGTTTCATCATTTAACAGAACAGAATCCCAAAACTCTTGTGGCTTATTTATATGATTTTAAGCATATTGGAGGTGTCTTTTATTGTGGTTTTGGGTCAGTAGTGGTGTTCATCTTGGAGTTCTGGCATGGAAAACTTGTGCGTTTAGTATGTGCCTTACTATGCTCACTGAAACCTCGGTGCCTGTTGCCACCAAGTCTTGCTATAGGTACTCACTCGAGGGTTTTTCACAACTTGACAGAAATCTGGTTGCAGCCCTTGATAACTTCCTTTTCCTGTTCTGTCCATGTAGTGTAATGAATGTTTGTTCAATTTTGAACTTGCAAACTATGCTTCCAACACTTTCTCTTGGAACAATCAGTGCCTTCGCTGTCCTTTTGTATCCTGTCCCTTGTTTGTAAAGAATGGTGAGCTCTTCTTTATGTTGTGGACCATTCTATTGACTTATTTCTAACATGCAGTCATATGTGAAACTCAACAAACCTCTAGCCAGTTCAAGTATTCCATGTGTTCGAGCTCAAGCATACCTGGTGCAACTAATGAAGCCGTTGAGCTATTTCAATCACTTTTGTTTGATTTGTTCATTGAAAACAGCTGAAAGTCTGTAAATGTTGACAATAAACCTGATTTTCAATCAGGGTTAAATCATTTTGATTACAACTGTATGTTTAACCCCTTAAGGACCAAACTTCTGGAATAAAAGGGAATTGTGACATGTCACATGTCATGTGTCCTTAAGGGGGCTAAACCCATTCTTCTATATATTAGGACTTTCTTCTGTTACCCTATATGTATGCATAGCACAACATTACATATGATTAAAATATCCATACAATTTTTGCAATTCTCTTTCTAGTGAGTCACCCTGACAGGTAAGGCAAGTAATTACAGTGTTTCGCTACCAGAGAGATCAGCCAGATTGGGAGCCAATCATTGACTACTCCTGGGCTGCCTCACTGCAAAGACAACCAGTAATAGTCAGTTGACAGCTGATACAAGCATGCAATGCTGCAACTAGGCATCAGCTGTCTCTCTTGCCATATGACCCCTGTAATTTGCTGTGTGAGGAGCAGTGCTCTGGTGTGTGGGGCCCCTCCATGTCTTTACTAGAAAGCCTCATGCTTTAGGCTGTACAGTAATAGCAGGTACAGCATGTAATTGCTGTGATTATAGGGAGTTCTGTTATTAAATGGAGGTCCCTCTGTTATGCATGATGTGGAACACTTGCCTCAGGAGACATACACATCACAATTTTAGTGATGCTTCACCAATGAGGCATAAAAAGATGTGCCTGTCTTGCCAATTCCTCTGTGACAGTACTTTAAATGAGTTGAATACATGGCTGTGCAGTAACATGCACATAGACTGTTGCAAATGCCTTAAAAAATATATTTGTTCATTTCATATTAATATTCTGGTCAATTTATCAGCAGGCGCTATATTACTAAATATATATGCAATAGACAAAAAATGAAATAAATGGCTTGTGTTGGAATATGAAATGCTGGAAGAATATAGTTTTCTTTTGTATCAAAAGTACAAGAATGCACCTTCCTAGGACGGACCATCACACCCACCGCACTAGGCCTATATAAAGGTAACTACCAAAAACTCCTAAAAGTAACCCGAACCATATTAACGAGCTGGCGGAAAAAATACCTCTCATGGACCGGCAGACTAGCTGCCATAAAAATGATAATCATCCCCAAATTCCAATACCTGTTCAGAACCTTGCCCATCCACCTCCCAACCACATATTTCAAGGAAGCACAAAAACTACTCAACCAATTCATTTGGGATCATAAGATGCCAAGAGTAAGTGCCCGTATCCTTTACCAAAAAACCCCTGAAGGCGGAATGAACGCACCCAATCTCCAAGCATACTATCAGGCAGCCATCCTAAATAGCATGATACTACTTCATGATCAAAACCTACCCCCCCAGTGGGTAACAATAGAAAGAGACGCAGTCAAACCACATGATCTTATGGCATTAATCTGGGCCCCCAAACAAAACAAGCCACAACACACCACACTACTACCGACCACCGCGGCGACACTACGAGTGTGGGGAAAAATCAAACATATATGTTGCTCACAAACCCCACATTCTAGAGCAATGCCACTATCTGCTATACCCACCATAATACCGAACTTTAACCACAAAATATGGGAACGACATGGTATACATTACATACATCAACTGTACCAAGAGAACCGCCTACTAATATTCACAGAGGTACAAAACCTTCATGGACTTCCAACAACAGCCCACTTCTCCCACAGGCAACTTCACTCGTGGGCAACAAAACACCAAAGCGAAGTGGAGGTTACGCCCAACGAACTTCCGCTAACATGCTTTGAGAAAACCATACTCAAACTGACACCAACACAAAAAACCTTCTCAATACTATACACCAACATATTACAGCATAATACCACAGTTAAACACCCCTTCGTCATAGCATGGGAAAAAGACCTAGGACAAACCCTCCCCGAAGCAACGTGGAAGAGGATTTTCATTACCCCCAAAACCCTCACACTCAGTGCCAACCATACTGAATTATCCAGAAAAATCCTCTATAGATGGTACTTAGTGCCCACACGCCTCAAACAGATGTACCCGGAGGCCTCTGACAAATGTTGGCGTTGCACCTCGACAGCTGGATCAATGATCCACATACGGTGGACATGCCCAGTACTACAACCCTATTGGTCCGCACTGACAAATCTAATCCAAACCAGCACAGGCATCCGTATACCGCAAACCCCAGACTGCCTACTACTCCACAACTACCCACCAAAACTCCCTAAAACAATCAAATACCTGATCTACCAAATCAATATAGCAGCCCTAACACTAATTGGCAGGTCATGGAAAAAAGCTGAAGCACCAACCATGCCGCAATGCACACAAATAATAAACGCAACTAAACTCTATGAAATAGCAAGCAGAACAGCTTTTTCTACCAAAGCAACCTTTTGGAAAACAGCTTGGCAACTCTGGGAGACCTACGAAGCCACCCTCCCCACCGCACCATAGCACACAATCCAAAAACTCATCTCCCGAGATAACTACTAAAGCGACAGATACCATGCCACCTGCACGAGCACAGGTAACAACAACAATAACAACATAACAAATTACTGGGTGACAAAATACCCCACGAAGCGAATCCATCAAGACCCTTAACTCCTCCCTCCCTCCTACCTAACCAAAAGAAAGCAAACACTAAACAACTCGGACTTGGACTCCCAACCCCTGTATACCCCCCTCCTACCTCCACCCTTTCTTCCCAGTTGATATTCCATTGAAAACTGTTTGAAGTGAACACTATGTTAAACATGTATGTAACCCGACAAGATGACAATGTTTTTCTGTACACGTGACAACAACTTGATTTACAAACTGTACAAGGAAATGTTCACTGTAAACTTGAAAAATTGCTTAATAAAAAAAAAAAAAAAAAAAGTACAAGAATGTGTGGTATTTGCTGAATTTTGACTTGCAATCTAGTTATAGCCCTTTAATTGGCTTTCATCAGTTGAATTTCTTTTGTCCATACTTTTTTTTTTTTTTTTTTACAATGTGCAATATTTATAATATATTTTAATGAGCTTAAAAAAATCTATAAACTTGCTAAAATATGTCCATGGGAATATGATCCAAGTGGTTCGGTGTTTAGTGAATGCTCTGCTAATGACCTTTTACTCATTAAAACAAAAAGCAAAAAGCTATGTATTGATTGAGGTGAGCTAGTTTATATTTAAAAATCCACTGCATTATTGATCTGAATTTGACATGTTTTATTACTCATGCTAAATGTATGCTTATTTTATTAATGTAATTAATCATACATTTTTTTTCTTAACCCTGTGTTATATGATGCAGTTTTTTTTCTGAGATTTGAAAAGTTAAAACCAGAATATAAATAGACACTAAATATATAGAAAATCAAGGATTTTTAAAGAACAGTAAAATGAAAACATTACATGGATTGTAAGTTGTCGTTCTCTATTAGGGTTATTTACTAATTAAAATTTTTTGGGGTGAATTTCAAATTTAAGGCCAGAGTAGCTGAACTGAAAGCGCCGGCAGCAACTTTGAGGCTGGTTTGGGCCACACCTCTTTGTGGGTCAAATTTTGTTTGGCGTGCCGCAGGGGATGGCAATGGGCGCTAGGGAGCACTTACATGACTCCAGACTAGTGCCTGATGCCATCAACCTCAGCCAGCCAGAATCACAGATGGGAGGGACGAAGATCTGCAGGAGGGGGATGGATATAGATGGGAGGGAAGGAGACCTGGAGGGTGATAGACATAGAAGGGAGGGAGACCGAGGGGTGCGCTTCCTGATTTTTCAAAGAGAGACCAATCATGACGCATGCTCTGTTACTCTCTTACTACGTGTGTAAAGTCCTCCTACCGAGTAGCATGCAAAGCTGCCTCCCTGAAATTAGGTGACCACCTCCCTGAAATAAGTTTTGGTATGTTGGGATGTCTAAGTGTGTGTGTCTGTCTGCTTGGATCAGTGTGTGTGTGTATGTGTTTGGGTCAGTGTGTGTGTCTAGATCAGAGTTTGTATGTGTGTATGTACTTGGGTCTGTGTGTGTGTGCTTGGTTCTCTGTGTGTGTGTGTGTGTGTGTGTGTCTGTCTATTTGGATCAGTGTGTGTGTGTATGCTTGGATCAGTGTATACATGTGTGTCTGCTTGAGTCAGTGTGTGTGTGTGTCTAGATCAGAGTTTGTATATGTGTATGTACTTGGGTCTTTGTATGTGTCTGCTTGGGTCTGTCTGTCTGTGTGTGTGCGCGCTTGGGTTTGTGTGTGTGTCTGCTCGGGCCTGTGTGTGTATCAGTCAGTGTGTGTGTGTATGTTTTGGCCAGTGTATGTGTGTGTGTATGTCAGTCTACACGAGTTAGTGTATGTCTGCTTGAGTCAGTGTGTGCGTGTCACTCTGGGTGAGTCAGTGAATTTGTGTGTGCAATGGTCACTGATTGTAATTGTGTGGACCATCGTGTGTGAATGAGTGAATGCATGTGAGTGTTTGTGTGTGTATATATGTATGTATGCATCTATCAGTGATTGCATCTGAGCAAAAATTATAATAAAAAAAAAAAATCAATACTTTTAAAGGAACACTAGTGTTAGGAATCTAAACCTGTATTCCGAATACTATAGTGTGTCTGTCGCTACGTCGATTCAAATTCCCCCCCCCCTGCTTGCCTCCTTACCTTACTCAATGTCACTAATGGGGCAACACTGGTCCAGTCCAATGTTCCTCATACAGGCGCATTGGGGACCTGGAGCACATATGCGCTATGCACTTCCAATGCATCTCATAGTTACATGGCATTGTAGCGGAGATGTCTCTAGTGGCTGTCAGTGTGACAGCTACTAGTGTCTTGTTTAACCCTTCCTGATAAGGCGATATTTTCTCTTGTGGGATTAAACCTAAATGAACACCGTGGGGCGGCATTTTTTTTTCCCTAGGGTGGCGAAAATCCTTGCACTGACCCTGCCTATTGTCTTTCTGGTAGATTAATGTGCAAGGGAACTTGGTAACAACTGCCTCATTTTCCAGTGTGAGGTGAATCTTGATATCCTGGTCAAAGGCTAGTTATGGCCAATCGGCTCTGCAGGAGGCTTATTTAAACTCATTTTTACTTTTTATCATTGCCCTGTCGTGTTTTACCTTAGATGGGTATCAGAGAGTGTATTCCTGATCGTGTGTTTCTGGTTATTGACTTTGGCTTCGTTTTTGACTTTCCTGACTTCTAGTATCCTTGACTATTGGCTTTCCTTTATCGCTGTGTCCCTGACCTCGGCTTGTATATTGACTATCCTTAGGTAGGTTAAGTCCGGCCATTCTAAGGTCCGGTTAGACGTTACCCTTAGTCCTAGGTGTGACACATTTCTGCGTGCTGGATCAACTAGTAATCCTGACAATTATGCACAAAGAAATCTTTGATGCTATAAGCAACGTTCTGTTTGTTCCTAGAGTCACAAAGTAGCTAGGATGTGAATGTGGTCAATTTAAGGGTATTATCTGACCAAGGCCCATGTTTAGGTTGATTTTAGACGTGTATGGTATGATTATGAACAAGACATGCAGGGTTTATTTTTTTATTTTTTGGGGGGTGTTTTAAATTTACAGCCAAAAACTATAAAGCATCATTAGACATCACTAGACATGTTACATCATGAAGATACAATAATACATACAATCAATGTAACTGGATATTTGTAAAGAATTTTGCAGGCATAAGGCTATCCTAAATATAAGATAAGGCCAGGGACTAATTAAAGTATTTAGAAAATTGGGCAGACTAGATGGGCCGAATGGTTCTTATCTGCTGTCACATTCTATGTTTCTATGTAAAAGTGTTGATATTGTAGACCTTTAGTTACTTAGAACTTCTGGTACTTGTGGGTTGGCATACCAGATCTTTAGTAATGGAGGTAGGTATTTTATACTGTATAATTGCAATGGCAGTAGTAAGTTTGCATATTCGTCTTATAGACTTCTCTCAGGAAAAAAAAAAAAAAGGTTTAGTTGTGATGAGTTCTAAATTTAGCAAAAGTTTGATTTGCCTTATTGTTTTAAAATTATATGGCAGTCTTGTAAAGCAAAATGTCTAAGGATGAATAAATTCAGGATTAAGATGTACTGTGCCTTTAAAAAAAACTCTCTTGTAGTGATCACACTAACTCTTTAGAAATTCACAATAGATAAAATAATTAATGGCAACAGGATTAAAGTGTGCTGCTTCTTTAGGGGGGAACAGATTAATACTCTTATGCAGTAGTTACACCAACTCCTGTGAAATTTACCATAAATAAAATAATTACTGACAATATAAATACAACTGCAACATTTATCTTAAATTATTTTATCTATTGTGAATTTCCAAAGAGTTGGTTTGATACCTGCTCAAGAGTGTCATTAGGTTTTTTAAAAGACATAGTGAACCTTAATCTTGTATTTATAAAAAAAAAAAGTGTTGTTTTGTGTATTTGCACTTTATAAGGTTGATGCTACTGAAATATAGGTTGTGTCATTATTATTGGTATTTAAACAGCGCCAACTTATTCCGCAGTACTTTACAATATTCTGAACGGGGGAAGATTTAACAATAAATAAAACATTTACAAAATGATACAGAAACAATAGGTAGATGAGGACCCTGCTCAAATGAGCTTTCAGTCTACTCACTTTTGCACCTTATCACAAGATGAATGTGTTTTATTTCTTGCCCCATAATTGCGACTACCAAATTAACACTTTAAATAATGTCTGTCAGCGACAATAATATGATTCAGTCAATACCATTACTGTCCCATCATGCTCTGAGAGGTTGTCAATGCTACCTGTAATGCACTGCTTTATCAATATATAAGAATTGTCCCATTTGTTTGTAGGTTTTGAAGATATTGGTTAGAGCAGTGGTTGAGAAGTTAGACGATAGCAGAGGAGAATCCACACATGGCCTCAGGACCAAACTACAGGAATTGCTGGGAAGAGTGACCTCCAGGGACTCAAGTGATGCTGAGATATGGAGAGCATATGCTCAGCTGTATGGAAATGGTGAAACAGAAAGTGTAGAAGACAATGAAAAGGTAAGAGAGCTTTTGGTCCACATCTCTGGAGCATGAAAATATCAACCCTCTAAAGTATGCAAACCCAATCATATAAAAAACAGAGTTCTCATTAAAGTGCTTCTCTTGAAATGATCAAGTACAAGAGGACATGGCACACTAAAGGTGTTTTACAGGTGCTCTTTTTATTCTTTGCCACCAAATAAAACATTTAAGTTCTTCAGAGCATCTCACAACTCTGAAACTTGAACCATTCCCTTATTAATGAGAAATAAAAAGTATTTGTAACACACCCGTTGAATGATGAGTCCATTCTTATTTGACTGCTCTAGACAACAATGCACTACGTTGTGAGAGCTTCAAGCGGTGTGTGCCTTTCAGTTTTTGTATGAATCTCTTAGCATTGTGACATGGTTATTCTTGATAGAGCTTATGTTAAGATTTATTTTTATTGTCTTTTGAAAATATATAAGTATTGTGAGGGTTTTGTGTTTATATTTCTATGACAGCCTCCCCGGGGCTGTGGTGGATTTCCATGCTTTAGCTATCAACAGGTTGGCTGCTAATAGGATGTGGAAAATGATCGTACTCTATGACTTGGTGAGACTGCTCGGCAGCATGAAAAGGAGGAAACTCTCGGCCGTGGGTTGAATCTTATTTCCAGTAACTGTCGATATGAGGTCCGCCACTGTCTCCCAGTATGGGCGTATGACCGAGCACTCCCACCAAATATGCAGCATGCTTCCCCTCTCCGTTCCACATCTCCAGCACCTGTCTGAGGTTTGACTAAACATATGGGCTAAGCAGGTTGGTACTAAGTCCCAACGTGTCGCTATCTGTTTGATGAGTTCTAAATGGGATACACAACGTGTGTATTTCTTGTGTGTTACGAATGCCTTCTCATTGTAGGGGCGTATTACAGTCATTAGCGGTAATCGCTTGGTTAAGCACAGTAGCGTCGTAATATTACTGAATGTCAGGCTTCCCCAGGTCCCTGTCAGTCACTTGTCGGATCGTGGGGCACTTGGGGAACTGGCTTTTCTTCTCCCATTGATAAAGCAGTCTATATGTTTTTGTAGGTCAGGTAAGAACTTTTTGGGAGTGTGATCGGGAGTGATCTAAATATAAATTGGAGTTTCAAATAGATGTATTTATCTTTCCATTTGTCTAGGTAAGAGCGAATAGTTTGGGCCAGTTTACTATAATTTGATGCAAAGGGGTCTTGAGAATTTTTTGTGAGTTGTACCCCTAAATATACTACAGGGTCCTCCTTACAGTCATATGGGTAAGTCAGTTTCAGCCGTTTGGCCGTTCAGGTGTATAGTCATGGCTTGAATCTTAGTTGTTTTAAGTTTGTAGCATGAGTATTTGCTATACTCCTGTATCGTCGTTGTGAGTACAGGAAGTGAGATCAGTGGACTTGTGACTGTTAGTAGTACGTCGTCCACGAATAGACTAACTTTGTGTTCGGTGGGGCCAATTTGGATACCTGATATCTGCGCATCTGATCTGATTTTAATGGCCATGAGTTCTAACGATAGAACGTATAGAAGGGGAGACAGGAGGCACCCCTGACACGTGCTGTTCGTAATGTTGAAGAGCCCTGACCGCCCCAGGAAGGCCACTGGAAACTTAAATATCAGTAGAACCGCCTGTAGAAAGCTCCAACTGAGGCGGCACAACTTGTGCAAGGAGTGCATCAGACCCATTATCTTTCTAGTATTGTGTGGGAGGATTTCTTTCAGTCTTTTGGCCACCAACATTGTGAAAAACTTTGCGTCTGAATTCAGCAAAAGAAATGGGCCTAAAGTTCTTGCAGCTCGTTGGTGGTTTCCCTGGTTTTGGAAGGGTTATGATCATTTGGTTTTCTACTGCTCCGTTGAATAAACAGAGAAGTTGTGGTGCTAGCACGTCTTTAAATCTTTTATAATAGTCGTTTGTGAGGCCATCCGGGCCGGGTGATTTGTTTTGGGGTAGTCTGTCTATAGTTGTAGTGATTTCTTCCGGGGAAAAAACGGTTTAGTTAAGCCCACCTGCTGTTGTGTACTGAGTGATGGCATGTCTATGTGGCTCATGAATGAGGATATATCTCCTAGAGTAGCATGATGTAGAGCTGTGTCTTCTTTTAGATTGTATAGTGTGCCGTAAAATGCAGAAAATGCTGTGCTAATTGCTGTGGGTGTGATATGTCTGCCTGCCGTGTCAGAATGAATGTATGGGATTCTGGTGCTTATTCTTTGGTCTTTGAGTTTGGCCGCCAGGATTTTACCTGCCATATTCTCTTGTGTGTAGTGCGTTAGTTTTAGTTTATTTAGGTAGAAGCTAGTTCGTCTTAAATTTACCTCTGAAATCTTGGATTGTAATTCTAGAATCTCTTGTTTTAGAGATTTGTCTGGTTTGGTTCGTCTCGTTTAGATATTTTAGTCTGTTCTGCCACTGTTGGAATTCGAGTTCTATTTTTTTACATATGATGCCCGTTTAATCAGTAAGATCCGTGTCACGGCTTTGTGTGCTTGCCAAATGGTGTCTATTGTTACGTCGGGGGTGTCCTTGGATGAGAAGTATTGTGAGATATTGTCGTGTAATGCTTGGGTGAATTCGGAGTTTTAACAAAGAAAAACGTTACCTGCGCTCTGGCCTAGATCCCCATGTGCATTTGACCAAAAAAGGAGGCTCTTTAGTTCTATTCTAAATGGCCATTTGAATATGTAAGCTCACCAGCAAGCCTCAATAGGTGAGTTCCTACACTAGCCATTAGATACGCTGATATCAGCCAAAAGTCTCCAATAAGACAGGAAGGGGTATTTTATAAACCCTTTAACATTTAACCCTTTATAGGGCTTCTGCACATACAATACACTTTGCTGATATCAGACAAAGTGAGACAGAAAGGGGTGTTTTATAAACCCTTTAACATTTAACCCTTTATAGGGCTTCTACACATTCAATAAACTTTGCTGGTATCAGACAAAGTATAAACGTCTCTAATGAGACATGAAAGGGTGTTTTATAAACCCCTACATACTTTACCCTAAATAGGGCTATAACATACAAATCACCTTGCTGGTATCAGCTAAAAGGCAAATTTCTCTGATGAGACAGGAAGGGGTGCTGCCCCTACATACTTATAAAGTCTTAATAAGACAAACGTGGGAAGGCTGGCAGCAATGTAACATAGCTGAGTGATACAAAATTCATATACAAACAAAGATAAAGCACCACGCTTACAGCAGCAGTGGCTTAGTATCCAACAGCTTAAAATACATAGTAAAAACAAAGAAAAACGTTACCTGCGCTCTGGCCTAGATCCCCATGTGCATTTGAATTCGGAGTTTTAGAGTAGCGATTCGTTGAGCATCCAGTTAGGTTTGCCTTTAAAAGCAAACATGTCAGCAATATCTAGCATTATTGGGGCAAGGTCTGACCATTCAATGTTTCCAATAGAATAGGCCTCAATCTGCTGCATAATACTTGGACATAATACCTGTCGATCCTCAAATAACTGTGTACTGATGAATAGAATGTGTATTCTGGTCATGTTGTGAACAGAAATTGTGGGCCCATTCAGATCTTTGAGCCATACGGCAGGGCTTTAACGTTTTGCTTGTTTCCATTCGGGAGCCAGGGGATTTGGTCTTTTTCTGCTCTGTGCTGGCTGTTCATGTGGTATTTCCAATTTGCGAAGTAGAGCATATCCTTCTTCCAGATTTTGTATTTGTATGGTTTGGCCATTTCTGATCACTAGCAGCTTTGTCGGGAAGCCCCATCTGTATGCCACTTGCTGCTGCGTTGTTGTTTGCCATGTGACTTTGCAGTGAAGAAGGAGGATTTGTCACTGTGCTTTTTCACCCTGTGTTGCGACATCGTTAGGTTAATATTTGTCCCCAATTGAGGTGGGTTATTCCGGAGAAATCTTTAGTTTAGCCGGTTGCCCGCTTTGAGTTTGGCTCTTTTACGCGGCCATCAAGGTCGCTTCGGCTCCGCACCCCCGAGAGAATTAGTTTTAAGGCAGTCTTTGCAGCTATTTCTTTACTTTGAGTGCCTTTTCACATCTGTTGTTGGACATATGTTCAGGAGCATTATAACAATTACAGCCTGCTGTAGAGCTATAGAAGCTGAATGCCGATCCTCAGCCTCACCGATAGAGCTCTTAGCCAATGACTGCAAGTTTGTGTATGTAAAGTTGCAAAAAATGTACATTAGATATCCTGGACTGTAGTTATAGGGTGGCTAATGACACCCCAATACTCAGCTGGTGGTGGAGTTACACGTGTGGCAACAGAAGGGTTAATCTCCATGTGTGCAGCGTTTCATAGTGAAACGCTTCACATACAGACTCCAGGCACTATGACCACTTCAAATCACTGAAGTGGTCATGGTGTCTAGAGTAACCCTTTAACACAACCTATAGGCATTTTATATGGTTCAGCCATTAATGTAAAGCAGCTTACTCTCTATAGTTACTGTGCACCTCCTTTGCCTTTCTATGACACTCTCCAACATCCATCTATATTTAGTGGACCTCGGACCAGTGCTACTTTCCTCTATTCAGTTGTGCTGGTTCTGCAAAGCCTTTTTAAGATGACAGTAACCAGAAATCTCCTCATCTGTCCTTCCTAGTGCCTACTCATTCATTCATGTGCATGCCTGCTGAGGACCTCAAGGGAGATTCAGAGCACTCAATTGTTATGCATGCAGTACTTTGTATGTGATTGTACTTTCTTGTATCTTTGTTTTGCACATTTGCACTTTGTTACCAAGCATATTTTAAAGAATTAAAACTATCTTTGTGCTATAACTATTGGTTTGCTTGGGAATTATTTTATTTTATGACTAATATGATTGCAGGCACTGCTATTGATCCTTACACACATATAACTTGGTTATCTGGTACCACTTCATCTCCAATAAACACTGTTCACTTAGCATCTCCTATAAGCTTTCAAGCTCTTTTATCAAGATAGTAAAATGCTGGCATTTACACTGAAAAAGCCTGGGCCAATTTAGACTCTACATGTGATGCTTTCATTTGTCTTGGGGACGGACATGTATTAGTTAGTTTTAGTGAAATTTGCTCTTTTTTTTTCCAGTTAGATCCAAATGATATTTGTATTGTAAATCGGATAGCATATACACTGCTTATAGTAATATATATTGGGGTGTAACCACATCAGCCAGCATTAGGGCTCTGGTTTTAAGGCTCCTGCTAGTGCTTGTCTCTTGTCAATACTCTAACTTGTTAATTGGAAATTTAGGACAAAATAAGCCTTTAACCCGCAATCACCATAACCATTTTCCTGTCATAGTTCAAATTGATTTCCCCATTTATCAGCTCTGTGTAGAGAAATGCCTTTTCTTTTCTAGTTTATCGTTTTGTCAGTGCGGGAGAGCCATACTGACAAAATTATGCTGTCTGACTGATGTGCGTTTCTTCCCCCAAAGAACTGTTTTGATTAGCTCTAATTGTTGAGTAACGTGGGTCATATCTGGACGTCTAGACTGCTTTTTTTTTCTAGGAGCAAAGTTATAATCCGCTCTCTGTTGAGAAAAAAAAAGGAGTACAACATCTGTCACACAGCTGCAATTCCCAATGCCTTTCTAGTATTTTATCTTTATTCTTTCTTCCTAAAAAAAAAAAAACAGTGGGGATATATTGACTAATAAGTGCAGAATTCTGGTTTTATACTAAAACAGCATTTTAGTGAACCTGAGACTGGTTAAGGATTCTGGGAGTTGTAATTTACCAGTTCATTTTACAGCCTTGTTCAAAATGTCAACATTATTTTTTTCTGGGGGAAATTGCCTAGTGCAATAAAAAGGATGCCCTGCTGTGACATCTAGGACTTGCTCCATTAAAAGTTATAGTTAGAATTGGCAATTGCCGATGAAATGTGCCTGCTGACTCCACTGGTTTCCATAGTTTTTGCCCACTTTTACAACTTTGAATCACTTTTCAGATCATGACACAAAACTCTCACTTTAACTTGATTGTTAACCCACGGTACTAAATACGACTTCAACTTCTTCTATTGTGACATATCCACTCATGCTGATGCCAAACTACCTTTCCTACAGCTGACACCATCTACTCAAACCCACTGATTGTGAATTATGTCATTATGTGGATCCTCTCGGAAAATCTCTAGCCAAACTGAATGACTAAAGATTTTACATGGCACTACATACTCTCCAGACCATATTATAACCCTTTAAAATGACTACACACATATATCTTGTAATTGATGTAGAAACACTCTGTGTCAGGTTCCTCATTGTGTAAACCAAAACAAGGATTTTTACAATAACGGTAGATTAAGGCATGATTAATATTTTGCTCAACTCAAATTTTTATAGAACAATTGTACCCAAGTGAGCTGTTTTGCACATTTTTAGTACATATGTTTGGTGGACCTTGAGATTCTCCCTGATTTAGTAACTCTCTTACCTATCAGTGTTTCTTCCAAGTGGTTTATAGACTATATAGAATTAAGCCCTAAATATATCTTGTGTAACTGAAAAAAACATATCTCTTTTTGTAGGCCTTACAGTTTCTGACCAAAGCTTACAAGTGTGAAACGCAAAAAACTGGATGGGAGCATGACATTACTTCATTCAAGGAAATTGTAAAAAGGGCAGTTGACCTTGCACATGGTGAGTGTATGCTTATTTTCAAGTTTTCAGTACCTACATATATGCTTGCATAGGTCAGCAATTTCTTACATTTTCTGAATTCCCAGACTTGTTTTATACAATCATTTGTAAGACAGTGTTTGAAGACATAACTAGTGTTCATGTTTAATTTCATTCAGCAAGTCCTCCCCAAAAATGTTATGCCATTCAACAGATGTATTTTTTTTAAATAAAACTAGCATCTAAATGAAAATGTTTGCTACGAAAAACATTTATCCCAGGATATAAATGCAGATCCTGCTATTTACCCCTTAACAACAGAGGTAATGACCAAAGTTCTGAACCCACACAAAACCTAGAATTTGTATGTCCTAACAGTATTAAAGCCCATGCTTTCTTGGACATCCTAATGTTGTTAAGGGGTTACTAAAGCCCACCACTGTGCCCTGCTTCCTGTCTCAATGAGAGCTTGAAGCTGTCAACCTCAGCTAAGTTCTGCAGTGCAAGGCTTAGCTCATTGGCTGAGAGCGATCAGCTAATATTCAGGCCATTAAAAGCTGGCTCTGTACTACAGAGCTTAAAGGACCACTATAGGCACCCAGACCACTTCAGCTTAATGATAATGCTTTCCTATGAGACTGGCTGAATGCGTGCAAGGCTCTTGCCGCCATGCGCATTCAGCCGGTGACAAAAGAAGTGGGAGGAGAGCCCGGCGCTGGAAAAAAGGTAGGGGATTAACCCCTTCCTCCCCCCTCAGCGCCACGGGAGTGGGACCCTGAGGGTGGGGGCACCCTCAGGGCACTATAGTGCCAGGAAAACGAGTATGTTTCCTGGCACTATAGTGGTCCTTTAACTCTGGAGAACTATCTGAATCTTCTGCTTATTATAATCTGACACTCATGATCAGAAGGGAGCAGGTTCCTGCGGATGAAAGTTAGCAAGCGGGTTGACTACTTACATGGTGAGGGAGGCAACAGGGCATTGCTCACATCATAACCACTGTTATTAGTATTTATAAAGCGTCAACAAATTCCATAGCACTGTAGAATGGGTGGACTAACAAACATGTAATTTTAACCAGATGACTTGGACGCACAGGAACACAGGGGTTCAGGGCCCTCACTATAGCAAGTTGTAGTGGTTATGGTGCTTGGAATGTTCCTTTACCGTGCAGTGCTTCATCCCATGGATGGAGTTTAAATTTATTTTTTTTTGTGAATATGATTTTTATTCATTTTGTGTATTTAAATTTGCGGTGAGACGCGCAGGTCTCCATTGCATGTTATTATAAAAGGTAACAAATTAGGCTCGCAGGCCCCATCACAGAAGGACTCGCAGGTCCCCATTTTCTGGTATTTACATTTGTTTGGGACTATAAATTAAGTAACGTTTTCATGAACTGAGTGAAAATAATGCTTTGTAATCGTCCTTGAACCAGATTAATCAGTCTTTGATTAGGTGTCAGTGTTTGTAGGCCACCCCTATGGTCCCTGTCCACGGCGTCTCATCGGGCCCTGTGTCCTTAGCTATGTGTCATCGACCGTGGTGGGCTTGTGTTTACCCCCGTTATTACTATCGGTGTTTCCCGTGTTTAACCAGGGGAATGGTGGTATTGCGGGTAAAGGGTACCCTTACCTTGGGCGTGTGGATACTGCATTAGCCGTGTCAATGCTGGGCCTGTCCAGGGTTCCTTCAGGTGTTCGCATGTTTTGGCTTTGGGGTGTCTTCCCGGGCCGGTCTGGATGTAAGTACCAGTTCGTGTTCGTTGATCGTTCCCAAATATGTTTTCCCTTGTCGCTATGGGTGCGGTGGGGATGATTCAGTCAATGATGATGCTCTGGTATTTCGCAGGGGGCAAGAGGGGGGGAATGTGTCTGGGTGGGAAGAAAGGAAGGAGGGGGGGGGGTAGTTCCGTCCAGTTCGTCTGTCGTCCATCTAGCGTCGTCTGTGGTGTGTGTTCTGAGTACTATCTGTCTGTGTCGTGATTCCCGTTAGTGTTAGGCCTGAGTTCTAATTGGAACTCTTCTTTTGCCGTCTCTAGAATCCAGTGCGTCCAGATGCTCATGTAGGTAGTGGGTGTAGTGTTGGCCGTCATGGTCAGTTCCTCTATTGACCTTAGCTCTTCCATTTGGCTAAACCAGGTCGAAAGTGGAGGTGTAACTGTTTGTTTCCAGAATTGGGGGAGCACTCGTTTGGCCACGTTAAGTATTCTAATGGTCATGGATTTTTTGTATTTGGATCGGGGAACTGTTGTGTGGTGTAGGAGCATCGCTGCCGGTTCCAGGGGGGGGGCGCGTCCGCGAACTTCTCTAGCATTTTGTGTATCCTCTTCCAGTATGGTTGGATCAACGCGCAATCCCACCAGATGTGTTTTGTGGTGCCCACCTCTCTTTCACATCTCCAGCAGAGTCTGGAGTGGTCTGGGTTTACGTGATGAAGGAGATGTGGTGTCCTATACCAATGTGTTAGAAGCTTGTAGGCCGTTTCCTGTGTTTTGCTGTGAGTGGAACAGTGGTGTGTAAGGTAGCAGATGGTTTCCCATTCTGCTTCCGTTAGTGTGTTACCCAGGGCTGTTTCCCATTTTCCCATGAATAGTGGTGTCTCGTACGGGGTTTCTGATTGGAGCATGGAATATAAGAAGGACACTCCATGCGGGAGCGGGTCTGGGTGTGAGCTGACCACTTCTATCGTGGTCTGGTCTCTGGCCAGTGCTGGTCCCTGCGGTAGGGAGTGGATGTAATTGGTCAGTTGGGCATGTCGGAAGCGGTGCATAAAGGTCGGGGGCGTCTCTCCCATCAAGTCCGTTAGTGTTTTACATTTCCCACCTTGAAGGAAGTGGTGTAGGCGTGGGGTACTGTCTGGGAAGATGTGTTTGAGGGTTCCAGGGTCTAGACCCGGCGGGAAGTCCTCGTTGTGTGTCAGGGGCAAGAGGGGGGAGGGGTACGGTGCCATATTCCCTTTCTTTGCGGCCTTCCTCCAAACTCTCATAGTGTGTCTCGTGTATATGGACATGTCACCTCTATCGGTTGTGTCTCGGCCCCAGGGAAGCCCCGAGATCGGTCTGCCTGCTTCTGCCTCTTCCACTGTCTTCCATAGTTTGTGAACTCCGTCTTTAGACCACTCCATGATTCTCTGCAGGTGTGTGGCTACGTAGTACTGGTGGAAGTCTGGAAGGGCTAGTCCCCCTTTGTCTTTAGGACGTGTCAGTGTGGAAAATTTCACTCTGGGCCTCCTCCCGTTCCATACGTATTTTATCATTTCTTTTCTGAGTGTGTTAAAGAAGGGGCCTGGTATGACAGTGGGGATGGCCTGGAAGAGGTATAAGAGGCGCGGAAGGAAGTTCATTTTTATGACCTGCACTCTCCCGAGCCACGATATGTGCGGGTAGGACCATTCCCTCAAGTCTCGTTGGAACGTGTGTAGTATAGAGGCGAAGTTGTCCCTATACAGGTCTCTGCTCTGCTTGGACAGCCATACCCCTAAGTATCTAATTTTTTGTTCGGCCCATTGAAAGGGGAAGCTGCATCGTAGCGGGTCCGCGCGTGTGGCGGGGACGCTAACATTAAGGATGTAGGATTTGCCGTAGTTAATTTTAAGGTTAGATATAGCGCCAAATGTCCGCAGGTCTTTCTGGATGTTTGGGAGGGTGATCTCGGGGTTGGTCACCACGAAAAGTAAGTCATCCGCGTACGCCGCTACCTTGTGGTGTATTTGGCCTGTCGTCCGGCCCGTTATGTCTGGATTGTGGCGGATGTGTGTGAGGAATGGTTCCAGGGCGAGAGCGAACAGTAGCGGCGAGAGGGGACATCCCTGTCGCGTGCCGTTGTGTATGGTAAAGGTCTCAGTCAGTGCCCCGTTAACTAATACCTGGGCCGTCGGTGCTCGGTATAGCGCCTCTATCCAACGTCGAATGTTGGGACCCAGCCCCATGTGGGATAGTGTCTCGAAGAGGTAGTCCCAGCTCACTCTATCGAAGGCCTTCTCTGCGTCCGTGGACAACAAGAGGAGGCCTCCGTCCGCGCCCCCGCCTCCGTGCATAAGTGTGAGCGCTCTGATGGTGTTGTCGCGTGCCTCACGTCCTGTCACAAATCCCACCTGGTCGGGGTGGACCAGAGACGGGATATGTTTGGTGAGTCGCACTGCCAGGATCTTGGCTAGTAGCTTAATGTCGCAGTTGATTAGCGATATTGGTCTGTAATTCCCGCAATGCTCTCTGTCTTTGCCGTCCTTGGGTATGATGGTAATATGGGCTGTCAGGGCTTGGGTAGGGATGTGGTCTCCTTCTTGTATCGCGTTAAATGCTTCCACCATGGGTGGGTAGAGATCCTCGGCGTAAGTCTTATAGTATTTTACCGGTAAGCCGTCCGGCCCCGGGCTTTTGCCCGGTTTAGTGAGTTTGACTGCTCGTGCTAATTCCTCAATGGTTATGGGTTCGTCAATCAGGTCAGCGACTTCTACGTCTAGGGTCGGTATCGGGTATTTAGTCAGGTATTCCTGAATCGAGCGGTGAAGGTGTGCCTTAGCCAGTTCAGTTGTCGGTTGTGGGAGTTCGTATAGCTCGGTGTAGTATGTACGGATCGCTCTCATGATATCAGTCGGGAGTCGGTGTAGGGACCCCTGTTTGTCTCTGATCTTGTCGATGTATGTGTGCTGTCTCTGTTTCCTCAGCATCGTAGCAAGGAGCTTACCGCTCTTGTTCCCATGTAGGGTAAAGAATGCCTTATTTCTAAGTGCCTCCCTGTGGTGTTTGGAATGCAGTATGGTCGCTAGGTCCCTTCGCAGTTGTAGGAGTCGGGTCTGGTGTGTGTGGTCTGGGTCACGTTTGTTTTGTTCGTCCGTTTTGTATATGTCATCTAATAGGGCGGTCAGTCGGGCTTCGGTTTGTTTTTTTAGTATTGCCCCCTGTTGGATATAGTGACCTCTTATCACACTTTTGTGTGCCTCCCAGCGTATCGTCGGCGATGTCTGCTCCGTCGTGTTGGTGGTAAGGTATTCTCTGATTTTATCGCCTATAAGGGTCGTGACTCCCGGGTGGGAGAGTAGGTATTCATTGAGTCTCCATTTCGGAGATGTGGGGCGAAATAGTGGTGACTTTATTTTGAGGGAGACAGGGGCATGGTCCGACCATGTGGCTGTTCCGATCTCGACGTCAGTTACCAATGAAAGGTCGTAGTGTGAGGTGTATATGTGGTCGATGCGGGAGTATGAGTTGTGCGGGTGGGAATAGAAAGTGAAGTCTCGGGCGTCTGGGTGGTGGGCCCTCCAGCAGTCGACCAGTCGGTGGTCCCGGAGTAGGGATTTGATGCCTTGCAGTTGTTGGTTGGGGATATGCGAGGTGCCCGTTGAGGTGTCCCATGACGGTTCTAATGCGACATTAAAGTCCCCCCCCAGTATGAGAGTCCCTTCTTTGAACGCCTGGAGCTTGTGGAGTGTTTGTTTGAGGAAGCGGTAGTGTCGTGTGTTTGGGGCGTATATAGTTGCGAACGTGTACTGACGGCCTGCTATTTCCCCCTTGAGGAATAGGTACCTGCCTTCATCGTCCGACAAGCAGCCCCCCTCCTGGAACGGCACCCTCTTATGGAAAAGTATTGCTGCTCCCCTAGCTTTCCCCCCGTGGTAGTCACTATAGAATCCTTGTGTGTAGTGTTGGTTTGTTAGTTTGGGTCTGGCCCCTTTCTGAAAGTGTGTTTCCTGTAACATGACTATCGAGGCCCTTTGTTTATGAAAGTCTCTCAGTGCTCCTGATCTCTTCTCTGGTTTGTTCAGTCCTTTGGCATTGATCGTGAGAATATGCAGCGGGGCGGGAGTCAGTGTCATGTCTTTTGGTCAGTCGGCTGTTGGGTGGTGCTGTATCGGTGTCGTTGTCCAAGTCCCTACTGTGTGTGTGTACCAGGTGTGGTCCGTTCGTCGCGGTCAGAGTGAGGACAAGGTGTCAAGGTTTAAGGTGGGGTAGAGAGAGGGATAAGGTATCTTGGGATTCGTGGAGATGTCCTGTGATCTCTAGTGGGTGTGTTCCGGTCTCGGGACCGTCAGGTGCAGACGTCGGGGAGTTTCAATCCACGGTGCCACCAGTGGCTCCCGTGAGTGACTCACCGTCTGAGTGACGTCTCTCCTACTGGGCAGTGGTAGGGTGTATCGGTGTCGGTCTTCCGTACGGCCAGTCGGGTCCCATGTCGCCCCTTTTTGGCTCCCGGATGCTACCTCAATGGGATGTGATGGTCTTCCCCGCCTCGGGGTGTGTTGGCTCGAGAGCCGGCGTGTGTGTTGCACAGCATGTCTGTTCAAGATATCGTAGTAAGGCATAAACCGTAACAATAACATATAGATTCAATTCACAACAGGTGATAACAAGTAGTTGACATTTCTACCATGGTGCAGGGCTGCGCTTCCACCCCCTCCCCCCCCCTCCCCCCTCTCCCTCCGTTGGGTTGCTTATCTAGCGTGAGCAAACTCGTCCCTTGTTCCTTTACTCTCTGGGTTTGGGGGCGCCCTCATGCGGGGTCAGGGCGAGGGCACTCGTGTCTCTGGATTCGTTTTAATCAATCTGGGTGTGCTCGCTCGGGTGGTCGCTTACGTGTCCGTGCCCTCCTTGTCACATGTTTAGAGCGTGTAGCTGATCTATGGGCTAGGCTGGATTGTGTGGTCTGGTTGCGACCTTACCCTCCATCCCCACCGTGTCTTATCAGCATCCCCGCCCCGGGTGTGCCCCGCCGGCGCCGTCCCCCGCCTGCTCCCCGAGGTTCATCACAGGGTAGGCGAACGGCGGCGGTCGGGCCCAGCCGGGGGGTGGCGCCCCCGGTGCTTCCCTGCCGGTGTGGCTGGACGTGTCTCTTGTGGGAGGTGTCCCTGCTGTTGTGTGGCCCAGTGGCGGCCGCTCCCGCTCCCCTCCCCTGCAACCCTTGTGTCCCCACCCCGGATGTGCCCAGCCGGCACCATCCCCCGCCTGCTCCCCGAGGTTCATCGCAGGGCGGGCGGGCGGCGGCGGCCGGACCCAGCCGGGGGGGCGGACACTCTATATTCTCCTAACCCTATAAATATGGACCAGATGTCCCTCGTTACCCTTGCATCTTGCATTATCATAAAAAGGTTAAATTAGTCCATTAGGCCACAGGGCTCCGCGTGGCCGGGCTCCTGTGTCCCAGGTACGCCCCCTGGTACTTCTCTGCTTATGTGGCTGGGTGTGTCTCCCGTGGGAGATATACTTGCGGTTCGGATGAGTTAGCGCATTGTGTCCACAGTCTCTGGATCTGGAAATCGGTTATGGAGGTGTGTGTCTGGTCCACGGATGGGTCGAGGTGAGGCCCAGGATGGAAGGTAGGCGGTGCGCAGTCCTTTATATGTTGGCGCCCGTGGGGCGCGTGGTCTGCTGTCTAGTTCTTCGTGGCCTGGTGGGTTGTTGCGACTGGCGGTGTGCTTCGGGTGAAAACTCGTAGAAGGACATCGGGTCCGGCCAGGTCAGCTGTATGTGCGGTAGTTGTAGTTCCCGGGCAATGTCCCTCATATCGCCGTCGTTCTTCACTGCGAAGGAGCCGGTGCTTGTGGTGACCTGTATGCCAGTGGGGAAGTTCCACCGATATCTGATCTTGTTGGCTTGTAGTGTGCGTGTAAAAGGGCGCAATGCCCGTCGGTACGCCAGGGTCGCTGGAGATAGGTCCGGGTATAGTTGTAGTTCTGCGCCATGATGAAGGATTTGTTGTTTCTCCCTGGCGCTCTTTAGGATGTCTTCCTTCACTTGAAAGTGTAGTAAACAGCATATCACGTCCCTTGGGGGGGACTCCGGAGGGCCTCTGGGTCTGAGGGCTCTGTGTGCCCTAACGAAATCAATAGGCGTCGTGTTCGGCCGCTGTAGGAGGGAGTTGAAGATTTCCGTTAGAGAATCTCGTATTGGGGTTGTCTGGTCAAGTTCCTCAGGCAGGCCCCGAATTCTAATATTCTGCCGCCTCCCCCTATTATCGAGGTCTTCCACGTGGAGGGCCATTTGGCGCAGTTGTAGTGTCTGCCGCTGTATTACGTTTGCGGTGGCGTTTTGTGCAGATGTCACATGGTCACAGTCTGCCTCCAACAATGTTAGCTTATGGTGTAGCCCCTGCATGTCCTCCCTCAAGGCATGGAGTTCCCCTGTTATGGACTTGTGGAGGGCAGCATTTGCCTCTTTAAGGTCCGCTTTCGTGGGTAGGTTGCTCAATAGGGATGCCCAGTCCAGCTGGGATGGGGGTAGGTCAGGTGTAAGTAGTACCTGTTCACGATGTCTGCTGCCTGGTGAGGGCGGGCGGGCCAGGCCCGAGGCCTCCGAGTCACTGGAGGCCTGAGAGACGTGATCCGCCTGGGTCAGGAGGTATTGTCTCATGCCCGGCGTCTGGGACCCCCTGGGAGTGTTGGCGGCTGCTGCCGCTTGCTGTTGCCGGTTTGTTTTGCCCATTTTGCTGTGTGTGGGGCTAGTGAGGCGGGTGATCGTGCAGAGCCTGCAGGGAGCTTCGGGTTCACGCCGCCATTCCGATCGGCGTCCAAGCCACGCCCCGGAGTTTAAATTTAGATCTAGCCAGGACCTTTCCCAAAATAAATAAATTTTCCTGTGTTGACTAGATATATTATATAATTCCAGAAACAGTTGGTAAGGGAATAAAATGCACTACTAGACGGCAAGTTTAAACCCTTAAGGACAGAGGCAATTATCCATGTTCTTAACCAAACAAAACCTTGAATCTGAGATATTGTTTGTTCCACCCAAATTTAAAGGTTTCTCTTCAAGTGTCCCCATACATATTATTATAATTTTTAAAGGACAGAAAGGGCTTTCATTTATAATCCTATATGTCTACCTAACACAACTTTATGTGTGAATAAAATCTTAAAAACTGGAAAAAAATTGGATCCATACACACATTTTTGCTTGTGATAATTTTTACACATCCAGTACAACTAATTGAAAATAACTCAAAATAGATTCATCTAAAATTCCTGATTGTTAAATGCTGAATATGTTTAGGATCTAATTGTTTTAAATATATATTATAAAATTAATGTTAACCCTATACTAACACCACACTAATGCTATAACAACACTTATACTAACTCTACCCATATGACTTCCATAACCTTACACTTAACCTCAACTCTACACTATTTCTAACCCTAAAACAACATTAACCCATACAAACAATTAGCCCTATCCCCAGGGCCGTCTTTAACGCGGGGCAAACGGGGCAGCTGCCCCGGGCCCAGTTTCTCTTGGGGGGCCCGAGGCACCTGCCCCGCTGACCCCGGCGGGCGGGTGCCGGTCGGGCAGGAAGGCGCGCTCGCGAGGGAGCACTCACTGCTTCCTCTTCAGCTCCCTCGCGCACCGCACTGATGCCGGAGCCGGAAGATGACGTCATCTTCCGGCTCCGGCATCCCTACGCGGCGCGCGAGGGAGCTGAAGAGGAAGCAGTGAGTGCATCCTCGCGCGCCCGCCTTCCTGCCCGACCGGCCACCCGCCCAGGAGCCCAGCAGCACCACTGGACCCCAGGGAATCCCCCCAGCACTCCAAAAGGTAAGGAGGCTGGGGGGATTACATTAAAAAAAACAAAATGTGTGTTTGTGTGTTAGTGTGTGTGTTAAAAAAGGAAGAAAAAAAACCCAAAAAGGGATGTCTTATATAAAGACCGCCCAGAGGGTAAATACCCAGTCCAATCTCAACAGTAGTGTAGTTGCCAAAAAATAAAAAAGCCTTTATTGAAATCTATTAAAAAACCTGGGTAATCAGTGATGGACAGAATAATATAGGGAGAAATATGTATGGTAGGAACAAGGCTAATCAAGAGCCAACCCTCACAAGAAACGGAGAGGGGATAGAAGGCAATATGTACCCCCATACATAACTCAGGTAACAAAGCAGTAGGAAAGAACAGGGAAAGGGAGAAACACACACTCCCAACCAAACAGTAGTGCTATGCTAATACCCTATCTCCTATAAAACACCTTCGTGGGTGTTCTAATCTAAATGCTGTCATAACATCTGAAGCCCCAGGTACACACACATACTAGAAAAACATAAATGAAAAGGTGCTCAGAGCAAAGTGCTCAAGAGAGTATTAAAAACACAGAAGAACCCGACGTACGTTTCGGCGTGACCACACGCCGTCCTCAGGGGTATCAGCAGTGAGCAAAAAACTGTCCGGGTGGTAAATTTATACCTTAAGCTCATAAGCTTTATTGTAATCACCTGTGATTGTGTCTAAATTGCTCCGGTCCTCCTGTGAATGGGGCTGTGGGGGTGTGGTGTAACACACCATAGTGTCAGCCCACATTTCTATGTCAGAGGTAGCCAGAACAGAAATCAGGTGAAAGGCAATTAACCCTTTGAGTGCCCCGCCCGGAACAGATATAAATGGATACTTACTATATCTAAAAGGCAGTATCCATAGCTTAACAGTTAACCCTTGGAATGTCCAAATTGTATCATATAGGTCAAGTGTGTGGATTGATTCTTATGGCTGTATTGTGTAGCTTTAGTACAATTAAAGAAACAACTTATAACCGTTGTGAACCAGTAAGGGATAAGTACAATGGCTATATGGGCAGTCATACACAGAAGCCGACAATTCTTTTATTACCACTGTAAATAGTAACCCATTAGTTTATGCAACACAAAACAGACCCCTAAACTCTTAGACCTATAATACAGGTAAAATTAATGGACATATGAACACCAAATATAATAGAAATAAATAAAGAATATATACATATATACAGACATAACTTAAGATAACATTTATTATCAGAATTATTGCAGTACTTTAAATAAACGGGGAATATGAAAACCCTTCATTTAGCCCCAGGGGAGATAGCGTTTTGAGATGGTAAATCCGCTATCTCCCCTGGGGCTAAATGAAGGGTTTTCATTACCTTATCATATACCTTTTTTTCTACAATTTCCAGGGTTACCCCCTTTTACCAGTCCAGGTGACCTCTATACTCTGGAGGCTCGGCATTGGGATACGGGAGTGTCTTTTCCTCCCCTCCCACTTTCCAGCCTTTTGAGTTTCCTTTTTCTTGTTATTTAGTGTGTGTGTTAGTGTATGTGTTTGTGTGTTAGTGTATGTGTGTGTTAGTGTGTGTGTTTGTGTGTTTGTGTGTTAGTGTGTGTGTTTGTGTGTTAGTGTATGTGTGTGTTAGTGTATCTGTGTGTTAGTGTATGTGTGTGTGTGTCAGCATGTCTGTGTGTGTGTCAGTATGTCTGTCTGTCTGTGTGTTAGTGTGTGTGTATATCTGTGTCTGTCAGTGCGTCAGTATGTCTGTGTGCCAGTATGTCTGTGTGTGTGTGTGTCAGTATATCAGTCTGTGTGTGTCAGTGTATGTGCCTGTGTGTGTGTGTCAGTATATCTGTCAATGTGTGGGTGTCAGTATTTCTGTCAGTGTATGTGTGTCAGTATGTTGATCAGTGTATGTGTCTGTGTGTGTGTGTCAGTATGTCGGTATATGTGTCTGTGTGTCAGTATGTCTGTATATGTGCCTGTGTCAGTATGTCTGTCAGTACGTCTACCAGTGTATGTGTCTGTGTGTGTGTCAATATATGTACCTGTGTCAGTGTGTCTGTCAGTGTATGTGCCTGTTTACCTGTATGTAGTCAGTGTATGTATCTGTGTATCTGCTTGTGCGTCAGAGTGTGTACCTGTGCATCTGAGCCGCAACTTTAAATACAAATACACCCCTCCATTCAAACTTCAACACTACATATAAAACACACTCCTGCATTGAAACGTCAACACTACATACAAGCACACCCTACATTCAAAAACAAACACTACACATAAATGCACACTTGCATTCAAACTCCAGTACCACATACAAACACATTCACACAAACATACTCCATACAAACACATGCTTACATTCAAACATACTAACATGGCTCAGTGTTAAATACAACCCTGCAAGCATGGGAAATTGGTAGAGTCCCAGCTGTCAAAGCATTTTTGGAGTTGCACGACAGATGGGGTTCTACCTTTAGTCCAACCTTGCAATTGGGGGTCCCAATAAAATTCATTCTACTTTAGTACCGCCACTGCGTTGGGATGGATGCCGTGATTGCATACCAGGGAGTGAGGGGCGAGAGCGGCAGGGCACAGGGGGCCCAAGCAAACACTTGCCCAGGGTCCATTCGTTATTAAAGACGGCCCTGCCTATCCCTAACCCTCCAACTAATGCTACTCCAATACAAAGTATAACCCTACCTTACTCGTAAATGTAACCCTAAGGTAACACACTGCTAACATGGTATATTTCCACCATGTACTAGCCGTTTTCAGTGTAATTCTGAATGAGCCTGGTACTCGGTGATTATATAAAAATCAGTGCTGGGCAGCTGTTAAAACCAGTCCCAATTGGCTATAAATAGACTGGGAGACTTTGCTAGGGTCTATTCAAACCCTGGAGATTCTCACCAAAACTGCCTACACCCCGAAAAACAGATTGAGTTCAGCCACGGTTTTATAAATGGAGTTAAAGGGCTCTATGCATCACTGACTTACAGCGCTGCACATAGTTCATCGATCACTCTGGGGCCACTAAAATGGTGCCAGTTGACTAACATGATATCATTGGATACCTGGTGTTAATGATGTGAGCAAGAATAACTCTGTTCACATCACAATCTATTTTAAGCCATTTAAATGGCTATTTAAAGAGCCACTTTAAATGGCCGCAGCACATTAAGAGGGTATAACCCTGCTCAAATGCCTATTTAAAGAGCTGTTTGCACCATGGGGCTTCCAGAGCTGCGAACAGTTCATCTAAAAGTCTGGGGCCACTAAATTGTCCGCAGCAGACAGATGGGAGCCTCAGGTATCTATTGATACCTTGGGCTCTCTGGTGTGAGCAGATATTTAACCCTGCACACACCATATCTGCAGGGTGTTCTATGCTGCCCTGCAGGCTTTTAATGCCACTTTATGCAGGACAACATCCAATGCCCTAATGGCTTTAAGGGATTACATTTGAAGAATCGCAGTTGCCAGTTGGAAATAATGGCATGAAGCTTACATTGTAAAATATACTGAAATATTTAAAAAAGGGGAATAAATTCCATGTGAGACCCGAGCTGCTACACCACTAGTGTGGGTTTTTTCTTTTACATTACACAAACCAAACCTGCTGAATACCTTGTGAAAATACTAAGTGATAAACAGTATATAAGTGGAGGGCTCAAAATAGATCTAAAATTACCATAAGCTCAGCCATTATACATATTAAGTTTACACATCTGATATGTTGTATTAGGAGTCAGTTTATATTTATTTTATACATTTTAAAATGTTCATTTTTTTTTTCTCAAACTACTGAAGGCATTCTTTTTTTTCTTCTTGTCTAAGAGACCATATGTAAAAACAAAACAGACAACAGCTTTAATTTATACTGCAACGTCCAATAAATACAATTATATAAAATTATATTCACTTAAATTCTGAATAAATAACTATAAATAGTAATATTGCATATATGCTGAAATATTTATTTAGTAATGCTCATCACCAGATAGGCACATCATTCCATTTTACCCTGTAGTAAAGTGGTCACTATGTTCATGAGCAAGTATTGGGGTATAAAACTCATAATAGCCAATCTAAGCCAGTGTGCCACATTCCATAGCCTGGAGAGAGAGTCTGGCTCTGCCACAGTTACATAACAAATCCATTTAGACAAATATAAAAATGTCATATTTAATTTGCCTAGTGTGTAATGCCTGCTCTGTGCTTTACTTCCCTATAAGGCTCAATGAGTTTTCTTGCTGTAGTTTTTCTCTGATATAATTGATTAATTAATAGTGCCAGCAAGCATCCTGCAATTACTTTCTGTGTGAGTTACTTCCTGCCATCAGCATTAGATTTTCATCTTGGTTAATGTAGCAGTTTGCCTGAGTGCCAGTGAATACAATGTGAAGAGGAAGGGACATATTACTTCACTGTTATATTCATTTAGAAATGATTTAAGGAATTAAGACATGTGTTAATATTCCTAGGATCTCATGTAATTATTGCAATATTGTTCTTTTGTTAAATGTAACAAGTAAGTATCATTTATGATTTGTTCCATATTTAAAGAACGCCAGCATATTCTGTAGCACTTTAGCGAGGAGCCTGCCTGTGAGGTTCAAATCTAGCAATTACAGCACTTTTATACAAAGTACATTAAACCAGCTTGTGAGTTTATAATCCTAAAGAAACACTTCAAGCACCAATGTAGTAGCCAGGGTGCTAGGAGTGTCCTGGCACTCTACCAGTGTGAGTATCCTGACACCCTAGGCAATCCTGACTATGTTTTTTTCCTCCTTATTTGTTGAAAACCCAAGCTTCTACACCACTGTTTTTTCCTTTACATTACACAAACCAAACCTGCTGAATACTTTGTGAAAAAGTGATAAAGACCACCTCTGGTATATATATAGATGGCTCAAAATAGATATAAAATAGACATCAAGCCCCAGTGCCAGCACAGACTTATCAGGATACTGGCTCCACCTCCAGGCTTCCCCTGGGGGTCGTGTTAGTAAGGGTGTGCTGTTCCCCGAGGTTGAGTTCCACCATCCTAATCAACCACACTAACTTTTGTCTAGAAAGATCGACGTGACCAGAGTTGTCAAACTGTTTTTAAATGATTTAACAACTGACACTTGAAGGGCACACCTGGCAGAGGGCTGTCATGGTGCTTGGAGTGTTCTTTAAAGATTATGAGGGGGAGTTGAGACAATAGGTTTTAGGGCATTTATAGCATTTCAAAAGTTGTTAAATTGTGAAGTTATTAAATAACTAAGTGAGATTTAGACACCTGTAGAGATATGCTACAAAGGTAGACTGTACAGAGGGTGGGTGAGATAATGCTTCCTAAATATAAGGGTCAGTTGCAGGTTAAAGTGGAGCTAAGAAGATAAGGAAAGAGAGAGGGTAATACTAGGATGTTAAATCCAACTACATCCTAATATTACCCTCTCTCTTTGATGTACGCATTTTTTTTTAAGTGCATTGTGGAGTTGAGCAAGAAAGGGGAAGGGGGCAAACACGTGCAGTGCACAATGTAAATTTTAGCCAGTAATCTCCCTGAATATGCAGACAGGTTATAAGTAATATGCAGCTATTGAATACTTTGCTGTTTTGAATGGTAGAGTGAATATTGGGATTAGTTGCAGATGAAAATGGAAGGAAAAGAAAAGAAGTGAAGGGAAACAGTAGAAAAAATATGGCCATATCAAAGATTGGCATAACCCAATTATCTCCTGTTTGATTCTTGGTTACCCCAGAGAAAATAAAGGCAGGCAATCACTGGATTCAGAGTACTAGCAGGGTACTTTGCAGGATTAAGTGGTACTTAGAGTAAAATGCTGTGGACAGTAACCCTCAGCCAGGATTGCAGTTACAGTCCATAGCACCTAAATAGGGATTAACCTATTATCAGTTTTGCCGATATTATCATCCAATATTCCGATTTTTTTTTTGTAAGTATCGGCCAATAATCACCAGCAATACCAATAATGAATGAGTTGGCCGGCGCGTCCATAAGGCAGCACAAGCAGCCGCCTCCGGGCGCACTGGCCCAGGGGGGCGCTATATCGGAGTGACAGGCAGGAGGGGGCGCACAGCGCTCCTTCCTGCCAGGCACTCTGTGTAGCGTGGCCAAGCGGAGCAGTGCACACCGTGGTACAGGAAATTATGTGTCCTGTACCCGGCTGGACTGAAAGGAAGTGCTCACTGAGAGAGTACAGGTACAGGAAACCGAATCTCCTGTACCGCGGTGCGCACTGCTCCGCTCAGCCACACTATCAGGAGACACACCGGAGACCAAGGAGGGGAGAGAGAGGGGCACTAAGGGACAGGGGGGAAGGGGGCGTGGGTGTTAAGGATACTATAGGCTGGGGGTGGTAGAACACTCTGGGACTGAGGGTGGTAAGGAACACTATGGTGGAGGGGAGGTGGTAAGGAACAATATGGGGGAGGGGGGATGGAAAGAACACTATGTAAGGAGGGGTTGGTAAGGAACACTATGGGACAGAGAAGGGGGTGTGAAGAACACTATGGGGGAGGGGTTGAAGAACACTATGGGACAAGGGAGGGGGTTGAAGAACACCAGTGGGGAGAGAGGAACATTAAGTGAGGACACTCAGGTACAGGAAGGGAAGGGAAAAGGAACACTGGGGTAGGGACCACTAAAAGAGAAGGGAGAGGAACAGGGGAATGGGAGGGGGGGGGCACTAAGAGACAAGTAAGGGGTGGGGAGGGAGGAGTTCCTCATATATTTACACACAAACACACTGCATCCACTAAACAAACACACACACTGAATCCACAAACCACACTACATCCACTACACACAAACACACACACTGAATCCACTACCCACTCTGCATCCACTACACAAACACACACACTGTATCCATTACCCACACTGCATCTACTACACACACAAACACATTGCATCCACAACACAAACACAAACATTGCATTTACTATTCAAATACTCTTACTGCATCCACTACACTCACATATAAATATTATTGAAAACATTAAAAAAAAAATCTGACTAGCATGTATATTTTGTGCATTTACCACTTAATAAAAAAAAAATTTGCAAAACAAATATACAAATATGGTAAATGTACAGAATATCGGAAAGCTATCGGCTATCTGCCTGAAAGTTCACAGATTATCGGTATCGGCTCTATAAAATCAATATTGGTCGGTCCCTACACCTAAACATGATAAATTGTATAACAATATATGTGCTCTTAATAACGACACTTTGTTCATACCCTGTCCTTTTTCAGTGGCGATAAGATGCAGCAAGAGTACTTCTAATCCACAGGAAGCAGTGCAGATGCTGTCCTCGTCTCGTCTCAATCTGCGTGGTTTGTCCTCTAAAGCAAAGGTTAGTTGTGGGACAAAATTTGCAAGCATGGAATGTTTTAGGAACGGACTTTGAATTTGAATGTGAATGTTACACAGTGCTATTCTGCCAATGTGTTCAAAGCAATCATTTTGTAAAAGATGGTTAAGCCATAGGAATGCTAGTGCCCATGGCTTCCCATTCAGGAACCCCATTGATAAGTTACTATTTAAAGCACCCAATCTTTTAAAAAGCAGTGTGAGTGTAGGCAGCACCACCCAATCACCTATCGAAACAAATCAACTCAACTACACATATAAAAAGGTTACATATCCAAAACTTCTCAGTATGCTCCTCAAATCGGAAGAACAGGATTGGTTGAGAGATTTATATATTGAACTTGCCAAAAAAAAAACTGATTTTGAAGGCATCACTGCAAAAGCAACAAATACTAGTGATTAATACTAGGATTACATTTCTATTTTCTCTTTCATCAAGCACTGTGACTAGTTTTGTGTGTTATCTGTATTGGTCTGTGAATTTATTGTCTGGGTGAAGAACGCTGTCTTAAGTTATTGAATATTTATTATTTGGCCTTCCAAAGAATGCATACAATAGACTTTACCAACCACGCTGAAGATAAGTTACTGTTTGATCAGGGTTGTGTGTTTTTGGCTAGTATAATATACATATGATTTGATTGGAAACCTGCAGCCAAAGCATTTAAAACATGGTACTTTTTCCTGTTTGTTTAGCCAAGTCTGAAACTGTAAAAATTAGGTAAGGGAGGTTTGCTTTTAGCTATTTTAATTTTCAAAAAATAAAATAAACCTTGTTAGCTGTATTTTCGTTTTGTTTTGCATTTACATGTTTGTAAGGCTGTCTGCTTTAGCTTTGCACTCAGTGTAAATGTCCCATCAGGGGCAGATCCAGAACCAAACCAGGGTCACTGGTGGTGAGCTGTAGCAGGGTAAAAAGGGCTGTATTGGAAAGTTAGTGGACTCTAGTGTAGGGAATAGGAGGCTGGACATACATGCAGCCACACACAAGGGCATAGAAACACAGTAACACACAGATACACACAAATACAAACATATAGCTACACTTACACACACTGAAACATAGAGATTCACATATCTACACATGCAAACACACACAGATACACATACACACACTGGCACAGAGGTACACACATTCACACACTGGCACACAGATATACAAACCCATACCTACATATATACACACATACCTACACATGCACACTGGCACACACAGACAGATATACACACATACACACTGACACTCACAAATATAAACTGACACACACAGATACACACACGTAGATACACAGACACATACACCTACTCACAGATACCTACACACTGACACTCACATACATATACAGATACACACATAACTGCACATACACATTGACACACACAGATACACACCTACACACAGATACACACTGACACTCACATATACACACATACACATACCTAAACATACACACTGGCACACATACAAATTTCAATTGACATTTGCTAACCACCCCCCTGCTGCCATACATTTTGGTTGCAGAAGGCGACTTTCTGGGGGTGGCTGATGCTGATGGGAGTCTGAGCTGACTTCCTGCAGAGCTCTCCCTCCTCTTTCAGTTGCATCCTCAGTGTCTTCCCAGCCGAGCGGTCTATAAGCTGGGAGGAAGTAACAGTCACTTCCTCCCAGCACTCCCTGCTAACATTAAAGGTCTGCCAAAGAGCTGCAGCACCCGACCGTGCCCCTGATGAGGTAGTTCCACTTTTGGGAGCTGCATTATTTTCTTGCCCAGTTAAGTGTGTTTGTACATATCTCTACTAAACATTTAACTTTAGAAATGCTTCAATAATGTATACTTTGATGAAGTAAAAAAAAAAAAAAGCTTTTATCAACACAATTTGACATTTCCTTTAAAAACGTTTATGTATCTAGAGCAGCAGAATGCGTACTATGTACCGTATTCAAGCTTTGCCACCATACCATAAATATTGAGTATTTAATAAAGATAGAATCTATAAAAAATCTCGCATTGACTTTGTTGGAGTTTAATTACAATCCCAGTGCAGTCAAAAGATATCATAGGACAAACTATGGGCTACTCTGTCTTATGTTAAAAGCTGAATGTGACTAGACTTGACAAAAGGTGATGCTGGTGGAGACTGTGGCAATTATCTTATCAGGGATCATCACTAAGCTTAGCTATGGAAGGCCCTGCAGCCTCTCGCATTGTGCGAGAGTAAAGCACTGACACAGGTGAAGACAGAAGATGGCTGTGCTTGCAGGGACAGCATCATGTAAGTATATCTAGCTTCCACCCCCTCCCAAAATATTAAGAAAATATGCAAAGACCTTTGAAGGTGACAGAGCCGCTTTAAATAAAGGTTAGGTGACTGTGAAGGCTAAAGGCTGTGGGAAAAAATAATTCAGGGACCTATGGGTATTATAACAACTGTCAGACCAAAACCTCTGGAATCATTTTCCAAGTGGAATAAAATCATTCATTAGGCAATAAAAAAAAAATGCCAAAAAAAGGTGATTATAACACACTTTGTGTGAAGTACTTCATAAAAAAAATATTGAAATAACTTCTTATGTTAAAAGACAAATCAATGCAGGTTCTGTTAACTTACAGAGTAGCTTCATTCATATTTCAATATTGAAACAGCTCACGGCTGCTTATGCTAGAGGTTTACAACTTATGCATGTAGTTTAAAATCTGACATGGGTTAGGGAAAGCCATAACAAATTGAGCTGCATATAGCTGCAGGGATATGAAAAAAAATCTCTGAGGCATTGATGAATAGGATGAAGGAAAATAGAGACAGGGAGGTCTTTGCACCATCCATAATGCATAAGTGGAATCTGTCCTTGTAGTGACCTTTTTAAAGGGGTAGTCAACCTGGTCTCTACCGCCTACTAGTGGGCAGTTTGGGATTTCAGATGGGCGGTGGTGGGTTCTGCAGAAAATGCCCAGTGGGCCTGGATGGCTGTGGACCAAAGCCGGCAGGGAAGATCCTTTCATCTCCCCTGATGGCCTGTGCAGAGCCAGCCTTGCTGTAAGCCCTCTCAGGCTGGTGAGGAGATCAAAGATCTCCCCCACCGGCCTGCTGGGACTTAGTTCCAGCAGAGGGAGGGAAGGGTCTGGGAGGCTCTGTGTTCCACCCGCAAGCAGGCTGGTCGGAGCATTGCCGCACGTTACCATGGCAACGCTCCAATACAGTGCTGTGCTCGCAGGAGGACAGGAGAGTCAGCCTGCAGCTGGAGAAGCTGCAGGCTAAAGTGAACATGCCACCACTGGACCACCAGAGCTTGCAGCATTATGTCCCCCCTCCCTGGTAAAAGGTAAAAAGAAGGGAGGGAGAGACATTAAGATTTTTTTTTCACATCTCACCCACCTGTGCACGCTTCACACCCCTCACACGCACTGCCCCCCTCCAACACACACAGCACCTCACAGACACACATAGAAAAAAAAAAAGTAGAATAGAAAAAAAGGGGAAAAAATAGATACGTTTAAAAAAAAAAATGGCACTTGCACTACAAAATTATTTACTGCGGCACTGGTGGGCGATATTAAATTTTACCATCAACAAAGATGCAAAAGTGGGCGGTAGGTATTAAAAGGTTGACTACCCCTGATCTACTCAGCAGAGGAAAGTCAAGCCTTGTTTACACCAAGTACAAGTCTTATATTGGCTTTCCATTGTTCAGTTAGTAATTTGCAATTGATGATGCAGAAGCTTAAAGGAACACTAAGGGGTACAAATGTGTATGCCTGACCCTACTATGTTAAAAATGCAGTTTAGGCTCATGACCACCTTTAATAACTATTAAAACATTTATTCTCCTGGCACTAGCCCAGCCATCAATCTACCTCCTTGGCTAACATATAGGAAAGCATTGATTTGGCTGAGATCGTCAATTCAGATGATCTCAGCAAAGGAGTCGAGGTGTAGCCAAATGCCACCCTGGCCAATCAGCATCGCCTCGTAGAGATGCATTGAATCAATGCATCTCTATGGGGTAAGTTCAGAATCTCCATGCATAGCGTGGAGACACTGAACGTGCAGCACTGACCTTTGAAGTATCTCTAGTGGCCGTCTGAGTGATTACCACTGAAGGTGTCCCTATGGAGAAATGTAAACACTGCCTTTTTTTTCTGAAAAGGCAATGTTTACAGTAGAAAGCCTGCAGACACATGCTATACTCACCAGGACAACTACATTAAGCTGTAGTTGTTCTGGTGACTACAGTGTCACTTTATGCACCGAAGAAGGGATGGCAGGAAGACCAGATGTCTTTGTAGTTTGCAATATGTACAGGACCAGGACAATAAATAAAAAGTATGTTAGTTAAAACTCCAGCAAGGTTATTTGCTAAACACCAAACGTTTGTGAATTAAATCCAAATGGCAAAATTGAGGTTAAAAGAGTCAAGCTGTGACAAGAACTGAGTTAGATATTATTTCTATATCAGCTGTTTTAGCTTACGTTTTGCTAATCAGATTTTCTATTGCTACAATTCATAGTTTGATTAAATACCCTGCAGGTGTATTTATTAATACATTGTGTAAAGTGACACGTATAGCACACGTTTCTCACCATGGTGTAACAATATGCATACCAACTGTTTGCTAGTATTAACATAATGGGGTAGGGTAGGCACCATAACTACTACATGCCAATGTAGTGGTTATGAGGGCATTGGGCTTTGTCCACAATTTCCCATTTCTTGGTCTTTGACCAAAACTGGCAATCCCTAATTCACCCACACCTTGGATATGGGGTATTGTTATAGCAGAAATTCCACTTCTGCATTTGCAATAGCAATTTTGTCTAAATATTAAAGCCTTTCAGTGGCTAAATGCATCAGCTTATTCACTCAGCCAAAGAATGGTTTTAAAATGTGGATGAAATTGATTATTTCTAATACAAAAGTGGACATAACATAATAGCAAAATCCAAGCCGGGGATCCGGTTGTGGTTGTGGGGTCCTCAGTGACCCATCTGTTTTGGCCAAGCCAGTCAAATATGCTGCCACCTGCAGTTAAATGGCACCATAAACACTATTACAGTGTAGTGGTTATCTGCCTGGACCACCCCTTTAGTGGCACTCATTTGATCACGTGTTTTGACCAGATACATTTCTGGTGTTTTGATTAACTGACATATCACGCAAAATGGCAAACAGATTTTGCAGCAATTTACAATATAGTTGGTGGTATCCTGTCCAGTATGCAATCAAAAGAACAATATTTTGTATACATTTCTAGATTTTTTTTTATTTTTTATAAACAGGAGGAATATAAGTCTTGCACACCATAAAAATCATCGCTTTGTGGTGTCCACTGGAGTGCAAATTTAATATTCTTCATGTACTTCCCATGCTCACCCTGTTAATATGTATATTGGGGCTGTCTCCGTCAAATGCCTTGTTGCACCAGTGTATGTTTTTTACAGTTCAGTATAGTTGGGGTTAAACTGCCATTGTTATAGTTGCGTGTGAATTAAGTTTGTTAAATAGAGTAAATTGTGGTATCTCTTGTAAGCATGACACCCTATGATCTTACTGTGTACTGTGCACCAGCCTTAACTCTATTCCCCTGGTTTAATTATAAAGTAACAACAGGAAATTCCATTCTACTGACCATGCTAGGTTCAGTTTCCTAACTATGTTATTGAGCACTGGTTACTGCTACCATAACCCATGCACCAATTCCTGGAAGTCATTTTTGTTTTTTCTTTCTTTTTTCTCTGCATATTAGTATATGTGCAGCTTTTTAGGAATCTCACTGTAAGACTTCATAATCTGCTTCCACTAGACACATAAGCAGCTAGTAATGTCCATCCATGGGATAGGCAACGATTTGTCATGATTTCCATTACCCTTACATACAGGTAGGAAAATTCCCACAAAATGAGGTTAACAGACAGAATCAAAGTCAAGTGTAACTGAGGTCAGGAATACAGATATACGGATAAACTAGAAACAAACCAGGCAGGATAATAGAAATACACTGGTCAACATACAGGCCAGGTGAGGTTACCAGAAGTTCACAAAGTCAAAACTAAAACAAGGTCAATAACAGGAAATCAATATAGAGTCACTGGAAGCACTAACGTGTATGCAAACCAGAAACCACGATAGGGCAATAAACAAGGGCCCAAATTACCTTTATTTAGGCTAACACACTTTCTGATTGGTCCAGGCCATGTCTGCAACTCCAGTTTGATACAATATGGGGACGCCCAGATGATTTCGTCACTTTAAGGGCAGGTGGGCGGGAGTGTGTGACGTCCCGCGATTTGAATACATAGAAGACTTGCCAATATACCCGGCAGCGTCTAAACTCTTTTTACATGGAAAAACAGAAGCCTAGAGGGAGCTGTTCGCAGGGCCAAAGGTAAGTATACTCTATTTTATATTCAGACTGCATGGGGCATCCAGCGGCTCAAGGAGGGAAGCCGTGTGGGCACCAGGTGCAGGTAAGTCTGTGACAGAAGCTCCCTGGGAGGATATGCCCACTGGGTGTGAAGGACCCAGCTACATTCTTCAAGACTATATAACTCCAATGGACAAGGTACCGAAGACTACAATAAGGAATCTAGAGTCAAGGATAGCAGTGACCTTGTATTTCTCAACCCCCTCAACAAAAACAGGAGGCGGAGGAGCACAAGGCAGAGTAAAACGATTGCACACTAGAAGTTTCAACAGGCAAAAAGACATTAGGCATACGCATGGAATAAGGCAAGTCTAAGGCATATGAAACAGTGTTGACCTTGCGCGGGATGCGGAAAGGACCAGTAAGATAAGGAGCAAACTTAATGGAAGGTACTTGGAGACGGATGTTCTTGGTAGAAGGCCACACCCAGTCACCCACTACATATGAAGGAGCTGCACGAGGTCTCTGAGCAGAATCAACCAAGAGCTGGTGTACCTGCTCCTTATTGCTATGCAAACCAGCCAAGTGCTTATCCAGAGCTGGCATTCCCCATGACAAGAACGCAGTCATGAGAACAACAGGATGTCTACCATAGACAACGTAAAAGGGCTAGAACCGGAGGATTCATTAGTAGCGCTATTGCGAGCAAACTCCGCCCAAGGAAGCAGGTCAACCCAGTAATCTTGATGATGTGAAACGGGGCAACACAGATACTGTGTTAGCACATTCAGCAGCTCCATTAGTCTGAGGATGGTAGGCGAAGGAAAAGGACAACTCAGTACCCATCACTGAGCAGAAATACTTCCAGAAATGGGCTATAAGAATGAAAAAAGGAATGCTAGTGTGTCCATTAAAAGGGAGCAAGTCCCCAATAAAGTCCATAGCAAAATTGGACCAGGGTAAAGGTTGGAGCAAATCACAAGGTAACCTGTGAACAGTTTTGTTAGCAGAACAAATATCATAAGCTTGCACATATTATTTTATGTTCCCCTTTAGGGAAGGCTGCCAGTTGTCATGTGAAATGAGGTTAATGGTTTTGGTTATACCGGGATGCCCTGTGGGCTTGCTCTCATGACAAAATGACATAACCTCCATTCTGGCCTCAGGGGTGACAATTAACTGATTGTTAGGGTTGTTATCAAGGGAGTCCGCTTGAGAAAACATGATGCAATTTAACAATGAAGAGGATACAGAGAGAACTGATGAAACTCTTCTCTGGCTTTTCTTCTTCACTTGCATTAAACTGCCTGGACAAAGCATCGGCGTTGGCATTTGTAGTCTATTTGTAATTATGAAATTGGACAAGAAGAGAGACCATCTCGCCTGTCTAGAATTCAGCTTTTTAGCCTCTCCAAGAGCAAGAGCTTCTTATAATCGGTTAATACCATGATAGGATCTTGGGAATCCTCTAGGTCTAGGAGATGGCGCCATTCTTTTAAAACTGCAATAATGGAGAAAAGTTCTCTATTCTCAATATCATTGTTCTGCCTGCGAGAGTTTACTAGAAAATAATCCACATAGGTGCAATGGTTGGTCAGGGGACAAGCGCTGTGAAAGAACATCACCAACTCCTATCTCAGAAGCATCATCTTCCAATACAAAAGGTTGCTAAGGATCTGGATGTCTGAGGATAAGAGCAGAAACAAAAGTCCTTTTTAGGCTCTCAAAAGCCTTGGTTGCTTCAGGGGAACAAGCATACTGGTTCGAACCCTTCTTAGTGAGGTTTGTAATAGGGGCTATGACAGAAGAGAAATTCTTTATACATCTTCTGTAGTAATTCACAAAGCCTATGAACCTTTGTATAGGTTTTCAAACCCTGAGGTAAAGGCCATTCCATTACGGAAGACAATTTCTTAGGGTCCATACTGAATTCAGAGACCAAGATAGCAAAACACATGAAATTGACTTCTGATTGATCAAACAAACACATCTCCAGTTTACAGTACAAACCATTTTTAAGAAGTGTTTGCAAGACCCTAGAGACATGTATATGTGTATTTTCATCAGAGAAGTAAATTAGAATGTCATCCAAGTACACAATCACAAAGGAATGTAAGTCATTAATAAAAATCCTGGAAACCCGCAGGAGCATTACAAAGACCAAAAGGCATGACGGTATATTCATAATGTTTGCTTCTGGTATTGAATGCGGTTTTCTATTCATGACCTTCCTTAATGCGAACAAGGTTATATGCACCCCTCAGATCCAACCTCAGTAAAGACAAAGGCCCCTTTTAACCTGTCAAATAGCTTAGTAATCAGGGGAACAGGGTATGCATTTTTAATCGTGATTTTACTTAGTCCTCTATAGTCTGTGCAAGGGCATAGATCTATGGAAGATCTATGTATGAATCTCTTTTCAAAAGATTCTCCATGATAACGCTCACGGGAAGACAAAGGATAAACTCTTCCTTTTGGTGGCATAGTACCTTGTAGGAGTTCTATGGAACATAAGACCTGTGAGGAGGTAATTTGCCTGCCTTTCTCTTTAATGTGTCTGTAAGGGTAAGGTATGCAGGTAATGGCTTGACCTTGTTCAAATATCTCTCCTGGCATATATCACTAAATGAGATTATTTGTCCTTGTCCCCAGTCAGTAGATGGGTTGTCAACCACTCGCACAGTAGCGACCTGCTGGTAAAGCACAGAAACACATACCTGAGCATGTGCACTTGTGTAGGAATTATCGGCCGGCAAAAGCTTTCTAGTAAAGAATAGCAACAGAGTCTGGCCTTAGAAAGTAAGACAAAATAAATAATGGACCTTATGTCCCATGTTAAACTAGAAAGGAACCCATGGTGCTTGGTTTAATCACCAAGCTGTGACTTTCATATTTCAGCAAGGGTGTATTTATGACAAAGGTCCTAATGGAATGCTGTAAGTGACAAGTGGTGACTGCAAACAGGTCATATAGCCACCATCCACATTCTGAATATCAGCAACATAGCCTACATATTAAGGAAACAATACATAAAGCAACCTTTGTGTACGGGTTTATTTACCCTACTAATTTTCCATTCAGATATAATTTAGTTGCATTTCTGAACAACTGCCTTTGAGACCATATGGTAGCCCAGGAATGAGAATTACCCCCATGATGGCGTACCATTTGCAAAAGTAGACAATCCAAGGTATTGCAAATAGGGTATGTCCAGTCTTTTATAGTCGCAACTTAGTCACAAACACTGGCCAAAATAAGCGTTCAGTTTCGTTTTTTGCATTTTTCACACACAGCAAATATGAAAGCTAACTTTGGCCAGTGTTTGTGACTAAGTGGCTACTAAAAAAAGACTGGATATACCCCATTTGTAATACCTTTGGCTGTCTACTTTTGCAAATGGTATGTCATCATGGGGGTAATTTTCATTCCTGAGCTACCATATGGTATCAAAGGCAACATAACCAGTCTGGCAAATTTCAATGTGTATAAACTGAAAAATGTAATGTGCAATATTTGACCCTGTAACTTTCCAAAACACCATAAACCCTGTACATTGGGGGTAATGCTTTACTCGTGAGACATCGCTGAATACAAATCTGTGTACTTTATTGCAGTAACAGCTAACCGTATTGTGACATTCACAGTTAAAATGCCATGCAAAAAAAATAAAAATACAACTTTCTTAAATTCTCAATTTCTTTTTATATTTTATTCATATTAAATTGTTTAATATACAAATATTTGATGAAACATGAAAGCCCTGTTTCTCCTGAACAAAATTATATGTGATAAGTGTGGATGCACATAATATGAAAGAGGTGAATTACGCCTGAACAGACATATAGCGCAAATTCAAGGTTAAGTTTTGTTAAGTACACAGATTTGTATTCTGCCTGAGTCCTTAACCCCTTAAGGACACATGACATGTGTGACATGTCATGATTCCCTTTTATTCCAGAAGTTTGGTCCTTAAGGGGTTAAGGATACTGGCAATGTAATTGTTGTCCTGTTGCTCAAAAGGAAGCAAGGATGAAAACACATACCATCTAGGCTAAGGAAAGACAGAAATTCCTTCCTAAACTAAAATAAAACTTCTCAGATGACTTTAAACAAAGGATCACACCATTTTTATTTTCCTTGATTAGACGTTGCATTATTTAGCTCAGAGATGCTCAACTAGAAAAAAAAACAAATATATAATATTTCCACAGCTATTATGCATTTTACATAGTTGGTGCAATGTGTTAAAGGGTACTCTCATTATTAATCTTGTTAAATGTTCTTGTTTTTATATATTATTATTATTATTATACATATATACATATATCCCTTCCATATAAATTTTGAAAGGATGGAGATGAAGAAGTGCTTGGGTACGTGTTTAGGATCGTCTGAAATAAGTGTAAGTGAGTAGATTCATCTTGATTGTGCTGATCCTGCCTAACTTGGACAGATGGTGGAAGGACCACGAAATTCTGCAACGAGAGAGGATAAGGGTTACATTTCTATGACACAAGGAGGAGAGGTCCATGGATAGCCAGATGCTTAAATATTTAATTTTGTCCAAAAAAACAGCGGAAAACTAATTCTCAATGTATCAACTTGAGCTCTGCCATTGGTGACATTTAAAATGTCAGATTTGTGCATATTGAAATGTTTGTTAGACATGGCCCTATAAGAGCAAAGGAGGGCTTCCGGGCTGGGGACAGACCCCTTGGTGTTAGAGAAATCTCCATATGTCAAGACCTTGTGTTCAACAGATGTATGTGTAACGGATCACCTGGCACCCTGACTGGGTACCTCCGTTGATGGATGCTTCTAGCGCTTTCCGAGGGCGCCAAGCTCTCCACCTGACACCATAACCACTGCAGACCCACGAACTGCCGCAGCTTGGTTGGGGTCTCACCGTCTCCAACCACTCTGGACCCAAGACCAGGGTCCAGCTTCCAGTAGGTCGACCTATCTGAATTCCAGAGAGCAGGAACAGAAACAAGCTCTTAACAGAGCTTAGTGATTATAGCAATCCCCAGAGTGTAGTTCTCCAATCCCCCAAACATGAGCCAAAACTTCATGAAAGTACAAGATGATCTGTTTAATGAGCACTAAAGGACTTTCTTTTATACAAGTTTTTCCACAAGGTTACCACCCACATGGGCCTTGTGGAACATCCAATCAAACACATTACAGTACAGTCAGACACTCCCAGCCCTGACACACAAACCCTCCCCTCTGCCTGTGATATAATTACTGAACACAATGGGATAACTCAATTATCACAGGCAGGAAAATATACAGTTTATACAATATTCATAACTTCCCAACCATACATGCAATTCACATAAAATTCACATATTCTGAACCAGCATAAGCAGTATACAAACATATGTCAAAACATACAAATTGGTCCAGTGGTTCAAAAGTTAGGTAGAAGTCCTATTTGAACGACTGCAAGCATGGCTTTCCTGCCCAAAACAGTTCCACAGATTTAGGCTGTGCAGCCAGTCTATCTTCTCCTCTATCCTGGAGATAATTGGCTTAAGTGGGTGTGGTAATTTAATAATACCCAGGTACAGAAAATATCTCCATTTACAACAGTAAAAATACATAATTCCTATTATACTGAACAGAACCCAAGCTATCTGGGAATAGCATTCAACCTATTCCCAGATAGCCTGGATCTGAGCGCTCAGATCCCATGAACAGATAAAATCGCGATGGGGTTAAAGTTTAGCAAGGGCTGATGAGAGATTGAGGAGGGACAAAGCAGCCAGTTTAAACTGGTCTGGCAGTGTCCCTGGGACAACGCCCTGCTGGAGGAACAATAGACAGGAAAAAGGGGAGGGGAAGAGGCACATTTTGGAATTAAAGGGGAAGAAAAAGTGTGTTACAATCCAATATGCCCAAATAATGTGTTTAAAGGGCCATACACCCCAGGGCCATAGTCATAAGGCAGGAGGCTGGCAATCAGGTTCCTCCAAAAGCCAGGGGCAAAGGGCAGTTGGTCACATAAAAAGCCAGTGACAAAAGGCAGTTTTTCACAGTATATCTGAAAACCAAAATATCCAGGTGTAAACGTATAGCTGAAATAAGAAAGCTAACCCTTTGGTGCTGTAAGCATTCTGCACCTCCACTGAGAGAGCACAGTTTATCTGGATCATCGCAGAAGGTGCGCATTACAAAGCCCCAATACATTTAGGTATAGTCTCTACTAAACACATTTTCCTCAAAATGCCTACATGTAGTGGCAATCCACCCAGTCAAAAGCTTTTTAAGCAGTAATGAAATGTAGTTGGAGGGGGCAAGTTGATAACGTAGCCAGGTGCATGTTGTTCAAACCCCTTTGGGTACAATCTATCACCTCCCATCCAAACCAGAAACCTGATTGATCAATGTGTACCAATGAAGGTAAGAATTCCCAAATGTGAATAGCAAGTAGACAATTAACAGAGCAGGAGATAAAAATGTATACGTTAAACACATAATGTAATGAGCGAATTTTAAAGAACTGAGCTTTTTTTTTTTCTTCAGGAAGTATAGTGGGAGGCTGTGTTCACAAAGGATTATTAGAACTTTTTAGCTGTGCTGGGCTTGTAAAAATTCAGAAATTAGGATAATTTTTTTTATTATTTTTTAAATTCGTTGTGTTTACATATTTAGTTAAACACCGCAGCCTGGAGTGTACCATTAACACTCTTATAATAAAGAGCAAAGTCTTGTGTCAAAACAATATGTAAATTAAGTTTTGAGGCATTATGGTTTCTCAGTGGAACTTGCACATGTAGTGCATTTTGGTGTTAAATCCTTGCTCATACTATTGTTATCAATCGATACCTGGGGCTCATCTCTGTCAGCTGAGACAATTTTTAGTGTCCCCAGTTAGTTTATGGGCTAAATGCAGTGCTTAAAACTGCAAGCATCTCTTTAAATAGGCATTTAAATGCCTAGAGATATATCACGGTGTGAGCAGAGTTAAATCCATGTTCACACCAGAAAACCCAGGTATCAACGGCTACCCCTCTGTCAGCTGTGGCCTTTCTTAGTGGCCCAGACTGACTGGTAAGCTCTATGTAGTTGCTTGAAGTCAGCCCTGCATAGAGCTTTGGGTTGTGGGTTGTTTTACTGAGCACTTATGTTTGAATTTGATATGCACAATAGGTATGTTATTCTTTATTTGCATGCCTTATATACTGTTTGCACTTTACTTGTACTATTTTTATTAAATCTCTACTTAAAGGACCACTATAGTGCCAGGAAAACATACTCGTTTTCCTGGCACTATAGTGCCCTGAGGGTGCCCCCACCCTCAGGGACCCCCTCCCGCCCCCCTCCCTCACGGAGAGCTCTCCTCCTCCTCTCCGCCTCCGTTACGCCCCGCCGGCTGAATGCGCACGCGCGGCAAGAGCTGCGCGCGCATTCAGTCGGTCTCATAGGAAAGCATTTACAATGCTTTCCTATGGACGCTTGCGTGCTCTCACTGTGAAAATCACAGTGAGAAGCACGCAAGCGCCTCTAGTGGCCGTCAATGAGACAGCCACTAGAGGCTTTGGGGGAAGGCTTAACCCATTCATAATTATAGCAGTTTCTCTGAAACTGCTATAATTATGAAAAAATGGGTTAACCCTAGAAGGACCTGGCACCCAGACCACTTCATTAAGCTGAAGTGGTCTGGGTGCCTAGAGTGGTCCTTTAATAAATCTTTTTATGTGCAAGATTAACTTGGTGTGCTGTGGATTCTGGTGGTGGAACAGATTTTCCCATAAAGCACCCAATTTCTTCCTATCACACCACCCTTATTAAGGTGAGCGCTCACTGTAAAAATGTATATACAACTATCGTACTTAAAACCTCTCTAGTATGTTGGTGCCACCTTGTTCAGAGATCCACACGTTACACTACTGTAACACCTACTCTGTGGCCCCACCTTGCTCCTTCTCCTTTTTAACGCAACTGGCCCAGCCGAGGGACACTTCCTCAAGCAGGACTAGACTCCCTATGATACAGCATGATGGTTTCACTTCTAGCACTCTGTTGCCAGTAGGCGTGAGAAACACTTGCTGGGGTAGAACACTGTGATGAAGAGAAGAGATCCGCTTGTATTATTACTATTATTGATAAAGCGCCAACAAATTCCCCAGTACTTTCCACTGTCAGTCAGTTTTCAGGTCAGAGAGCTGACAGGCTGTGAAGGGTCCATATATTTAAAGAGCTTTTAATTATAATTTGTACATTTGCTAGTATTTCTGCTACGATAATGTACAGAAGAAATGTAAACTTGTATGTACCATGACAGGTTACATTTTAACAAATTAGCTAAAACTCAGCCTTAGTGAATAAGACAGTAAAGCTTTGCAATTAGGAACCATCACATTAATAACTCAGTGATTGAATGTGTCATTAAATTTTTCCATGGCATGAGCTTGAGTTATACAGAATAGCTGCATGCTCTACTGTTTTTATATTTCTTTTAATTAAGAATGTTGGGAAAAGATACAAAACAAGTGCTCAATAATATTTTTAAAGTGGTTCTGTTAAAAATACACCCCCCCAAAAAATCACTACTTACAATTTTTCCTACACTTGACAAAATGTGTCAAAGGCGTAGCTGCCGCTGTCCGCTTTTGTCATTTTAACCCTCAATAGAACTCAGTATTGTTCACTCGCACATGCGCAAGAGTACAAAACTGACAGGGGATCCTGGTATAGGAAGCAGCTTTACAGGACCGGAAGGAAGACCATGGCCGTAGTCGTGAGGGACCGGTTCAGGTAAGTAAAACTCGCCTTCCCCTGTATTCCACAGCTACCAGCTTCCCATCGAAGAAGTCACCGTCGGTGACAGATATGGTGACAGAGCCGCTTTAATCTCTTAAAGCCTCCCAAAGTTCCATCTTGATTTACATTGCTGTTACATGCCCTGTAGACTACATGTAACTCTGACAATTTGGAACCGAATGATGTAACTTAAGGCGCCATGTAGAAACGTGGCCAAGCTTGCCTCCATCTTCCATGCCTATATGAAGAATCGAGAAGGAGCCACAAACATGGTTACCTGCCTAAGGCACTGCGGGATCTTAATCCTGCTCTGAACAGGTAGAACCGGATACCTACCAATAGTTTGCAGTCCCCTCTTTCAGTTGTGAATACAAAACTATGCCAAAGCAACAGCAGAAATGTGTAAGATATATATCCTCCTGGGAACCGAGAAAATAAATTGTCTTCCAATTTCTTTCCATTTTTGATGAAAAAGGAAGAGGATGTTCCCAGAATCCCAGCCTATCATATAAAATATTACTGGAAAGCTCAGGATGTTCTCTTTACAATACAGCAGGGATTGATAGAGTAGCTCAAAAGAATAAAAGGAGATGTGAACAAAATGTCCAATAAAGAGGTACGGTCTCGGGAGGAGAACTATTCTTGGTGAAAAAAATCACAAATGATTGAGACCTGCTATTGATTTCCATGGTGATCACTCTTTATCTAGCACTTTTCTCCAAATTAACACCAGTTGTGCTTTGATAAATCTTACTCAGTAGAAGAATACATCAATAAAGACACTATGCAATAAATCATAATCATAAATCAATACTCGTTTGTTTTAGTTGTTTTAGGGTGGAAAAACTAACAGAAAAACATAGAGTAATCTATTGGGTGCTTATATAAATGTCGTATGAATAGACAGCCCCATATTTCCTAGAAAAATAACAATATAAATTGTGTGGGTGCATTAAAAGAGAAATAAGTAGATTGCAATGAATGAATATGTAATATAAAAGCCAAAATGGATTATGGTGAAATATTATCCATCGTTTTCCAAGGGTTAAGAGTACGTGCTTGAATGTTACATTATGGAATAAATTTACTTTTTAGACAGCAAAAGAGAAAAGCAGTCTGGGAGCTATTATTATTTCAGCTGCTTCAAGTAAGACAGTAGCAATGTAACCAAGCTTAATAAGTATTGTAAGCCAACAAACTGTGAGGTTATGAATGGAGAATTAATATCAGAAGGGACCATAGGCAAGAAATCACAATCCAGTGCTCACGCCTACTGCCTAACGTAGAGTGCTACGTATGTTAAGTTAAGGTGTCAGCTTTATTTTATTTATTTTTGTAATCATGTCTGGGAGTATTTGAACGAGACCTATCAGAGTCGTAGATTTGCCCTAGGGAAGATTTTATGGCCAAGGCCCTAGGTGTTGTCTTCGATCAACAACTATTAATGTCACAACTGCATTTCAGAGGCCACTGTACTTAGTTTCTGTAGTGCTGGCTCTGGGATAATTGCATTTGAAAGTAATGGAGCTCTGTTAAGAGTGGTCTATCAACTCAGAGGTCCACATCACACTAGTCCACAATGTTGTCAATACATGAAATAACCTCAGTAAATTGAGGGATTTATTTGCATGCTTCCATATGCAAAAATGCTATATTTGCTCCATGCAATATCACCACATGTGTATCAACCTTCTACAGGTTCTCAGCTCTACTTACCATCTGTAGGCAGTTCAGCATGCACTCCACAGAATGTCACCATGTGGTTTCTGATGCACTGACATAATGAGTTGTTGTATAGTTTTGCACAGGTGGATGTGGGTCTTCCATAGATAGATATGGTCAGGGGAGGGCTGGCAGCCTTAGGCCTGGGGGGCAAAACCAGTCAAGTGGCCCATTGCACCACCAAATCAGTTCACCATCCATGCCCACCTGGTTTTATAACGGATATTGATGTTATGCTAATCAGTAGCTCTTTGCCATACCCGCTCCTTCACGGCTCTGACTTTCAATGTTGTCAGAGCGCAGGCTGAGAATCTCTGAGCCTGTGCTCTGACTCACTAACTGAGCGCCAGAACCATGAGGGAGAGGATATAATATGACTGCACCTACTGCTGGTGCGCACCAGTGGACCACCAGCGAATCATTTAAATTGAATATTCTGGGGTCCCCAACTTGTGAGCTGTGTTGGCCGTCGGGCGCCTCTGTTGTCATGGCACCCTGCGTGACCGCACAGCTTGCACACCCCAACGGCTGGCCCTGCTGACACATACTGATGTTACTACTTAGAAATCCCTCAATATTAATATAGACATCAGAGTAAACACCAATAAACTATGCAAACAGAGCTGATCCCCCCAAAGATTTGCTTAATGGATTTGTTGTAAGATTAAATCATGCCTCCTCCTCTCCCTCTCCCATGCGCTGCACTGTAGGCTGGGAGGAAGTGAAGAGTAATCACATTCTCTCAGCACAGCGCCACCTGTGGCTGCATGGGGAACAGCTGTTTAATGTAATGCTTGCAGGATGGCCACCTGCCGCAGAACCTCTTAGTTCCCATCGCTGCAAAGGGCTCCAGGCACTGCTTGCTGTGAGTGTGAGCCACTGTAAATTAGGGGCAGAGGGCACTTGCACTGCGGTAAAGACAGGTCTGGGCAGGAGGAGAGTGCAGTGCAATCCCCTCCTGTGGGTCACCAGTAGACTGGTGCACCTGCCCAGGATCAGAGCCGATGCAAGGATTTTTGCTGCCCTAGGCAAAGGAAAAATTAGCTGCCCCCCCATGTGACATCACAATGCCCCACCTATATAATCTGCCATATGAACTAATGCCAAAGCTGCACACAGTGTGTGTTTACATTAAAAAGCCTGCAGGGACCGGCTATAGACACCAGAACTACTTCATTAAGCTATAGTGTCCCTTTAATGTGAGGTAAATGCTAGATTAGTGTCACTAATAATATACTAGATTGCCTACTTACAACCAGATGAGGATGATGATGGGCTGCGGTTTGGCTCCACTGGTCTGGTGTAGAAGAGGATCTCTGAAGGCTGTTTGTAACTGTGGTCACAAAATTCAAAGTTCTAGTAGAATGGGAAGCAGCTCCATTTTTTTGGGGCCCCTTAAACAGCTCAAGGTCTGGGTCCCAGGGCCTGACGGTGAGTATGCCCATAAAGCCCACCTAAAAGTCCACCTACATGTTCCACCCATGAGTTTGCTCACGGAGAGTGGAGTGTGTAGGGGATGTGTTATGTGTTATTGTAGAGGATCTAATGTGTGTGCTTATGGTATGTAGTGTATAGGGATACCAGTTTGTGTAGGTGATGCAGTGTATTTGTAGTGGAGGCAGTGTGTGTTTGTGTATAAGTGATGTATTGTGTGAATCTGTGTGTGTATGCATTAGGGATGCAAGGTGTGTGTCTGTAGTGTGTGCATTGAGTGTGTGTATGAAATGCATTGTGTTTCTGTGTATATGTAAGAGAAGCAGTGTGTGTGTTTGCATGTGTGTGTAAGGGTTGGCATTGTGTGTTTCTGTGTATGTATGCAAAGGATGCATTGTCTTTGTGTGTAATGGATGCATTGTGTGTTTCTCTGTGTGTAATGGAAGCATGTTGTGTTTCTGTGTGTGTAGGGATGCATTGTGTGTTTGTGTATGTATAGGGATGCATTGTGTGTGTGTGTGTGCGCGTAGTGTGAAAGAGCTCCCTGTCCTGCCCCCTGTCCTATAGAGCTCTCCCCTGCCCCTTAGTGGTCTCTCCCACCCCCTTCCCTAGCAGTCACTTCTCACACCCACACACCCTCCCTGTGCTCTTCTCATCCACCCCCCCAAACCTCCGGTATTCTTTTCAGTCCCCTCCCTCCCATGTGTTCTTCTCACTCCCCACCCCCCATGTGTTCTCCTCACCTCCCCCATGTGTTCTACTCACTCCCTCCACCCTCCCTGTGTTCTTCTCACTCCCCCCACCCTCCCTGTGTTCTTCTCACTCCCCCACCCTCCCTGTGTTCTTCTCACTCCCCCACCCTCCCTGTGTTCTCCTCACCAGCCCCTCCCTGTGTTCTCCTCATCTCCCCTTCTC
>OW240913.1:177004940-177026076 GCA_933207985.1 Pelobates cultripes
GGGTGGTGGGGTGGGGTTGATGGCGGAGGGGGTTGATGGCGAGGGTGGTGGGGGGGTTGATGGCGAGGGTGGTGTGGTGGGGGTTGATGGCGAGGGTGGTGGGAGAGAACCTACCTTTATTCCCTGGTGGTCCGGTGGGCATTACTTCCAGTCTGCAGCTCCGCAGAGCTGCAGAGGGAGATCAGCGGACCTGTGAGAGAGATCAGAAATCTCTCTCCCCGGTCTGCAGGCACATTGCTGACAGCCGGGAGGGAGAGAGGACCCAGGAGCTCTTACCTGCAGCTCCTCTGGGTCCTCCTCTCGCGAGCATGGAGCGTTGCCGCGGTTACCACAGCAACGCTCCAAATCTCGCGAGCGTGAACTCTAGCCCTGGAGCGCGGGCTAGAGTTCACTCTCACCACTGGAACCACCAGGGAATCCCTACGGACCACCAGGAATGTAAAATGTCCATCCTCCTCCAAGTAAAGGTAAGGGAGGGGGGACATCAATATATTAAATTTTAATTTTTTTTTTTTTTTTTTTAAAAGCCTCCCTACCCTCCTTCCCCCCCCCATACACACACTGTCCCACAAACACTGCCCCCATACACACTACAGACACTGCCCCACAAACACTGACCCCCCATACACACACTGCCCCACAAACACTGCCCCCCATACACACAGTGCCCTACAAACACTTCCCCATACACACTACACACACTACCCCACAAACACTGCCCCCATACACACACTACACACACTGCCCCACAAACACTGCCCCCCATACACACACTACACACACATTGCCCCACAAGCACTGCCCCACAAACACTGCCCCATACACACACTACACACACACTGCCCACAAACACTGCCCCCATACACACACTGCCCCCATACACACACTACACACACTGCCCCACAAACACTGCCCCCATACACACACACTACACACACACTGGCCCTGACTGCCCCCATACACACACTACCCCACAAACACTGCCCCCCATACACACACTGCCCCACATACACACACTACACACACTGCCCCACAAACACTGCCCCCCATACGCACACTGCCATCCTCACATAAACACTGCACCGCTCACACAACACACACACACTGCAGCTCTCACACATACACTGCCCCCAACACACACTGCAACCCTGACCTACACTGCCGCCCTCACGCACTCGCACACACACTTCACCGCTCACACACACACACTGCACCTTTCACACACACTTCACCCCTAACACATACCACTGCTCTTTTGCCCTATATCCCAGCAGACCCCAGGTAAGTTGTCAAACTGTTCTTAAACGGTTTGACTACTTACTCTGGGATGGGATCCTGGCACTACTGGCGCCATGACTACTACACTGAGCTGTAGTGGTTATTGTGCCTGGATTATTTCTTTAAATAATCTACAAGTGCCCCTCCCGAGATCAGGCTATGGATCTGCCACTGGCGCAAGGCCTTAGACGGCCGCCTAAACCACCTAATTAGAGAGCCACCTCTGCAAAGCAGTGGCCAAGTAACAGGCAACAGAAGGTTGTAGTCAATGGAGTATATTCTAAGTATGGTCTTGTTACCAGTGGGGTACCTCAGGGATCTGTACATGGACCCATTCTTTTTAATATTTTTATTAGTGATATAGATATAGGTTTTGATGGTAAGGTATGTCTTTTTGCTGATGATACGAATATATGTAGCAGGGTTAATGTTCCAGGAGGGATAAACCAAATGGCAAATGATTTAGGCAAACTAGAAAAATGGTCAGAGCTGTGGCCACTGACATTTAATGTGGATAAGTGCAAGATAACCATTGTACGCAGTACTGGAGATACTTTGGATATTGATACTTTGGAGAGAGTGCAGACAAGGGCTACTAATCTGGTCCATGGGTTACAGGATATAACTTACAAGGAAAGGTTAAAGGATCGTAACATGTATAGCTTGGTTAAAGGATCGTAACATGTATAACAATTGTTAGGTTACTGCTCTGGCATACCAAATCGAACAAAGTTCTGTATAGCTTGGACAGGGGGGATATGATAGAAACATTTAAATACATAAAGGGAATCAACACAGTAAATGAGGAGACTATATTTAAAAGAAGAAACACTACCACAACAAGAGGACATAGTCTTAAATTAGAGGGACAAAGGTTTAAAAATAATTTCAGGAAGAATTCTTTTACAGAGAGGGTAGCGGACGCATGGAATAGCCTTCCAGCTGAAGTGGTAGAGGTTAACATAGTGAAGGAGTTTAAGCATGCGTGGGATAGGCATAAGACTATCCTAGCTATAAGATAAGGCCAGGAACTAATGAGAGTATTTAGAAAATTGGGTAGAGTAGATGGGCTGAATGGTTCTTATCTGCCGCCACATTCTATATTTCTGTGTTTCTTTACAAAGCTTCCAAATCCTTTACTTCGTATTGGATTCAAATGAGAATGCACTGATTTTAATATGCACAATTTCGCTCAAGGTGACTGAATTCTGACCGTAGTTGGCATGAGTAAATATGAGAATTGCATTGTGGTTGAAATTCAGTTATTTTCACAGAACAATGTCCATACAACCAAATCCAGTGTTTAATGCACAATTAAATGTAAAGTATTAGATAAATATACCATTATCAACTCCACACCAGCTGCATTAAAAATTCACCCCAATGGAATCCTGCACCCATAGCAATGCCACCATGATGTGCTGTATAATTAATAGAACACTTCAGTTTTTTTCAATATAAATCAGCACCCCAGGCTGTAAAGCAGATAACAGTAGTTTGACTTCATGGAGCTAAATTAAAAAGACAGACAATAGGCCTGAGCCCCTCTTTGCACAGATTTCTTAATGAGTTGTAATACAGGTTATTGGAAAGTCTGTGATTGGACAGTCAAAAAGTTTGCGCTGAGTAGGAAGGGGAGGGCTGGCATGAACTGAAGATAATAAATAGACTTCAAATATGGTTAACGTCACACTGTCACAAGTTATACAATTGGAGGTGTTTTTTCTCTCTATTACAGGGCACTTGGCACTCATAATGAAATTACGCCAGGTTTAGACCCTGGGCCTTTCAGGACCTCACATGTGGCTTCCACCCCTGTCAGCTCCCCCACTGGCAATGCCTCTGTGTGTAGAACTGTTCAAAATTATTTGAGATCACCTGCTGCTCCCCACAAGCAGTCAGCTTCTAGATTTTACTTGAAACGTTCTCATTATCAAGCAAGGGATCCATTGGAGGGCAGAGGGGCAATTTTCTACAAGGTCTATAGTACATAGAAATGATGTGCTGCAGTCTCACAGCAGCAGGCTGACCAGCCTTTCAGACTATGATGAGTAGTATGATGTGTAGGTGTTTTCAAGTGGCTGCTGGTTAACATAAAACATTGATGTCAGTGGAGTCAAGGAAAACAGTCAATCACATAGGCATGCACACATTTCTTGGAATGCTCCCTCCAGGTCTCTTTGATGGATTATGCATAGACATATGATGTCACAAACTGCGGCTCAAGCAGCCTCTATCTGTCAAACCCATATATTGAATGCAGGTTGTGAGTAGGTCTATTCATTAAAGATATTTACGTTTGTGCTTAATAAAAGGCCATTCAATTGTGCTTGCCTTCTAGGTCAAAAGCTGCCATCCCTCCCCTGCTCTATACAGTATCTAAACTTTACAGAGGCCATGTTTCATTTTGAATAGTGTAATATACCACCAATCTAACATATCCTTGGTAGAAAGGCACTCCAGAGAATTTCCATTACTAAGGCCATATATAATGTGTTAATAAGCTCGCAACGTGTTAGTGATTTAGCCATTTAGTGATAGATGAGTATATCAAATTATGAGGCAATGTGTATTTCATATCAAATTTTAAAATATTCCATTCATTACGTAAATGAATGTAAATGTAATAGAGCTCAAAATAATCAAAACATTATTTATACCATGATTTGGAGTTAAACGTTTCTGCTGCTATTGAATAATACATTATTTAGGTAGACAAAGTATAAAAGGAGCACTAGGGGCACTATAACAACTCCATAAAAATTAAGTTGTTATGGAAAGAGCGGGTCTTTGGTGCTGGCCAAAGTCTTCTGTCCATTGCCAGATTGCTCTGCCCTTCCAACATCCACTTGCCAAAAAGTTTGAAAATGAAAGCATACCAATGCCATGGGCAGGGCTGCTGCTAATTGGCTTAGAGCGATCAGCTAACGCTCTCAGACAATCAGTGACTTTTCATTCATAATAATGGCTCAAGAAAAAAATAAGGTTTAACGTTAGAGAAGTAACACCTTTTGCCACATGATGTATGCATATGCTTTAAATGGGATTAAAATTTCCATTATCCTGCCTGTTGTCCAGTGTTCAATAGTAAAAAATAATTAATGACTGGTTGTGTATCCAATAATAACTTTTAGCTTGACCTTTAGGACCCGGCTTACAGCATTTTTCTTTCTTCTCTGTATGGGACAATATCTTTGAGACGTTATCAGTCAAAAACTCTTTCCTGAAAGACCAGCAGCAGATTTGTTAGAAAATATGTCTTCTCGAGTTAGTGAGGAGGTCTACAAGGTCTTCAGGGATAGGAGAAAAATAATTGGCAAGACAATCTATGTAGTGTAAATGGTGACAGGGTTTGAGATCAGTACTTCCTCTCAAGCAATTCCTTAATTGTGATTGGGCTCCTCGGAGGCACATGATCAGTTTGTCCACTACTGAAGGATTTAAATGGTTTATAACATTTGCATTATGCTTCCATTCTGTCTATTATTAGTTTACAGTATGTCCAATCCAATACTCCTGATAGAGGATGTAACGGATCGCCTGGCACCCCGACTGGGTACCTCCGTTGAAGGATGCTCCTAGCACTTCCTGAGGACTCCAAGCACTGCAGCAGACACCAAAACCACCAAACCGTAGGAGCATATGAATGCTCTCAAGCATTGAATGCTGTAGACAGTTGAATAGGAACCATACGAATAGGTTTACTCTCCTAGCAGTCAAACTGGAACAGCATACAATAAATCCTTCCCCCAATAATGAGACGACACTTCACTTTGAGGGTTAAAACAGGAACTCTCTGTACTGTCACATACAGTCTCTTTTATTCCCAATCCACAAACATAGTACAGCCCACAGGGCGTTACAAAACAACCAATCAATCCATACAATACACCCAGACACTCCCACACAAAATCCTCCCCTCTGGCTGTGATATGATTACTGAACACAATGGGTAATCTAATTATCACAGCCAGAGAAATACAGTTTCATAAAACACATCACAGGGACCCCAAAACATGCAATAACCCCATAAAAAGTATATCATTGGAACTGGGGGATCTGGGTGAACCACATATCCAAAATTCACCCAGATCCGTTCAGTACTTTGGAAAATACAGTTTAATGCAGATTCTGCAGAACATATACAGGCTAAATAAAAAGCAATCACTGTATAATGTGTCCCCTGCTGTATAGTCCAAAACCACCGCACGATGTCTCTGTGCAACAAATACTGGCGAGATGGCACCGTGTTGAAAAGTCCACACAGTGTCTGTGAGTTAAAATGGCCGCCATCCATTGTTCTCACCATGTGCTTCTGATACAGGAAATGGTGGCCACCCAGTAACTCCACAGTATGTCCCCAGATGGTTCTTAAAAGGGCCAGCAGCAGCACAACACAAATCCATTATGCCCAAATCATGTCTTTAAAGGGCAATACATCCCAGGGGCCATAGTCACATGGCAGGAGGCTGGCAACCAGGCTTCTCCAGTGCATAGTGGCGAGGTTGGTTCCGCCACAGAGGAGCATTAGGGATGAGATGTATGTCCAAGCAAATGCTTGAGAAAGAAGAGCAATGAATCTAATGCTTACCTATGAGTACATTTGATCATATTCAAACTCCTCATGGATGACGAACGTTACATGACGAGTGATACTCGGTCATTGCATCACAAGTACCTCTACCGTTTAATAAAAACCTTGCTGTACCTACTAATTGGCAATGTTTTTGATTGAAGGGCTAAAAGGACAGGGTCTTTGCATCCAGGAGATTGTGGTCCTTCAAAAGAAGAAAGTCTTTGCATATAAAAGTGAAGAAACAACCCTGACTACCACCTGTTACATATGTGTATAGTCTTCTCATTAATATGATGCGTGACTCACTTTTTACCTGCCTTGTATTGTGTGATACATTAACCACTCAATAAAAGAGAGAAATAAAAAAAAAAAATATATAAAATTATGGCTAAGATATCTGTATGGTTAGCCCTGTTAAGTTCTATGCTTTAAGACATTCTAGTGGTAAATAAGGGAACCAGCTGTGGTTACAGTATATGAAGCAAAAAAAGTATATTGACATTATAAGTAAACCAGTCATAAACCAGTGACATAATTAAGAACATTACAGGGGATACCCTTGGAGAGAGGGAGAGGGGAAAAAAATAAGGCACCAGGAAAAATATCCCCTCAAAATACACCATGTGTGTCTCTATTTTAAAATTATATGTGCTTAGGGGGCAATTGGAAGTTATGAGGTACTAAATCTGATTTATAATTTAGTATACTAGATTTGAAAAAAGTGGGCATATCTGTAATTTGGTCCTGTTACAGTATGCCTCCATCAACAATACGTTCCAATGAGTTATTAAATGACCACTCTAGGCACCCAGACCACTTCCGCTTAATGAAGTGGTCTGGGTGCCTGGTCCCTCTAGGATTAACCCCATTTTTTTTATAAACATAGCAGTTTCAGAGAAACTGCTATGTTTATAAATGGGTTAATCCCGCCCTCAAATCCTCTAGTGGCTGTCTTATTGACAGCCACTAGAGGTGCTTGCGTGATTCTCACTGTGAAAATCACAGTGAGAGCATGCAAGCGTCCATAGGAAAGCATTGTAAATGCTTTCCTATGAGACTGGCTGAATGCGTGCGCAGCTCTTGCCGCGTGTGCGCATTCAGCCGAATCGGAGGAGAGGAGGAGGATAGGAGGCGGAGAGCTCCTCGCCCAGCGCTGGAGAAAGGTAAGTTTTAACCCCTTTCCTTTCCCCAGAGCCAGGTGGGAGGGGGTCCCTGAGGGTGGGGGCACCCTCAGGGCACTATAGTGCCAGGAAAACAAGTATGTTTTCTTGGCACTATAGTGGTCCTTTAACCCCTTCACTTTTTTGATTGAAAAAATATATATATTAGCATAACATTTAGTTGACGCATGGAATGCATAGCTAGTATATAAACACACTTTTGTGTATAGATTGCTTTGCAGACAAATGTAAAAAGTTAAATTATGTAAATTTCCCCCCAAAAAAATTTTTTTTTACTTATTTATTCAACTTTCATAAAAATAGTAAGGAAATGACAAGGTCTAAAATGTTATTTAAAAAGAGTAAACAACATTTTTAATACAAAAATTTATAACTAAAAGTGTTCAAATACTTTTATTATAGATATTTGCAAATACCCTGACAACATTATTAGCAGTACAGCTTACTAAAAATGGCAACAATATATACAAGTGTCTGCATCTGAGCATAATGCCCATATACAGTAAATACAGCTAAATTATAGATTTCCAAAATAAAGGTATTTAAAACTGCTATAGAAATATGTATCACTATCTGGAATGCTGACAGTAAAATGGTTGAGTCCATTCACTACTCCCCTCTCCTTGACTGTAGGAATGCTATCACCAACTGATAAAATCCATACTGTTTGCAAATGAGGGAAAAGGTGGAAGACAGGGGGAGAGTTTATATTTTCAGCAAATTTACCGCTTTTTTTTTTCTTATATCAGTAATTAACTAGTGCCTTCAGCAGAAAAATGTGTTCCTCTACTAGGCTTCCCCAAACTCCGGCCCTCCAGATGTTGCTGAACTACAACTCTCATGATTCTCAGCATATCTATTTCATTCATAGAATCATGGTAGTTGTAGTTCAGCAACATCTGGAGGGCCGGAGTTTGGGGATGCCCATGGGTGTCCAACCTTTTTGCTTCCCCGGGCCGCGTTGAGCGCAGAGAAATTGCCTTGAGCCACACATAAAATCTATAACATAAATAATTTATATAATAAAACTTTAAAGGCCCTTTTCTTAAATTTGTTTGTTAGATAACTCACTAATTTGTTATCCTTATGTGGGATTGCTGTCCTTGGTCCCCTACTGTTCTCTATCCATACTGACTCCCTTGGTAAACTCATCAGCTTCTTTGACTTCCATTATCATTTATATGCGGATGACACACAAATCTACTTGCCCTCTACTGATCTCTCTCTGCTAATCTTGACTTGTGTCTCTTTCTGCCTTTCTGCGATTTCCAACTAGATGACTGCTCACTTCCTCAAACTCAACCAGTCCAAAACAGAACTTCTTGTCTTTCCTCCCTCAAGTTTTTCTACTCCCGTGTATGTCTCCCTCCAAGTGAACGGCACTATCATCAGCTCTACCTTGCAGGTTTGCTGCCTAGGTGTGCTCTTTGACTCTGACCTCTCGTTTACCCCTCATGTCCAGTCAATCGGCAAATCCCACTGCTTCCATCTCAAAAACATAGAGCGGATCCACCCCTATTTAACACTGTGAGCTAAGGTACAGGAACATGACGTTGTTCTCTCTCGCCTTGACTAGTGCAATCTCCTTCTCAGTGGTTTTACGTGTGCCCAGCTTGCACCGATGCAACCTATAAATAACGTGGCCGTGAGGCTCATCTTCCAGACTGCCCGCACCTCCCACGCCTCCCACCTCTGTCAGTCCCTACATTGGCTTCCAGTTAGATATAGGGCTCAATTTAAGATTATGGTGCTTGTTTACAAGTCTCTACATAATGCTGCTGTAACCTACCTATCCTCCCTAATACAAAAGTATGTCCCATCTAGGCCCCTGCGCTTTGCCAAAAACCTACGTTTATCCTTTGTCCATACTCCTACCTTTGACATTCGCCTTCAAGACTTCTCCATGGCTACACCTTTTCTGTGAAACTCCCATCCCTTCTCCGTTAGACTTTCACCCAGTCTCCATTCCTTCAAAAAAAATTGAAAACTTCAGGAAAGTGTATCAATTAAACAGTTAACAAATTTTCATCCTGCACCCTGAATCCTCTCCTACAACCAGGGCTGGACTGGGAAAAAAATTTGGTCTAGGCTTTTTTTTTATCACAGCCGCCCACTAAGAAGGGGGCAAGGCAGAGAGGGTGTGTTTTGTCATCACCAATAACAAACACACCCCCTCTCAAAGTGAGCATGTTGGTTCAATGCTCTTCTAGGGCATATCATGTGCAGAGCTTTGTTGAAGAGCTCTAGCATGAGAAAAAAAGCTCTGTATTTGTTCTGCACAGTGCAATCAAATTTAATAACATGTTTCCACTGTGTTTCCTTGCAACTTGTCTCTGGTGTCTCTAGAAATGGGATACCAGGAGACAAAAGGGCCAGGAAAGAGTATTGTGGATGTGTTTGGAGCCTGCCTGTGGGATTGCGTGTGTGTAGAGCAGTGGTAGTCAACCTTTTTCTTCCTACCGCCCACTAATGCATCTTTCTTGATGGAAAAATTTCCTTACCACCCACCAGTTTTCGCGCAAGTGCAGAATGTTTTTTAGAAAGGAGGGCGTTTAAAAAAAATAAATGTATGTACATTTATCTTTTTATTTCTACTTAATGCATGTTTATAATGTTTTTAACTTTATAAAGTTTAATGAGAAAACAATAAAGTAAATTGAAATTATCTTTACTAGTGATTAATGAGATCCTTGAGGTTGATGCTGCGAGACTAAATATTTGATATCTGGTTTGATTTTCATAAGGAGCAAACAAAGGTCTCCTTTAGTCTTCCTGACTAAATATTTGATATATGGTTCAATTTTCGTAAGGAGCAAACGAAGGTCTCCTTTAATCTTACTGATGTAAATTGGAAAACAAAATTAGCTACTTATGCCAGGAGCACACATATTCTAAACTCCCTACTGGGATTGTCTCTAAAACAAGTTGTTGAGAAGCCAACTCGTAAAGAGGCCATACTAGATTTGGTATCAGATATTACTGTAGGTGAAAGTTTAGGATCCAGTGATAATCAGTCAGTGTGGTTTAATATAAGAACCGTGACTGAGTCACACCACACAAAAACAAAAGTTTTAGACTTTAGAAAAACAGACTTTTCTAAAATTAGAATATGTGTAGAGGAGTCATTATCAGACTGGAGCAATTTAAATGGAGTCCAATAGAAATGGGATTATTTAAAAGTTGCACTATTGAAGGCAACAGAAAACTGCATTAGGCTTGTTAGTAAAAGCAAAAAATGCAAGAAACCACTGTGGTAATCCGCAGATGTGGCCAAAATAGGTAAAACAAAAAGTTAGCATTTAGGAATTATAAAAAAAACCCAGAGTGAGGAAGACAAAATGATCTATAAGATTAGGCAGAAAGAGGCTAAGCAAGTTATAAGAGCTTCCAAATCACACACAGAAGAGAAAATAGTACAGTCAGTAAAAAAGGGGGATAAAACATTTTTTAGATACATAAATGAGAAAAGAAAAGTAAAACAAGGATTAGTTAGATTAAAAACAAAAGAAGGAAGGTGTGTAGAAGAGGATAAAGGTCTAGCTGACTGCCTCAATGAATATTTTTGTTCTGTATTTACAGATGAAAATGAAGGAAAGGGACCTCAGTTGAGAAAAAGGATAAATGAGTCATTTATTACACGTGAGTTTACAGAGGAAGAGGTTCTATTTCAACTGTCAAAAGTAAAGACAAATAAGTCAATGGGACCTGATGGAATACACCCAAAGCTATTAAAAGAGCTTAGTGGTGTACTAGCAAAACCATTAACAGATTTATTTAACCAATCATTGTTAACAGGAGTAGTCCCAGAAGATTGGAAGTTAGCGAATGTTGTGCCCATTTACAAGAAAGGTAATAGGGAGGAGTCGGGCAACTATAGGCCAGTAAGCCTTACTTCAGTAGTGGGGAGAGTGATGGAAACCATGTTAAAGGATAGGCTTGTTGAACATCTAAAAACACATGGATTTCAAGATCAGAGACAACATGGGTTTACTTCAGGGAGATCATGCCAAACTAATCTTATTGATTTTTTTGATTGGGTAACTAAAATTATAGATCAGGGTGGTGCAGTAGACATTGCTTACCTAGATTTCAGTAAGGCTTTTGACACTGTTGCACACAGAAGGCTTATCAATAAACTGCAATCTTTAAGTTTGGATTCCAATATTGTTGAATGGGTAAGGCAGTGGCTGAGTGACAGGAAACAGAGGGTTGTAGTTAATGGAATATATTCAAAGCTTGGACTTGTCACCAGTGGGGTACCTCAGGGATCTGTACTTGGACCCATTCTCTTTAATATTTTTATTAGTGATATTGCAGAAGGTCTTGATGGTAAGGTATGTCTTTTTGCTGATGATACTAAGATATGTAACAGGGTTGATGTTCCAGGAGGGATAAGCCAAATGGCAAATGATTAAGGTAAACTAGAAAAATGGTCAGAATTGTGGCAACTGACATTTAATGTGGATAAGTGCAAGATAATGCATCTTGGACGTAAAAACCCAAGGGCAGAGTACAGAATATTTGATAGAGTCCTAACCTCAACATATGAGGAAAGGGATTTAGGGGTGATGATTGCTGATGACTTAAAGGTAGGCAGACAATGTAATAGAGCAGCAGGAAATGCTAGCAGAATGCTTGGTTGTATAGGGAGAGGTATTAGCAGTAGAAAGAGGGAAGTGTTCATGCCATTGTACAGAACACTGGTGAGACGTCACTTGGAGTATTGTACACAGTACTGGAGACCGTATCTTCAGAAGGATATTGATACCTTAGAGAGGATTCAGAGAAGGGCTACTAAACTGGCTCATGGATTGCGGGATAAAACTTACCAGGAAAGGTTAAAGGATTTTAACATGTATAGCTTGGAGGAAAGACGAGACAGGGGGAATATGATAGAAACATTTAAATATATAAAGGGAATCAACACATTAAAGGAGGAGACTATATTTAAAAGAAGAAAAACTACCACAACAAGAGGACATAGTCTTAAATTAGAGGGACAAAGGTTTAAAAATAATATCAGGAAGTATTACTTTACTGAGAGGGTAGTGGATGCATGGAATAGCCTTCCAGCTGAAGTGGTAGAGGTTAACACAGTAAAGGAGTTTAAGCATGCGTGGGATAGGCATAAGGCTATCCTAACTATAAGATAAGGCTAGGGACTAATGAAAGTATTTAGAAAATTGGGCAGACTAGATGGGCCGAATGGTTCTTATCTGCCGTCACATTCTATGTTTCCTCTTTCAGTGATATTCAAACGACTTCTCTGTTTGCGCATAATATGATTTCACATCTGTGCGTCAGCTCCCCTCCTCTCCCTCCTCAATTCCCCTCCCCACCTTTTTTTTTTCTATTTTTTAACCTTACTTATAGCAATGCCAAGTAGGAAGGCTGAGCTAGATAGCCCACTTACTATAGCCCACTATAACAGACAGGCACACATACATACAGACACACACACACACAAGACACACATACACACATACAAATACACATACATACAAACAGACAGGCACACACATACATACAGACACACATACACACACACATAACACATACAAACATACAGGCACACAGATACACACACAAGACATACATAGAAAGAAACACACACATACACACAGACACAAGACACACATACATAAGACACACATACATACAAAGACACATACACACACAACACATACATACAAAGACAAGACACACACAACACATACATACAAAGACAAGACACACATACACACACACACACAAGACATACATACAAAGACACATACATAAGACACACATCCATACAAAGACACACACACACACATACAAAGACACACACACATATTATATTTAAGTCACCCTCCTGTTTCCTACCTTTAATGTACAGGAGAGTGACATTCCCTGGGGTCCACTGGTGGCTCAGGTGGATGGGAGTCAGAGTTCCCACTCTGACTCCCTGTTCTTCATCCCGCGCGGCTCTCAGTGTTAGCTGGGAGGAGTGACGTGCAGCATGTGTTTGTGTGAGGGGTAAAGTGTGTGTGTGTGTGATGGATGCTGTAAGTGTGAGGGGTGAAGTGTGTGTTTGTGAGGGTGATGTCTGTGAGGGTGCTGTGTGTGAGGGTGATATATGTGAGGGTGCTGTGTGTGTGTCAGGTTACCTTTGGTGTCTACCTCGGAGGAGGTTAGACACCTAGACGTCCATCCTCCTAGGGGGGCTGACTCACCCGATCCTCGCACTCCTCCCGGCCGTTTACACGCCGGCCGCGATAGCTCCGCCTCCTTTTATGACGCGGCGCTCAGTAGCCGACGTCATGACGGCAATCACGTTCTGACCCGTCAATCACGGCAACCAAGTGCCGAACAACGAATCAGGACTTGTTGGGGGCGGGTTCAACAGTTAAAGCCTCATCAGGGATTTCGCTGGGGCGGAGCCAACAGTTAAAGAGAGCGCGGTATAAAAGTAGTTGGGTTTTGTGAATGATTCATTGCCCTGTCGGTTCTTAGCTAGTCTGGTCACTTCAGTGCTCTTGTACTCTATTGTTCTTTGGTTCCTGGACTCGCTTGTATTTTTTGACCGCTTTCCTCTCTCTCTTCTGTCCTTGACTGCTTGTTCTCGCTACCTACTCTCGCTCTCACCTCGCCGCTTCTTCTGTCTCTGACCATTTCTTTGCTTTCTCTTACGTTAGTCCGCCATTCTAAGGTCCGTATACGCATTCTCATTCCCTCTGTTTTGTATTCCTGCGTGTTGGACCCTGTCACTTATCCTGACATTACGACAGGGCCAATGGATCCTGCAGGTACAAACTCTCAGGTCGGTTCTCCTGACTCTAGATTTGAGGCCATGGATCATAGAATGGACCAGATGGCTCTAGCTCTGCAAGCATTGCTATCTCGTCCTAGTAGTCACTCAGAGGAGATGCGTACCCCATCTATCTCTCCTATAAGTACAGGCCTAGAGGTAGCTACAGTGGCTACTTCTTCCCGTGTTACGTCCCCGTCACGCTATGGCGGCGCTCCTGACACTTGTCGAGGTTTTTTAAACCAGATAGGTATTCATTTTGAGTTACAACCCCACGCCCACCCTACTGACAGGGCGAAGGTTGGATTTATAATCACCTTGCTCATTGACAAGGCACTTAGATGGGCTAACCCCCTGTGGGAAAATGATAACCCGTTAGTTTACAATTATAATGCTTTTGTCGCTGCATTTAGGAGAACTTTTGACCCCCCAGGAAGAAAGGCCAATGCAGCTGGACTACTGTTACGTCTTAGACAGTATAACCGAACCCTCGTGGATTATGCGTTAGAGTTCAGATCCTTGGCGGCAGAAGTCAAGTGGAATGAACAGGCTTATATGGACGTATTTATGAACGGGTTATCTGATGAGATTTTAGATGAGGTGGCCACAAGAGATCTTCCTGAAAATTTGGAGGATTTGATTTCATTTATTTCCCTAATAGATGAACGTATGAGACAGAGGCAGAATATTCGGGATAGAACCCGCAGATCCTCCATAAGACTAGCTCCCTCATTTCAGAGTTCTGATTCTACTACTTTAGCTCTCCCAGAACCTATGCAAATAGGTAACACTCGACTCTCAGAAGAGGAAAGACAGTACAGGAGAAGGGAGGGGCTTTGTATGTATTGCGGAATTAGAGGTCACCTACGCCTAAATTGCCCTAACCGGCCGGGAAACGCTCGCACCTAAGTTTCTCAAGAGGACAGGCCTTGGGTGTTTCTATCTTGTCCTCTATATATGATTATAAGGATCATAGGCTTCTGATACCTGTTTCTTTAGCTTGGGAAAAGGGAGTACTTAATGCTATGGCTTTGATAGATTCCGGAGCGCTGAAAGCTTTATTGACCAAGCCTTTGTCACTAACCATTCTATCCCATCTCAGCTAAGGGATACACCCTTGGCCGTTGAGGCCATAGATGGTAGACCATTATCTGAACCTGTTATTTTTCGTGAAACCATACCAATTAAGTTAACCACTGGTATCCTTCACGAGGAAAGAATATCCCTCATGCTGATCTCATCTCCTTCAGTTCCAATAGTCTTGGGGTATCCCTGGCTTAAGAAGCATAACCCTACTATTGACTGGGAACTGGGTGAGATAGTCTCTTGGGGTCAGGGTTGCCAGAGAGGATGTTTACAGAAAGTCTCACCGATTTGCATGGTTGACGCCCCGGTTAACTCTTCCCAATCTACAGATTTACAGATACCGTCTCAGTACCTGGATTTAAAGGCAGTCTTTGACAAAAGGAGGGCTGATACTTTACCTCCACATAGGTCCTTCGACTGTAAAATTAGACTCCTGCCTGGTACTATGCCTCCGAGGGGTACGGTATATCCTTTATCCACTAAGGAGAACTTAGTCCTAGAGGAGTACATACGTGAAAACCTAGACAAAGGATTTATTAGGAGATCTTCTTCTCCGGCCGGGGCCGGTTTCTTTTTTGTAGATAAAAAAGACGGCACTCTACGGCCTTGCATTGATTATCGGGGCTTGAATAAGATAACTGTTAGAAATGCTTATCCTATTCCTTTAATTACTGAGCTCTTTGATCGACTGAAAGGCTCCAAGATTTTTACCAAGTTAGATTTGAGGGGAGCTTATAACTTGGTGAGAATTCAGCAGGGAGACGAATGGAAAACAGCTTTCAATACCCGTTATGGCCACTATGAATACACGGTAATGCCCTTCGGGCTTTGCAATGCACCTGCAGTATTCCAGGACCTTATTAATGAGGTTCTTAGGGAATTTCAGCATGAATGCGTTATAGTATATTTGGATGATATACTAATACACTCTAGAGAGATTGAGACTCACCACAGACAAGTCAGAAGGGTACTGCGCAAACTGTTACAACATGGATTGTACTGCAAATTGGAAAAGTGTAGCTTCGACCAATCTCAGATAAACTTTCTTGGCTACGTTATTTCTGGAGACGGATTTAGGATGGACCCCATTAAACTCCAATCGATTTTAGATTGGCCATTGCCCAGGGGACTCAAGGCCATTCAGAGATTTATCGGATTTTCCAATTATTATAGGCGCTTCATTAAAGGTTACTCTTCTATTATTGCTCCTATTACCAATATGACTAGACAGGGTGCTGATACCAAGACTTGGTCTACAGAGGCTCTCTCTGCTTTCAAAACACTCAAAGAACATTTTGCCTCAGCACCGATATTAGTTCATCCTGACACATCTTTGCCTTTTCTACTCGAGGTAGACGCCTCGGAGACAGGTATAGGCGCTATCTTGTCCCAAAGGCTAGGTTTGGATAAACCGTTACATCCATGTGGTTTTTTTTCCAAGAAATTATCTGGGCCTGAAAGTAGATATGACATTGGTGACAGGGAACTGTTAGCGGTCATTATGGCTTTAAAGGAATGGAGACATCTGTTGGAAGGGACGTTATACCCGGTTACTATTTTGACGGATCACAAGAATTTGTCCTATATAGGGGAGGCCAAGCGCTTGTCCGCCAGGCAAGCTCGTTGGTCCTTGTTCCTTACACATTTCAATTACGTGCTCACTTATAGACCTGGTTCTAAGAACTCTAAGGCAGATGCATTGTCCCGCCAACATGAACCTTCTACGGTGTCTGAAGCAGCTTTGTCTTCTATCGTTCCCAAGTGTAATATTATTGCCAACACGTGTGTCAGGATACACTCGCCGTTGCTTGCTGAGATCAAGAAAGTACAACATCTAGCTCCCAAACCTGTTCCTGGGGCTCGGTACTTCGTTCCTCCTGAGCTCCAAGTGGAACTGCTGCATTGCTTTCATGACAGTAAAATTGCTGGGCACCCCGGCATACGCAAAACGTGTTCCCTGATTTCTAAAGATTTCTGGTGGCCTTCCTTTCGTAAGGATATAAGGGATTTCGTCGGGGCATGTGCTGTCTGTATGAAGACTAAGCAACCTCATGCGCTCCCATGTGGGCTTTTGCACCCCTTAGAAATTCCCGAGAGACCATGGTCATGTTTGGCTATGGACTTCATTGTCGATTTGCCTGTTTCTAAAAAACATACTGTTATTCTCACAGTGATTGACAGGTTTACTAAGATGGCTCATTTCGTGCCCTTGCCTAAACTGCCCTCGTCTCCCGAATTAGCTGAGATATTCGCGAGGGAGATTTTTCGTTTACATGGAATTCCCTCTGAAATTGTTTCTGATAGAGGTTCCCAATTTGTTTCCCGCTTTTGGAAGTCTTTCTGTTCTCACTTAGGCATCAAGTTTAATTTCTCATCTGCCTATCATCCCCAGTCCAACGGAGCTGCCGAACGCACCAACCAAAAGATTGAACAATATTTGCGTTGTTTTGTTTCTGAACACCAGGACGATTGGGTTGGTCTGATTCCTTGGGCAGAGTTTGCGCACAACAATCTCGTTTGTGATTCTACTCGTTCTAGCCCTTTTTTTTTGAATTATGGCTTTCATCCTTCCATTCTTCCGTCGGTTTCCCCTTCCCAAGGGGTACCGTCGGTTGATGTTCATGTCGCCAATCTGAGAAAGTTGTGGGATCAGACTCGACGAATTCTTCTTCAGAATTCCATGGTGTTCAAACGACACGCTGACAAACGGAGACGGGTGGCTCCGGTTTTTGCCCCGGGTGATAAGGTGTGGTTGAGTACCAGAAACATCCGCTTGAAGGTTCCTTCCATGAAATTTGCCCCTCGTTACATAGGCCCTTACAAGGTTCTGTGTCGGATTAACCCGGTTGCGTATCGTCTTGCCCTTCCGCCTGCCCTGCGCATCCCTAACTCTTTTCATGTTTCTTTGTTGAAGCCTTTGGTTTGTAACAGATTTTCCTCCGCTGAGTCCTCCCCTCTCGCTGTCCAGGTTGAGGGTCAGGAGGAATATGAAATCAAATCCATTCTCGATTCTCGTATTTCTCGGGGGAAGTTGCAATATCTTGTTGACTGGAAGGGGTATGGGCCTGAAGAAAGGTCTTGGGTGGGCCATGAAAATGTGCATGCCCCTCGTCTCCTCCGGGCATTTCATGCTCGTTTTCCGTCTCGCCCCGGTTCCTTCCGCCCGGTGGGCGTTTCTGAGAGGGGGGGTACTGTCAGGTTACCTTTGGTGTCTACCTCGGAGGAGGTTAGACACCTAGACGTCCATCCTCCTAGGGGGGCTGACTCACCCGATCCTCGCACTCCTCCCGGCCGTTTACACGCCGGCCGCGATAGCTCCGCCTCCTTTTATGACGCGGCGCTCAGTAGCCGACGTCATGACGGCAATCACGTTCCGACCCGTCAATCACGGCAACTAAGTGCCGAACAACGAATCAGGACTCGTTGGGGGCGGAGCCAACAGTTAAAGAGCCAAGGTATAAAAGAAGGGTTTTGTGGAATGATTCATTGCCCTGTCGTGGTTCTAGCTAGTCTGGTCACTCAGTGCTCTTACCTCTATTGTCTTTTGGTTCCTGACTCGGCTTGTATTTTTGACCCTGCTTTCCTCTCTTGTCCTTTTGACTCGGCTTGTCTCTCGCTTACCTACTCTCTCGTTCCCTCGACCTCGGCTTGTCTCTGACCATTCTTTGCTTTCTCCTTACGTTAGTCCGGCCATTCTAAGGTCCGGTATACGTACCTATCTCCTGTTTGTATTCTGCGTGTTGGATCCCTGTCACGATCCTGACAGTGTGTGAGTGATGTGTGTAAGAGTGCTGTGTGTGAGGGTACTGAGGGGGATGTGTGTGAGAGGGCTGTGTGTGAGGGTGATGTGGGTGATGTGTGTGAGGGTGCTGTGTGTGAGAGTGCTGTGTGTGAGGGTAATGTGGGTGAGGGTGCAGTGTGTGAGGGTACTGTAGGTCATGTGTGTGAGAGTGCTGTGTGTGAGGGTGATGTGGGTGAGGGTGCTGTGTGGATGTTAGAAGGGATTGTGTGTTGGGGGTTAAAAAACAAAAAGGCATTATACCCCCCCTCCCATTTTACCTTTAGCCTGGGAGGGGGAGAAAGGGGGGGGACCATCACTCTTACACCATCCCTGGTGGTGCTAGTGGTGAGTGAACAGTAGCCTGTGGGGCTAAAGTTCACTCTCGCGAGATCGTGGCGTTGCCATGGCGAGAGGAACCCAGCGGAGCTGCAAGATAGCGCTTCGCTGGGTCCTCCTCTCCCTCCCCAGCTACATGTCTATGCAAGTGGACCAGTGAGGGAGATATTTGATTTCCCCACTGGCCCATCATGGAAAACGGCTTGGCCGGTGCCCGGATAGTGCTTGCCCTGCATGGACCGGCTGGGGAGATCCTGTGACCTCCCCTGCCGGCCTCGGCCCATGTATATCGCGGCCCACTGAGGAATTTGCCCAGTGTGCCCGATGGCCAGTCTGGACCTGCCTACAACTGTCAAAAATAACCCACAGAGCCCTCAGTTAATACCTTTCTAGTAACCTACTTTGAGACCCTTACTTTTACCCTGTGTGTCACTACAACCCACTCCCCTGTTCCTGTGCATCCTACTTGTCTGTTGAGGATTACATGTCTGTTAGTCCACCCATTGTACAGCACTACGGATTTGCTGGCACTTTATAAATAATAAAATAATAATAATAATAATTACAATATGAAAAATAAGAAAAGAGCATCCTAGATTGAATACATATGTTCCAGAATATTGGGATAATACTGTTGATTCCCAAACTATTAAATAAACTGAGTTTTAGTTGTAATTAACATAATTATGACCTTATTTATGCATGATGTATGGTACTTCAACTGTCTTCATGTGAGAAAAAAAGCTGATGTTAAAGGCTGCTGAGTTTAAAAAGTGTAAATAATCTGTTTTAAGTTGTTTGTGCTTAGTGATCTGTGTTTATTTTTTAAATAATCTCAGGGTACAACCCAGAAAAATGTTTGCTAAGTGATGGAAAATCCCCATAGGAAGGCATCACATTTAACTGCAAGACATGCTGTCTGTAATTTGTCTGACTTGTCAAGAAAACAACATAGGATATATTTTTTTCCCTCTCATCTTTCCCCCCTGAACAAGTCATATTTATAAATTAAGTGAGTTGTAGTGTCTTAAAGGACCACTATAGTGCCAGGAAAACATACTCGTTTTCCTGGCACTATAGTGCCCTGAGGGTGCCCCCACCCTCAGGGTCCCCCTCCCGCCCGGCTCTGGAAGGGGGAAAAGGGGTTAAACTTACCTTTTTCCAGCGCCGGGCGAGAGCTCTCCCTCCTCCTTCCTCCTCACCGTTTCATTCCCCGCCGGAAAGCTGAATGCGCATCGCTATGCAAGCAAGAGCTGCGCCAAGAGCCTGAAGTCGTTCTCATAGGAAAGCATTTAAGCAATGCTTTCTATGGACGCTGGTAATGCCTCACTGTGAAAAATCACAGTGAGAAGTGCAGCGCCTCTAGTGGCTGTCAATGGCTGTGCCACTAGAGGCTTTGGGGGTTGCTTAATTCATTCATAATTATAAAGCAGTTTCTCTGAAACTGCTATAATTATGAAAATGGGTTGGTACTTGAGCCCAGACCACTTGGCATTGCTGAAGTGGTTCGGTGCCTTAGAGCGGTCCTTAAAGTATCATTTGAGACAAATTGCATCTCACTTCAGCTCAATGAAGTGGTCTGGGTGCCAGGTCCATCTAGGGTTAACCCTGCAGCTGTAAACATAGCAGTTTCAGAGAAACTGCTATGTTTACACTAGGGTTAATCCAGCCCGAGTGGCTGTCTCATTGACAGCCGCTAGAGGCGCTTCCGCGCTTCTCGCTGTGAAAATCACAGTTAGAAGATGCTAACGTCCATAGGAAAACATTGAGAATGCTTTCCTATGGACTGATTGAATGTGCACACGGCTCTTGCCGCGCATGCACATTCAGCGCTGACTTCGGAAGAGGGAGAAGATTTCCCCAGCGCCGAGGGAGCCCACCGCTGGAGAAAGGTAAGTGATTAACCCCTTCCTCCCCCTTCAGCCCGGCGGGAGTGGGACCCTGAGGGTGGGGGGGGAGACCTAAAGACAGTATAGTGCCAGGAAAACGAGTTGTGGTCCTTTAATAACTATTGGATTTGGGCATTCAGTGTTAAGTGAATTGTGATTTGGCTACATTTTGGCTAGTCAGTGATTCTTCTGAACTCCTCATCTCTAAAAGACCATATG
>OW240913.1:177026176-177044850 GCA_933207985.1 Pelobates cultripes
CACTTCACCTTGAGGGTTAAAACAGGAACTCTCTGTACTGTCACATACAGTCTCTTTTATTCCCAATCCACAAACATAGTACAGCCCACAGGGCGTTACAAAACAGCCAATCAATCCATACAATACACCCAGACACTCCCACACAAAATCCTCCCCTCTGGCTGTGATATGATTACTGAACACAATGGGTAATCTAATTATCACAACCAGAGAAATACAGTTTCATAAAACACATCACAGGGACCCCAAAACATGCAATAACCCCATAAAAAGTATATCATTGGAACTGGGGGATCTGGGTGAACCACATATCCAAAATTCACCCAGATCCGTTCAGTACTTTGGAAAATACAGTTTAATGCAGATTCTGCAGAACATATACCGGCTAAATAAAAAGCAATCACTGTATAATGTGTCCCCTGCTGTATAGTCCAAAACCACCGCACGATGTCTCTGTGCAACAAATACTGGCGAGATGGCACCGTGTTGAAAAGTCCACAGTGTCTGTGAGTTAAAATGGCCGCCATCCATTGTTCTCACCATGTGCTTCTGATACAGGAAATGGTGGCCACCCAGTAACTCCACAGTATGTCCCCAGATGGTTCTAAAAGGGCCAGCAGCAGCACAACACAAATCCATTATGCCCAAATCATGTCTTTAAAGGGCAATACATCCCAGGGGCCATAGTCACATGGCAGGAGGCTGGCAACCAGGCTTCTCCAGTGCATAGTGGCGAGGTTGGTTCCGCCACAGAGGAGCATTAGGGATGAGATGTATGTCCAAGCAAATGCTTGAGAAAGAAGAGCAATGAATCTAATGCTTACCTATGAGTACATTTGATCATATTCAAACTCCTCATGGATGACGAACGTTACATGACGAGTGATACTCGGTCATTGCATCACAAGTACCTCTACCGTTTAATAAAAACCTTGCTGTACCTACTAATTGGCAATGTTTTTGATTGAAGGGCTAAAAGGACAGGGTCTTTGCATCCAGGAGATTGTGGTCCTTCAAAAGAAGAAAGTCTTTGCATATAAAAGTGAAGAAACAACCCTGACTACCACCTGTTACATATGTGTATAGTCTTCTCATTAATATGATGCGTGACTCACTTTTTACCTGCCTTGTATTGTGTGATACATTAACCACTCAATAAAAGAGAGAAATAAAAAAAAAAAATATATAAAATTATGGCTAAGATATCTGTATGGTTAGCCCTGTTAAGTTCTATGCTTTAAGACATTCTAGTGGTAAATAAGGGAACCAGCTGTGGTTACAGTATATGAAGCAAAAAAAGTATATTGACATTATAAGTAAACCAGTCATAAACCAGTGACATAATTAAGAACATTACAGGGGATACCCTTGGAGAGAGGGAGAGGGGAAAAAAATAAGGCACCAGGAAAAATATCCCCTCAAAATACACCATGTGTGTCTCTATTTTAAAATTATATGTGCTTAGGGGGCAATTGGAAGTTATGAGGTACTAAATCTGATTTATAATTTAGTATACTAGATTTGAAAAAAGTGGGCATATCTGTAATTTGGTCCTGTTACAGTATGCCTCCATCAACAATACGTTCCAATGAGTTATTAAATGACCACTCTAGGCACCCAGACCACTTCCGCTTAATGAAGTGGTCTGGGTGCCTGGTCCCTCTAGGATTAACCCCATTTTTTTTATAAACATAGCAGTTTCAGAGAAACTGCTATGTTTATAAATGGGTTAATCCCGCCCTCAAATCCTCTAGTGGCTGTCTTATTGACAGCCACTAGAGGTGCTTGCGTGATTCTCACTGTGAAAATCACAGTGAGAGCATGCAAGCGTCCATAGGAAAGCATTGTAAATGCTTTCCTATGAGACTGGCTGAATGCGTGCGCAGCTCTTGCCGCGTGTGCGCATTCAGCCGAATCGGAGGAGAGGAGGAGGATAGGAGGCGGAGAGCTCCTCGCCCAGCGCTGGAGAAAGGTAAGTTTTAACCCCTTTCCTTTCCCCAGAGCCAGGTGGGAGGGGGTCCCTGAGGGTGGGGGCACCCTCAGGGCACTATAGTGCCAGGAAAACAAGTATGTTTTCTTGGCACTATAGTGGTCCTTTAACCCCTTCACTTTTTTGATTGAAAAAATATATATATTAGCATAACATTTAGTTGACGCATGGAATGCATAGCTAGTATATAAACACACTTTTGTGTATAGATTGCTTTGCAGACAAATGTAAAAAGTTAAATTATGTAAATTTCCCCCCCCAAAAAATTTTTTTTACTTATTTATTCAACTTTCATAAAAATAGTAAGGAAATGACAAGGTCTAAAATGTTATTTAAAAAGAGTAAACAACATTTTTAATACAAAAATTGATAACTAAAAGTGTTCAAATACTTTTATTATAGATATTTGCAAATACCCTGACAACATTATTAGCAGTACAGCTTACTAAAAATGGCAACAATATATACAATTGTCTGCATCTGAGCATAATGCCCATATACAGTAAATACAGCTAAATTATAGATTTCCAAAATAAAGGTATTTAAAACTGCTATAGAAATATGTATCACTATCTGGAATGCTGACTGTAAAATGGTTGAGTCCATTCACTACTCCCCTCTCCTTGACTGTAGGAATGCTATCACCAACTGATAAAATCCATACTGTTTGCAAATGAGGGAAAAGGTGGAAGACAGGGGGAGAGTTTATATTTTCAGCAAATTTACCGCTTTTTTTTTCTTATATCAGTAATTAACTAGTGCCTTCAGCAGAAAAATGTGTTCCTCTACTAGGCTTCCCCAAACTCCGGCCCTCCAGATGTTGCTGAACTACAACTCTCATGATTCTCAGCATATCTATTTCATTCATAGAATCATGGTAGTTGTAGTTCAGCAACATCTGGAGGGCCGGAGTTTGGGGATGCCCATGGGTGTCCAACCTTTTTGCTTCCCCGGGCCGCGTTGAGCGCAGAGAAATTGCCTTGAGCCACACATAAAATCTATAACATAAATAATTTATATAATAAAACTTTAAAGGCCCTTTTCTTAAATTTGTTTGTTAGATAACTCACTAATTTGTTATCCTTATGTGGGATTGCTGTCCTTGGTCCCCTACTGTTCTCTATCCATACTGACTCCCTTGGTAAACTCATCAGCTTCTTTGACTTCCATTATCATTTATATGCGGATGACACACAAATCTACTTGCCCTCTACTGATCTCTCTCTGCTAATCTTGACTTGTGTCTCTTTCTGCCTTTCTGCGATTTCCAACTAGATGACTGCTCACTTCCTCAAACTCAACCAGTCCAAAACAGAACTTCTTGTCTTTCCTCCCTCAAGTTTTTCTACTCCCGTGTATGTCTCCCTCCAAGTGAACGGCACTATCATCAGCTCTACCTTGCAGGTTTGCTGCCTAGGTGTGCTCTTTGACTCTGACCTCTCGTTTACCCCTCATGTCCAGTCAATCGGCAAATCCCACTGCTTCCATCTCAAAAACATAGAGCGGATCCACCCCTATTTAACACTGTGAGCTAAGGTACAGGAACATGACGTTGTTCTCTCTCGCCTTGACTAGTGCAATCTCCTTCTCAGTGGTTTTACGTGTGCCCAGCTTGCACCGATGCAACCTATAAATAACGTGGCCGTGAGGCTCATCTTCCAGACTGCCCGCACCTCCCACGCCTCCCACCTCTGTCAGTCCCTACATTGGCTTCCAGTTAGATATAGGGCTCAATTTAAGATTATGGTGCTTGTTTACAAGTCTCTACATAATGCTGCTGTAACCTACCTATCCTCCCTAATACAAAAGTATGTCCCATCTAGGCCCCTGCGCTTTGCCAAAAACCTACGTTTATCCTTTGTCCATACTCCTACCTTTGACATTCGCCTTCAAGACTTCTCCATGGCTACACCTTTTCTGTGAAACTCCCATCCCTTCTCCGTTAGACTTTCACCCAGTCTCCATTCCTTCAAAAAAAATTGAAAACTTCAGGAAAGTGTATCAATTAAACAGTTAACAAATTTTCATCCTGCACCCTGAATCCTCTCCTACAACCAGGGCTGGACTGGGAAAAAAATTTGGTCTAGGCTTTTTTTTTATCACAGCCGCCCACTAAGAAGGGGGCAAGGCAGAGAGGGTGTGTTTTGTCATCACCAATAACAAACACACCCCCTCTCAAAGTGAGCATGTTGGTTCAATGCTCTTCTAGGGCATATCATGTGCAGAGCTTTGTTGAAGAGCTCTAGCATGAGAAAAAAAGCTCTGTATTTGTTCTGCACAGTGCAATCAAATTTAATAACATGTTTCCACTGTGTTTCCTTGCAACTTGTCTCTGGTGTCTCTAGAAATGGGATACCAGGAGACAAAAGGGCCAGGAAAGAGTATTGTGGATGTGTTTGGAGCCTGCCTGTGGGATTGCGTGTGTGTAGAGCAGTGGTAGTCAACCTTTTTCTTCCTACCGCCCACTAATGCATCTTTCTTGATGGAAAAATTTCCTTACCACCCACCAGTTTTCGCGCAAGTGCAGAATGTTTTTTAGAAAGGAGGGCGTTTAAAAAAAATAAATGTATGTACATTTATCTTTTTATTTCTACTTAATGCATGTTTATAATGTTTTTAACTTTATAAAGTTTAATGAGAAAACAATAAAGTAAATTGAAATTATCTTTACTAGTGATTAATGAGATCCTTGAGGTTGATGCTGCGAGACTAAATATTTGATATCTGGTTTGATTTTCATAAGGAGCAAACAAAGGTCTCCTTTAGTCTTCCTGACTAAATATTTGATATATGGTTCAATTTTCGTAAGGAGCAAACGAAGGTCTCCTTTAATCTTACTGATGTAAATTGGAAAACAAAATTAGCTACTTATGCCAGGAGCACACATATTCTAAACTCCCTACTGGGATTGTCTCTAAAACAAGTTGTTGAGAAGCCAACTCGTAAAGAGGCCATACTAGATTTGGTATCAGATATTACTGTAGGTGAAAGTTTAGGATCCAGTGATAATCAGTCAGTGTGGTTTAATATAAGAACCGTGACTGAGTCACACCACACAAAAACAAAAGTTTTAGACTTTAGAAAAACAGACTTTTCTAAAATTAGAATATGTGTAGAGGAGTCATTATCAGACTGGAGCAATTTAAATGGAGTCCAATAGAAATGGGATTATTTAAAAGTTGCACTATTGAAGGCAACAGAAAACTGCATTAGGCTTGTTAGTAAAAGCAAAAAATGCAAGAAACCACTGTGGTAATCCGCAGATGTGGCCAAAATAGGTAAAACAAAAAGTTAGCATTTAGGAATTATAAAAAAAACCCAGAGTGAGGAAGACAAAATGATCTATAAGATTAGGCAGAAAGAGGCTAAGCAAGTTATAAGAGCTTCCAAATCACACACAGAAGAGAAAATAGTACAGTCAGTAAAAAAGGGGGACAAAACATTTTTTAGATACATAAATGAGAAAAGAAAAGTAAAACAAGGATTAGTTAGATTAAAACAAAAGAAGGAAGGTATGTAGAAGAGGATAAAGGTCAGGCTGACTGCCTCAATGAATATTTTTGTTCTGTATTTACAGAAGAAAATGAAGGAAAGGGACCTCAGTTGAGAAAAAGGATAAATGAGTCATTTATTACACGTGAGTTTGCAGAGGAAGAGGTTCTATTTCAACTGTCAAAAGTAAAGACAAATAAGTCAATGGGATCTGATGGAATACACCCAAAGCTATTAAAAGAGCTTAGTGGTGTACTAGCAACACCATTAACAGATTTATTTAACCAATCATTGTTAACAGGAGTAGTCCCAGAAGATTGGAAGTTAGCGAATGTTGTGCCCATTTACAAGAAAGGTAATAGGGAGGAGTTGGGCAACTATAGGCCAGTAAGCCTTACTTCAGTAGTGGGGAGAGTGATGGAAACCATGTTAAAGGATAGGCTTGTTGAACATCTAAAAACACATGGATTTCAAGATCAGAGACAACATGGGTTTACTTCAGGGAGATCATGCCAAACTAATCTTATTGATTTTTTTGATTGGGTAACTAAAATTATAGATCAGGTGGTGCAGTAGACATTGCTTACCTAGATTTCAGTAAGGCTTTTGACACTGTTGCACACAGAAGGCTTATCAATAAACTGCAATCTTTAAGTTTGGATTCCAATATTGTTGAATGGGTAAGGCAGTGGCTGAGTGACAGGAAACAGAGGGTTGCAGTTAATGGAATATATTCAAAGCTTGGACTTGTCACCAGTGGGGTACCTCAGGGATCTGTACTTGGACCCATTCTCTTTAATATTTTTATTAGTGATATTGCAGAAGGTCTTGATGGTAAGCTATGTCTTTTTGCTGATGATACTAAGATATGAAACAGGGTTGATGTTCCAGGAGGGATAAGCCAAATGGCAAATGATTAAGGTAAACTAGAAAAATGGTCAGAATTGTGGCAACTGACATTTAATGTGGATAAGTGCAAGATAATGCATCTTGGACGTAAAAACCCAAGGGCAGAGAACAGAATATTTGATAGAGTTCTAACCTCAACATATGAGGAAAGGGATTTAGGGGTGATTATTTCTGATGACTTAAAGGTAGGCAGACAATGTAATAGAGCAGCAGGAAATGCTAGCAGAATGCTTGGTTGTGTAGGGAGAGGTATTAGCAGTAGAAAGAGGGAAGTGTTCATGCCATTGTACAGAACACTGGTGAGACCTCACTTGGAGTATTGTACACAGTACTGGAGACTGTATCTTCAGAAGGATATTGATACCTTAGAGAGAGTTCAGAGAAGGGCTACTAAACTGGTTCATGGATTGCGGGATAAAACTTACCAGGAAAGGTTAAAGGATTTTAACATGTATAGCTTGGAGGAAAGACGAGACAGGGGGGATATGATAGAAACATTTAAATATATAAAGGGAATCAACACAGTAAAGGAGGAGACTATATTTAAAAGGAGAAAAACTACCACAACAAGAGGGCATAGTCTTAAATTAGAGGGGCAAAGGTTTAAAAATATCAGGAAGTATTACTTTACTGAGAGGGTAGTGGATGCATGGAATAGCATTCCAGCTGAAGTGGTAGAGGATAACACAGTAAAGGAGTTTAAGCATGCGTGGGATAGGCATAAGGCTATCCTAACTATAAGATAAGGCTAGGGACTAATGAAAGTATTTAGAAAATTGGGCAGACTAGATGGGCCGAATGGTTCTTATCTGCCGTCACATTCTATGTTTCCTCTTTCAGTGATATTCAGACGACTTCTCTGTTTGCGCATAATATGATTTCACATCTGTGCGTCAGCTCCCCTCCTCTACCTCCTCAATTCCCCTCCCCACCTTTTTTTTTCTATTTTTTAACCTTACTTATAGCAATGCCAAGTAGGAAGGCTGAGCTAGGTAGCCCACTTACTATAGCCCACTATAACAGACAGGCACACATACATACAGACACACACACACACAAGACACACATACACATACACACATACAAATACACATACATACAAACAGACAGGCACACACATACATACAGACACACATACACACACACATAACACATACAAACATACAGGCACACAGACACACACACAAGACATACATAGAAAGAAACACACACATACACACAGACACAAGACACACATACATAAGACACACATACATACAAAGACACATACACACACAACACATACATACAAAGACAAGACACACACAACACATACATACAAAGACAAGACACACATACACACAGACACACAAGACATACATACAAAGACACATACATAAGACACACATCCATACAAAGACACACACACACACACATACAAAGACACACACATATTATATTTAAGTCACCCTCCTGTTTCCTACCTTTAAGGTACAGGAGGGTGACATTCCCTGGGGTCCACTGGTGGCTCAGGTGGATGGGAGTCAGAGTTCCCACTCTGACTCCCTGGTCTTCATCCCGCGCGGCTCTCAGTGTTAGCTGGGAGGAGTGACGTGCAGTCACTTCCTCCCAGCTCTGTAATGTTATTACAGGGGGCCTGGTCGTTAAAAGCACCCAGCACTGACCGGGCCCCCTCACAATCCACATCCATCGGGTGGCCCTGACAGCATGGGCCACCAGATGGACCCCTTGGACGGCCGCCCCGGCGGTTTGCCGCCCAGGCCGGGGCCGCAGATGGTGATGGTAATCACAGGGGGCCTGGTAGCGCTGTTAAAGCGCCCAGCACTGACCAGGCCCCCATCACAATCCACATAATGCATATGTGGCTAGGGGCTGTAAAGAACGTGTGTATAAGGGATGTAGCAAGTGTGTGCATATGGGCTATAATGTGTGTGTGTGTATAGGTGATTTAGTGTTTGTGGGGGTTGTAGAGACTGCGTGTTTGGGGATGTAGTATGTGTTTGCTTACAAGAAATCTAGTGTGTGTATAGGGGATCCAGAGTGTGTGTGTGTGTGTATAGGAGTCTAGTGTGTGTTTGAAGGACCCAGAATGTGTATAGGAGATCTAGTGAGGGTGTGTATATAGCAGATTCAGAGTGTATATAAGAATCTAGTGTGTGTATGTGTGTAGATGATCCAGAGTCAGGTAAGGGATCTAGTGTGTGTCTGGAATGTAATGTGTTTAGGGGTGCAGTATGGGTGTGAGGGGTGCTGTAGTATATATATAATATAAATATGTTTGGAAGTATTGTGTGTGTGTGGTGCAGTGTGTTGGGGATTCTGTGTGTATGTGTGAGGGATGTAGTGTGTATGTGAGAGGTGCAGCATGTGTTTGTGTGAGGGGTAAAGTGTGTGTGTGTGTGATGGATGCTGTAAGTGTGAGGGGTGAAGTGTGTGTTTGTGAGGGTGATGTCTGTGAGGGTGCTGTGTGTGAGGGTGATATATGTGAGGGTGCTGTGTGTGTGAGTGATGTGTGTAAGAGTGCTGTGTGTGAGGGTACTGAGGGGGATGTGTGTGAGAGTGCTGTGTGTGAGGGTGATGTGGGTGATGTGTGTGAGGGTGCTGTGTGTGAGAGTGCTGTGTGTGAGGGTAATGTGGGTGAGGGTGCAGTGTGTGAGGGTACTGTAGGTCATGTGTGTGAGAGTGCTGTGTGTGAGGGTGATGTGGGTGAGGGTGCTGTGTGGATGTTAGAAGGGATTGTGTGTTGGGGGTAAAAAAACAAAAAGGCATTATACCCCCCCTCCCATTTTACCTTTAGCCTGGGAGGGGGAGAAAGGGGGGGGACCAGCACTCTTACACCATCCCTGGTGGTGCTAGTGGTGAGTGAACAGTAGCCTGTGGGGCTAGAGTTCACTCTCGCGAGATCGTGGCGTTGCCATGGCGAGAGGAACCCAGCGGAGCTGCAAGATAGCGCTTCGCTGGGTCCTCCTCTCCCTCCCCAGCTAGATGTCTATGCAAGTGGACCAGTGAGGGAGATATTTGATTTCCCCACTGGCCCATCATGGAAAACGGCTTGGCCGGTGCCCGGATAGTGCTTGCCCTGCATGGACCGGCTGGGGAGATCCTGTGACCTCCCCTGCCGGCCTCGGCCCATGTATATCGCGGCCCACTGAGGAATTTGCCCAGTGTGCCCGATGGCCAGTCTGGACCTGCCTACAACTGTCAAAAATAACCCACAGAGCCCTCAGTTAATACCTTTCTAGTAACCTACTTCGAGACCCTTACTTTTACGCTGTGTGTCACTACAACCCACTCCCCTGTTCCTGTGCATCCTACTTGTCTGTTGAGGATTACATGTCTGTTAGTCCACCCATTGTACAGCACTACGGATTTGCTGGCACTTTATAAATAATAAAATAATAATAATAATAATTACAATATGAAAAATAAGAAAAGAGCATCCTAGATTGAATACATATGTTCCAGAATATTGGGATAATACTGTTGATTCCCAAACTATTAAATAAACTGAGTTTTAGTTGTAATTAACATAATTATGACCTTATTTTAGAGAAACTGCTATGTTTACATTAGGGTTAATCCAGCCCGAGTGGCTGTCTCATTGACAGCCGCTAGAGGCGCTTCCGCGCTTCTCGCTGTGAAAATCACAGTTAGAAGATGCTAACGTCCATAGGAAAACATTGAGAATGCTTTCCTATGGACTGATTGAATGTGCACACGGCTCTTGCCGCGCATGCACATTCAGCGCTGACTTCGGAAGAGGGAGAAGATTTCCCCAGCGCCGAGGGAGCCCACCGCTGGAGAAAGGTAAGTGATTAACCCCTTCCTCCCCCTTCAGCCCGGCGGGAGTGGGACCCTGAGGGTGGGGGGGGAGACCTAAAGACAGTATAGTGCCAGGAAAACGAGTTGTGGTCCTTTAATAACTATTGGATTTGGGCATTCAGTGTTAAGTGAATTGTGATTTGGCTACATTTTGGCTAGTCAGTGATTCTTCTGAACTCCTCATCTCTAAAAGACCATATGGACATATGAAACAGAATAAAAAGAGAATGGATGAGCCATTTTGTTTGTTTTGTGATAGGGAATGGAGAAGAAGCTGTTTTTTTGGGTAACAAATAAACAGCTTAGTTTGCCATAATGGACAAAAGGTCTGTCTAGTGATGTGGGTAATATAAGAGGTGGACAAAATATTATTACTTGCAAAAGAATAATAAGCGCTCTCTTCTCAGGGATGAGCTGCAGTTCACCAACAAGGTGTTCCTCTACCTTGTGATAAATGGACAGATAAAATAGAAAGGTGAACAGCGCTAAAAATCAGAAAATGTACTTACGTTTTGTAGAAATACTGGCCAGCAGAGTAACTTAAAAAAAGAGAGAAACAAAAATACAAATAATGGTACAGTATGTATGAACGATATAATTCTACAAGAACAAAGGTGTTATATTCACACTCACACTTTGAGGAGCTATATCAGCTCGGTGTTAAGAGCCTGGACGGAATAATCCCCGTCTATGGATTGCTTGACGCGTTTCGCCAAAGCTTTCTCAAAAAAAGTTCACTTTCGAGAAAGCTTCGGCGAAACGCATCAAGTGAGGAAGAATTTTGGACTTTTATACAAGACTGGTTTTATAGTTTATTATTCACTTTTCACTTATTGTATTAAAGTATATATATTTTTTAAACTATCCAGTCATTCCTTTTGTCCTCCTTCCTATCCAATACTGCTTTGCTGCTATACCTGGGTCCACTATATCCCAAGGTGGGGATTATTCCACCTGAAATTCTCCAAACTAGAGCAGGTCGTTGCTCTAGTATATGTAAGTAGGATCATCCACTTTTTTTTTCACAATATTTTATATTTACGTACTATACCATGTGGTGTATTTTACTCTTGTTTTTCATGTAACGAATATTTACACCTATAAATTCACCAACGGTCTTGAACCTCAAGAAATCCATAGACGGGGATTATTCCGTCCAGGCTCTTAACACCGAGCTGATATAGCTCCTCAAAGTGTGAGTGTGAATATAACACCTTTGTTCTTGTGGAATTATATCGTTCATACATACTGTACCATTATTTGTATTTTTGTTTCTCTCTTTTTTTAAGTTACTCTGCTGGCCAGTATTTCTACAAAACGTATGTACATTTTCTGATTTTTAGCGCTGTTCACCTTTCTATTTTATCAAAATATTATTACTAACTGTTGATTTTATAAAGTAAAAAGTAATCAATACATGTTAAAAAAGGAGTCCTAAAATATCTATATATTTCCAAACAAGATTCCATATCTCCCAAGTGTGGGCAGTCTCTATTATGGACTTAAATCCCTCTGCTCCTCTTTTCTATCCTAATGTTCCTGTTTTCTAGGAGCTTCATATTTTTGGTGTTTCTGAGTGTATAACACTGTTTCACAGCAATAATACTTTCAATAATGTGTCTTTAACCCCTTAAGACCGGAGGGCGTACTATTACGTCCTCTAATAGGCGGCTCTAAACGCCGCCGGGCGTAATAGTACGCCCTCCGGTCTTTCTGTACTTACCCGGTCGCCGGCGGTCCCACGCCGGCGATCGCGGTGGGGGGGACTCCCAGGGAGCCCCCCGCGGCACGACCGTCCTCCAGGAAGCCCCCCGGCCGTGTGAGAGTGGGGTCCTAGCGAGGACCCCACAATCACATGGCCGGGGATAGCTGGCTTCTGTATTGCCAGCAGGGGGGCTGCCTGTAATGACAGGTGGTCCCCCTGCTGGCTGAAAATAAAAATGAAATAAATAAATAGTGTAAAAAAATAAATAATATATACTTAGATCATATATATATATATTATATATATATGATCAAAGTATATATATACACATATACATACACACATGTACACCGTCTAGGTGTATTTTACTATTAATATATATATAATTATATATATATATTAATATCAAATTACACGTACACTGATACTGATTAAATATATATATAATTATTGTTATATATATATTTATATATATTATAAAAAAAATTAAAATGTAAATACGTTAAAAAATTAAATTACAAAAATAATTAAAAATAAATAATTAAAAAATATATAGATGTGTGTTATTTCGTTCTAACTGTATTGTGAAATTAATATATATATATATATATCAAAATACACATAGAACGAAATAATATATATAATTATACACATAAATATATACGTATATATCACTATATATATACCTATATATAAATAAAAATATTTAAAAAAAATTATATAGATATATACATATATATACACATACGTATATATATACATATATTGATTCTACATATATATTTATGTAATATTTTTACATAATTAGGTATCTTAATTAATTACAATTAGCAGGACCTGCATGACAACCCATGCCGAAAGTAAAGGGAATTTAATTTGCTAGCACTATATTTAACCCTATAACTTTCCGAGACACCATAAAACCTGTACATGGGGGGTACTGTTCTACTCGGGAGACTTCGCTGAACACAAATATTAGTGTTTCAAAACAGTAAAATGTATTACAACGATGATATCGCCAGTAAAAGTGACGTTTTTTGCATTTTTCACGCACAAACAGCATTAAACGGACAATATTATTGCTATGATACTTTTTACTGTTTTGAAACACAAATATTTGTGTTCAGCGAAGTCTCCCGAGTACAACAGTACCCCTCGTGTACAGGTTTTATGGTGTTTTCAAAAGTTACAGCGTCAAATATAAGGCTTGCGTTTCATTTTTTTCACATTAAAATTCGCCAGATTGGTTACGGTGCCTTTGAGACCCTATGGTAGCCCAAGAATGAAAATTACCCCTATGATGGCATACCATTTGCAATGGTAGACAACCCAAGGTATTGCAAACAGGGTATGTCCAGTCTTTTTTAGTAGCCACTTAGTCACAAACACTGGCCAAAATTGGGGTTTTTTGCATTTTTCACACACAAACAAATACTAACGCTAACTTTGGCCAGTGTTGGCTACTAAAAAAAACTGGACATACCTCATTTGCAATACCTTGGGTTGTCTACTATTACAAATGGTATGCCATTATGGGTGTAAATTTCATTCCTGGGCTACTATAAAGTCCCAAAGGCAACGTAACCAATCTGGCGAATTTCAATTTCAAATGTAACGTGCTATATTTGACCCTGTAACTTCCCAAAACGCCATAAAAGCTGTACATAGGGGGTACTGTTTTACACGTGAGACTTTTCTGAATACAAATATGTGTATTTTATTGCAGTAAAAGCAAACAGTATTATGACACTGACCGTTTAATTGTCATGTAGAACTAAAAAAATCCAATAAAATCGTATTTTCTCCCATTTTTTTCATATTAAATTATGTTTCATAGCTAAATATTTGATATTAAATGAAAGCCCTGTTTTCCCTGAATAAAATGATATATAATAAGGGTGGGTGCATTTACTATGAAAGAGGTGTATTACGGTTGGACAGACATGTAGCGCAAATGCCAGGTTTTGTTTACATTTTGTTTTGTTCACAACGTGTACATTTGGCTCCGTCCTTAAGGGGTTAAGCTCCAAAAAGAGATAGTGAGATAGTGTGGGAAAGCCTATACACCGCTATGTGGCAAGCCATTCATGGGTGAAGATGGTATATCTTTTATTGTTGTGCTGTTTAGATTTGTTTTCTGGCTTTTTTATTTTTTTAATCTACCAGGTTTCATTTTATTTTAATTAATGGCGTCGGTTATTGGGGATTTTAACTTGGCCTTTTTTGGGGACCTGTGTTGGGAGGTGGGGCTTGCTATTGTTTGGGAGGAGAACAATGACATGTCTACCACTCTTACTTCATAATTAGTGAGGGTTTACCACCCATCGCAATGCACTAGGTCCTCCTCTTTATTATTAATATTAAATCACCCAACCTTTATCCTTTTGCTTGTTTTATGTGGTGGCTAGCAACTATGTGCACATAATAAAATATTTCTCTTCATCCATGGGTTCCAGAGAAAGTCCACTTGCCATGCCTCTCCTTGATATTAGGAGTCTCAGGGTATCCTACAATTTTACTTATTTGTTTATTTTGTTTTGTAGAGAGATTATGTTCTTTCTGATATTATATGTATCAAATGATTTACTTTCACTTCCAGTGCCACAAAGGAGTGCAGCACATTGCAGTGAAAATGTTCATATTCCAGGTGTAGCTCGCCTGATCTCACTAGACATATAATTTCTGCCCCAAAAATGGCTTTTGTGAATCCCTTGAAATCAAAGCTATTTAAACAACTGTAAATGGCGTGGGTTCTATAGTTTCCTGTGGAACACTTGCTCTCAGGATGGAAGCCATTACTAATTGACACAATTAGTAAATATCAATTTTGACGTCCATTTGCTGTAACATTTAAAAAAAAGCAGTTCAAATAAATAGCCTTGTTTGTTAGTCTATCTTTGTATTTTGGATAGGCAGTTCTATAAACTCTCCTTTTATGCTATCCGTGTCTACGCACTATCATCTTACAGTGAGATATACTTTGTACAGGGAGATTACAAACAGATTAAATAACCTGGAAACCTCAATCATTAATCAAAAAAAGAAAAAATATGAGAAAGATGTTAATGATTATACGACTAACAATATTAGAAAAAGACCAAAATTAAAATAGAAATAAGGATAGAAAGACCAAGTATGGACACAATTATTTAAATTTTTTTTGATCATTTTGAGCGATTATGAATAAACCCATAAGGAGACCAATTATAGGAAATAATTAAACACAAGACTAGATTGAAGTTAAGATGAGAAATAATGGCAATTAGAGAAAAAAAGGCCAATTTGATAGAAAAAGAACATCAGATGTTTATGATAATTGTAATAGACCCGCATCCCCACAAAGAAAGGAGACTCCTATTTATAACCGTTTTGAACCATTAAAGGACCACTCTAGGCACCCAGACCACTTCAGCTTAATGAATTGGTCTGGGTGCCAGGTCCAGCTCGGGTTAACCCATTTTTTTTATAAACATAGCAGTTTCAGAGAAACTGCTATGTTTATAAATGGGTTAATCCTTCCCCCAAAGCCTCTAGTGGCCTTCCTATGCGACCGGCTGAATGCGCGCGCAGCTTTTGCCGTGCGTGCTCATTCAACCGACGGGGAGGAGAGGAGGAGGATCGGAGGAGGAGAGCTCCCCGCCCAGCGCTGAAAAAAGGTAAGTTTTACCCCTATTCCCCTTTCCAGAGCCGGGCGGGAGGGGGACCCTGAGGGTGGGGGCACCCTCAGGGCACTGTAGTGCCAGGAAAACGAGTATGTTTTCCTGGCACTATAGTGGTCCTTTAAGAAATATAGACGATAACACCAATTCTCCTTTTTTAAGACGGAAATGGAGGGAACTCCCTATGAGAACCCTGACTCTACAGAAAAACAGATACAGAGATTTAGGTCTAGTGAGCAGACTTAGCTCAGTTGAGGCCTCATCTGAATCGCATTCCTTGAAAATCACATCCCTGAACCAGGAGGTTGAAGCTCTCAAAAAGCAGCATAGGATCTTTGAGCAACGGCTTATCTCCATAGAATATAGGAGACGCCGTAATAATGCTCCCGCATCTCCCGTGGAGACTGATGTCAGCCTTGCTCTCACCAAAACAGGCTAAAAATGTTGTACTTGATGGAACCTTCCGAATCCCAAAACCGCGGAAGGCCCCAGATACAGCACCCAGAGATTTGGTGGTTTGCTTTCAGAACTACAAAGACAAAGTCGCAACTCAGACAGCTCAAAAAGGGACATCGCCCTATATATGCCCATGCATAAATGGGACCCGGAGAAAGTTACTCCTTTTGTCACTCAACGGGCCTTCTCGGATGACTACTCAGTGACCACAACCTGAGGATTTATCCTTCCTATGGAGTGCAGGGCACCATTGCAGTCCAGAACTGAACATAGTTCTAAGTTTACTTTACCTTGATTCCTTATAAGTCTATATATGTGGACTTCTTGATTTATTTTCTTTTTCTTTTCATTATCATTTTGTTGTTGAAAGTTCCCCAGCTTAAGGATTACATAGATAGAGTGCACCAAGCGTAGTTGGAAATTTGGCAGCACAGCCAACCACATCAAACCCCCCTCCCACCTCTTTTCTAGAGTCTGACTGGGTGACAGAGAATAATATGGCCAAGAGGCGTAAAAGCTATTGCAGCCATCGGCCAACAGTCCAGATTTTAACCATTGAGCAGCACAAGCCACAACTGGAATGCAGGTATATGCACTGAAGCTGGTTCCATATAGCTTTTATTTTATTTTCTTCTTTTTAATCTTCCTTCTATCCTACAAGCAACCGCGCCCATGTAAATAAGCGGCCTGCGGTTATATTAAATGGACACAAGTGATGTCGCGAACCCGAAATTTTCGGTTCGTGAACGGCGAATGCGAACTTCCGCAAATGTTCGCGAACCGCCATAGACTTCAATGGGCAGGCGAATTTTAAAACACACAGGGACTCTTTCTGGCCACAATAGTGATGGAAAAGTTGTTTCAAGGGGACTAACACCTGGACTGTGGCATGCCGGAGGGGGATCCATGGCAAACCTCCCATGGAAAATTACACAGTTGATGCAGAGTCTGGTCTTAATCCATAAAGGGCATAAATCACCTAACATTCCTAAATCACAATGGATATGGATTGACACATGACATATTGACACCTTGACATATGGATTGACACCTGTCCTCAGAGACCCTGATACACACTGACACAGAGCAGAATAGAGACTGTTCCTCCTACATAGGGTCACTTGGCAGATATGGATTGACACCTGTCCTCAGAACCGCTGATACACACTGACACAGAGCAGAATAGAGACTGTTCCTCCTACATAGGGTCACTTGGCAGATATAGAAACATAGAAACATAGAATGTGACGGCAGATAACCATTCGGCCCATCTAGTCTGCCCAATTTTCTAAATACTTTCATTAGTCCCTAGTCTTATCTTATAGTTAGGATAGCCTTATGCCTATCCCACGCATGCTTAAACTCCTTTACTGTGTTAACCTCTACCACTTCAGCTGGAAGGCTATTCCATGCATCCACTACCCTCTCAGTAAAGTAATACTTCCTGATATTATTTTTAAACCTTTGTCCCTCTAATTTAAGACTATGTCCTCTTGTTGTGGTAGTTTTTCTTCTTTTAAATATAGTCTCCTTCTTTACTGTGTTGATTCCCTTTATATATTTAAATGTTTCTATCATATCCCCCCTGTCTCGTCTTTCCTCCAAGCTATACATGTTAAGATCCTTTAACCTTTCCTGGTAAGTTTTATCCCGCAATCCATGAACCAGTTTAGTAGCCCTTCTCTGAACCCTCTCTAAGGTATCAATATCCTTCTGAAGATACGGTCTCCAGTACTGTGTACAATACTCCAAGTGAGGTCTCACCAGTGTTCTGTACAATGGCATGAGCACTTCCCTCTTTCTACTGCTAATACCTCTCCCTATACAACCAAGCATTCTGCTAGCATTTCCTGCTGCTCTATTACATTGTCTGCCTACCTTTAAGTCATCAGAAATAATCACCCTAAATCCCTTTCCTCATATGTTGAGGTTAGGACTCTATCAAATATTCTGTACTCTGCCCTTGGGTTTTTACGTCCAAGATGCATTATCTTGCACTTATCCACATTAAATGGATATGGATTGACACCTGTCCTCAGAGCCCCGATACACACTGACACAGAGCAGAATAGAGACTGTTCCTCCTACATAGGGTCACTTGGCAGATATGGATTGACACCTGTCCTCAGAGATCATGATACACACTGACACACAGCAGAATAGAGACTGTTCCTCCTACATAGGGTCACTTGGCAGATATGGATTGACACCTGTCCTCAGAGCCCCTGATACACACTGACACAGAGCAGAATAGAGACTGTTCCCCTACATAGGGTCACTTGGCAGATATGGATTGACACCTGTCCTCAGAGCCCCTGATACACACTGACACAGAGCAGAATAGAGACTGTTCCTCCTACATAGGGTCACTTGGCAGATATGGATTGACACCTGTCCTCAGAGATCATGATACACACTGACACAGAGCAGAATAGAGACTGTTCCCCCTACATAGGGTCACTTGGCAGATATGGATTGACTGTTCCCCCTACATACACAATATTGGATCTCGCAAAACTTACCAAGGATCTAAATCATGTTCCCGTACCGTACATGAAAAACCTACTCATACAAAATCTCTTCCCAAACGTCATTTCGTTCAAAGTGGAGAGAATGTTAAAAAATATATATTTTTGTTCTG
>OW240913.1:177044950-177057240 GCA_933207985.1 Pelobates cultripes
TGTGTGAGAAATGCTTTTCAGCCGCTTCCAATCTTAAGCATCATTTGAAGAGCCATACAGGAGAGAAACCTTATTTTTGTTCTGATTGTGGGAAATATTTCTCTCAAAGAGGCTACTTTTATATTCAATCTATAACAGTGAAAAAAGTTTTTGGGTTTTAAATGCAAGCTATTGTGACACCAGTGAGTGAGTGGTGGCACTGGGCACAGTATCCACTGTGAGCCTGACACACCAGCTTTGAGACAACTAACTGCTATTCAATCTATAACAGTGAAAAAAGTTTTTGGGTTTTAAATGCAAGCTATTGTGACACCAGTGAGTGAGTGGTGGCACTGGGCACAGTATCCACTGTGAGCCTGACACACCCGTTTTGAGACAACTAACTGCTCTTCAATCTATAACAGTGAAAAAAGTTTTTTGGGTTTAAATGCAAGCTATTGTGACACCAGTGAGTGAGTGGTGGCACTGGGCACAGTATCCACTGTGAGCCTGACACACCAGCTTTAAGGACACTGACTGCTATTCAATCTATAACAGTGAAAAACATTTTTTGTTTTTAAATGCAAGCTATTGTGACACCAGTGAGTGAGTGGTGGCACTGGGCACAGTATCCACTGTGAGCCTGACACACCCGCTTTAAGGACACTGACTGCTATTCAATCTATAACAGTGAAAAAAGTTTTTTGTTTTTTAATGCAAGCTATTGTGACACCAGTGTGTGGTGGCACTGGGCACAGTATCCACTGTGAGCCTGACACACCCGCTTTAAGGACACTGACTGCTATTCAATCTATAACAGTGAAAAAAGTTTTGGGGTTTTAAATGCAAGCTATTGTGACACCAGTGAGTGAGTGGTGGCACTGGGCACAGTATCCACTGTGAGCCTGACACACCCGCTTTGAGACAACTAACTGCTATTCAATCTATAACAGTGAAAAAAGTTTTTTGTTTTTAAATGCAAGCTATTGTGACACCAGTGAGTGAGTGGTGGCACTGGGCACAGTATCCACTGTGAGCCTGACACACGCTTTGAGACAACTAACTGCTATTCAATCTATAACAGTGAAAAAAGTTTTTTGTTTTTAAATGCAAGCTATTGTGACACCAGTGAGTGAGTGGTGGCACTGGGCACAATATCCACTGTGAGCCTGACACACCCGCTTTGAGACAACTAACTGCTATTCAATCTATAACAGTGAAAAAAGGTTTTTGGTTTTAAATGCAAGCTATTGTGACACCAGTGAGTGAGTGGTGGCACTGGGCACAGTATCCACTGTGAGCCTGACACACCCGCTTTGAGACAACTAACTGCTATTCAATCTATAACAGTGAAAAAAGTTTTTTGGTTTTAAATGCAAGCTATTGTGACACCAGTGAGTGAGTGGTGGCACTGGGCACAGTATCCACTGTGAGCCTGACAAAGACACTTTGAGACAACTAACTGCTATTGAATTTATAACAGTGAAAAAAGTTTTGGGGTTTTTAAATGCACGCTATTGTGACACCAGATATGAGTGGCACTGTAAACTGACAGAGTACACGCTGTAGGGCTGACACACCCGCTTTAAGGACACTGACTGCTATTCAATCTATAACAGTGAAAAAAGTGTTTTGTTTTTTTAAATACAAGCTATTGTGACACCAGATCTAATTAGTGGCACTGGTCAGCGTATCCACTGTTAGCGTAACACACCCGCTTTAAGGACACTGACTGCTATTCAATCTATAACAGTGAAAAAAGTTTTTTGTTTTTAAATGCAAGCTATTGTGACACCAGTGAGTGAGTGGTAGCACTGGGCACAGTATCCACTGTGAGCCTGACACACCCGCTTTAAGACAACTAACTGCTATTCAATCTATAACAGTGAAAAAAGTTTTTTGGTTTTAAATGCAAGCTATTGTGACACCAGTGAGTGAGTGGTGGCACTGGGCACAGTATCCACTGTGAGCCTGACACAGAAGCTGGCAGACAACTAACTGCTATTCAATCTATTATAGTGAAAAAATATATATTTTTTTTAAATGCAAGCTATTGTGACACCAGTGAGTGAGTGGTGGCACTGGGCACAGTATCCACTGTGAGCCTGACACAGAAGCTGGCAGACAACTAACTGCTATTCAATCTATTATAGTGAGAATACAAATTATTATTTTTAAATGCAAGCTATTGTGACACCAGTGAGTGAGTGGTGGCACTGGGCACAGTATCCATTGTGAGCCTGACACAGAAGCTGGCAGGCAGGCAGGCAACTGCAATTACATTACACAGAAAAAAAAAAAAAAGACTGATGTTCTAGCCCTAAAAAGGGCTTTTTGGGGTGCTGTCCTTACAGCAGAGATCAGATGAGTCCTTCAGGACTGTAGTGGACACTGTATACCCTAACCTAGCTATGCATTTCCCTATCTAATCAACAGCAGCTACACTTTCCCTCCTCTCACTAAGCATGCAGTTTAAGAATGAATGTAAAATGGATGCCTTCCAGTAGGTGGGAGGGTCTGCTAGGGAGGGTGTGCTGCTAATTGACTTGAATGTGTCTTCAGACTGTGAGATACAGGGTCAAAGTTTACTCAATGATGACGAATAGGGGGCGGATCGAACCGCGCATATGTTCGCCCGCCGTGGCGAACGTGAACATGCTATGTTCGCCGGGAACTATTCGCCAGCGAACCGTTCGGTGCATCACTAATGGACACACATAGTCACATTCTCCTTTACGCCCTGCAGTAGCTAGGTTACATTTGCCTATTGTCTCTACTCCATATAATCACAAAAACCCTCAGTTCATGGCTCACTCACTTTGCTTGACATGCTACTTGGTTTAATACTGTGTCTAAATCTCTATGTCAAAATGTGACTTACAATCTTTTGTCTCTCAAGCCAATGAGCTGAAAAAAAAGAAAGAATTGAAAAATGTTTTAATTTATATTAGTAATTTTTGGATTGACCATGAGATTTACAACTTATTTTTACTAGTAAGGCACCATCTAGCATGTTAAGTATTGCTCTTTCCCAAACTTAAGATGGCTGCCTGGACTTCAGCTGTATCAGACAGCTCTATGAACTTTGAAAGAACACATGACGCAATTGCACAGGTGCGTCGTTACGTCTGCGTGATGACATGATCTTAGTTTTCGATGGAGGCCCTGAAATGATATCCAAAGCTACAGTTGACATGAGCTTCCAAACCTATGGTGACCAAACCAACCCACAAAGTCATCGACTGCTACTGGAGAGATGCAGTGTCTCTTAGAAACTCAGTCTGCTGCAGGGAAGTGATACAGACTACAAAGTCACATCCTGCCACTGAGGAGCTCAATCTAATAGTAGGAATGAGGGATGCCCTCAGCAGGTCCTGGCTGAGATACACTGCTTCAGATGACTTCGTGTCACTCCTGAACGCAAACGGACATGGAGAGGAGCAGGCTGATGGACATGCGAGAGGTGACCAACTGGGGCGCTGACAGGGTGGGACTAACCGGGGCGGAGTCTGGGGAAGTGGATGTTGACCGGACAGCGGAGATATTCACCCGCCTCCCTTTCTCTCTCCAACTACCTCCACTTCTACCCCCCTCTCCTCACCTCTCTACACCCCCTGTTCCCGAACCTTACCCCACACGAACATACCTCACAAGGGACCCACACAGACACCCAGATGTACAAATATGGAAAGGGATCCCTGGCAATTACTGACCACAAATGTGACAAGCCCTCACACCTACACACCACAGCACTAGGCCCCGGGACAGACATCTCAGACGCTTCACCCACGACCCACCAGACGATGGGTGCACAATACGACACGCGAGCAGACCACATAGACAAGTAGCCCTCTGACTACTTTATCACGTGTAACCTAAAGACGGCAAGAAAACGATAATCACATCTGACATGACCCAATAATATAATGCAGGGCTACCCACATTGCAGTAAGCAATTACACAAACGACTCACAGGCACGGCCACATACACATGTGCAGACGATGGCCACGGCACGAAAAGCTCACACCAGGTTGCTATTTAGACAACGGCACGTCCCGCGCTATATACCATAATAACTCTATACACAACCTATGCCGCACCAACCATAACCACACACTACATACAACAATGAGCCAGAAGCCTGTACCTCGGGTAACAAACAATTTAGGAAAGTCATACTAAAAAAGAAAACGTATACTATACATACGTAGATCTGTACCTATATGCATTGTTGTATTGATGATTACTGCTATATGGCGATGCAATATCTGGCCTCTGCGAAGGCACATGCAAGCTCACCATAAAATTGCCATGATAAGCTTCTGCGTAGGCTACAGTGCAACTATTTGCACCCTTGCTATATGCTGGTTAGACTGTTACCAACAAAATAAAAAACTATTTAAAACAAACAGCAACTAGATGCATACTTGTAAAAACAAAAAATTCAAGGATATAATATTTCAATGTAGGGTAATAGCTGCTTGATCGAAGGATTAATCTGACTGCCATTCTAAGGTCAAGAAGAATTTTTTTTCCTAGTTTGTTGCAAAATTGGAAGTGCTTCAAACTTACTCAATTACTTTACTAATGCCAGGAAAAGAACAAATAAAATGTACGTTTCCAACCATTTTTTAAAAATTAATACAGATACCAAGATATCTCAAAGATTTTGGCAAATAGGCATACTCCAAATATCCCGATAATTATTGAAAATGATCAAGTGGAATTTGTAGCACATAACACAAGGAACATGTTTTAAACATTTTCACAATTTAAAAAAATCTTGATTCATTTGCTATCTTTCTTTAGATGCTGAGAAGGTATTTCATACATTTGTGAGAGTTCTGCATTCTCTCTTTACAGTGAGAATGTATAACTTTTATTAGTATTATTATTATTTATATAATCAATAGAACTAGACAGGGGAAAAAATTATCTCTGCTGTTGTTTGTGATTGACTTGGAGCCATTTGATTAGATATTCCCAGGGTATTAAGAGCATTACAATTACTGGATAAGGGTATAATAGCTGACATCAATGTTCCCACAATAACAAAAAAACAAAACACATATCTCAGTAATGTGGATTAATGTCTTATTTTAAATGTACAAACCATAGAGAGAATAACACCAAAATACTATATACATATATACCCCAAAAAATCAAATAGATGTTGGAAGCACCACATATGGTAGAACTGTAAATACAAAAAAAAACAACTAAAGCATTGTCAAAAAAACAAGCTATTTGGGGGCGGAACCTAACTGCTGAGCTGACTCTAAAGAGCTCTGGGACAACTGAGCTAATATTCTTAATTTTCTTGACTAAAATCGACTTTTGACTTTTGACTACCACTTCTGGGAGCTTCAGCCTATCTTGGTTCAACGGAATTCTGACTCTCTGTTATTTGAGGTGACCACCCCGGAACATACCCCACCCCCTTCCTCCCTGCTGGTCAGGGTAATTCCTGCTGGCCACCAGGCCATTTATGAACCTACTAAAAAATCCACTATGGAACACCAACCCCCAAAAAAGTATAGTGATGTAGTAAAAGAAGGCACACAAAGAAAATACCTAGATAAAACCTTAGATAACCACAACACCACACATTCCCCGAAAGGAAGGCATATTACTACACATCATGAAATAAGAAATCATAGTAGAAGTATTTCTCCACCTCCAGATACCCCACCTTCACCTTCTTTTTTTCAGAGAGATCTCATCCAAAACAGAAGGAAACCGACAGACAGCACTCAATTTTGGGAAATATCAGGGAAAAGAAAACGTTCACTCGAAGAAGGAGAAAGAGAAGAAAGAGGGAAGCAACACAGAGAGAAGACAGGGAAGACCTCAATTTAGAAGAGGTTTTTAACCTTACTGGTCAATCCCTTAGAAAAGAACAGACTAGTATTTTTAAATAGGCCTAAAGTTTGCCCCGACTGCTGATTTTAACTCCTTTGATTTTTTTGTGGATATGAATCTTTTTATAAGAACACTATGCCTTAAGAAATTTTTCAGCAACAAAGAGGAAAATCAACCAACAATGGAAGAAGATGAATATTTCCACACATCTCTTAAGGAAAAATCAAAATTCTTCCCTAGGCACCTTATTTCAAGTGAAATAAAATCATTTGAAACAATGGTAATGAAGGATGTGGAGAAACTCAAAAAAACTAATAAATATCAACATAACCTAACGCTAGGTGAGAAAAAAGCCCTGCGAAACATAAAAAATTATGATAACGTAATAGTTAAACCAGCCGATAAGGGAGTATAGTGATCCAAAATAAGGATCAATATGTTAGAGAAGCAGAAAGAATTCTCTCAGTCCCCTCCACCTACCAGAAATTAAACTTATAATCCAACACAAGACACAATTACGATTTTTAAAGAATACATAAAGAAAGGGAAATATTTAGGAATTCTTAATGACAAGGAAGCAGAGTATATGCTAGTAGACAACCCGAAAATACCAGTCTTTTACATCTTACCAAAGGTCCATAAGAATATAGAAAATCCACCGGGAAGACCTATCATATCTGGCATAGACTCTATTTCCACAAGAATCTCAGAATACATAGATCATTTACTTCAACCAATAGTCATCAAAAATCCTTCCTATCTTAAGGACACCATCCATATTTTACAGATTTTAGAAGAAATAAAATGGGTGGAAGGATATCGAATGGTCACATGTAATGTAACCTCCTTGTATAGTATCATCCCACACGACAAAGGAGTATCAGCAGTCAAATATTTATTAGAAAAATCTAATTTTAAGATGGAACAAATTAATTTTATTTTAGAAGGAATTTTACTCATTTTAACTAACAATTATTTTTGGTTTGAGAATACATTTTATCTTCAGAGCTGTGGTACGACGATGGGCACCAAGTTCGCCCCAAGTTATGCCAATCTTAAGGCATTCTGGGAAGAAACATTTGTGTTACAGGGCAACAGATGAGGGGCGAACTTGGTGTCCTATCGCCGATTCATAGACGATATCTTTTTCATATGGACCGATACCACGGAAGCAAGCCAGTATTTTATGTCATATTTAAACACTAATGACTATGGGATCAACCTAACAAGCCACGATAGTGAATTGGATATCGAGTTTTTAGACCTACATATAAGTATCCATGAGTCAACAATAATAACCAAAAATTAGTTTAAACCTGTTGACGCAAACAGTTACATTGAAAAAACAAGTTGTCATTATAACCCATGGCTCAATAATGCCCCTAAAAGTCAATTTTTAAGAATTCGACGTAACTGCAAATTAGTTTCTGATTACTTTGAACAGGCTAACTACATCAAAAATCTATTTATTGAAAAGGGTTATGATAAAATAATTTTAGAGAAAGAAGTAGAGGAAATAGGTACAAAAAAAAGAAAAAAATCTTATACAATATAAGCAAAATAAAAAAAACAACTCAGACAAATGAAATCCCTTTTATTTGTAATTTTAATGGACAAAATGGACAGATACAAAAAATTATCAAAAAACACTGGCACTTGTTAAAGGATGACCCCATTTTAAATAAGAGTTTACCTTCAAAACCAAAAATAACATATAGAGGAGCCAAGAATTTTAAAAGTATTTTAGTTAAAAGTCATTTAACCCCCAAAAAGACAAAGCACTTTATCCAAGATTTAAAGGATTTCATGGACAACAAAAAGTAAAAAGAGACATCTAAAGGACATAGAGAATATAATTAAAAAACCGTATACTATTAATGACCATTTAACCTGCCATTCAAAGGGCATTATATATATTTTAAAATGCCCGTGCAATTTATTTTATATAGGCAGAACCATTCGACCCCTGAAAGTGAAGATTGCCGAGCACATTAGAAATATAAAAAACAGCTTAGAAACTCACAGTGTGTCATTACATTTTAAACAGGTCCATAATCAAAATCCTGAAAACTTGTTTTTTTGTACAATAAAAGAAGTAAAAAGGGACTGGAGTGGGGGTAATTATATATATATATATATTAAAATACTAGGAAAAGAAGAAATGAGTTTTATTTTTCGTTTTAAGACTCTTATTCCTTATGGTCTTAACTCCGACTTTGAAGTCTGTCATTTTAAATTATATATCCCAATAAAATCCTTCTTAAATTTTAAAAAATTGTGATCCTTGTCTGCAGATAGCACGGTCCTCTAGGGTAAACAACAGGCACAGTCCTTTGGTTTTCATGTAATCCAGGCAGTTTTATTGTTAAACTCCACCACAGCTACAGCAGCAAATGAAAAAAACAACAACACAAATCCCTATAAACAAAAGCCTAGCTCGTCTGAGCACTAACTAACATCAGATTCCCTCTCTCTCAGGGGTTAAACTAGAACAAAATAATATTTGGGTTCACCAACCTAGTGCCTTTGTCAGATCTCTGCACTCCACACTCGGTTAGCATGTGGCTTCCATTCCTTCTAGAAATAAACAGAATTTTCTCTCTTTTCCGCACTCCAAGTGCTCCAAGCCAGCCTTGACTGCTTTCCTTTTGCACTCCCAGTGCTCAGTCTCCTTGACTCTCTCACTGGAGAGAATAGCCTCTCTCCAACCTGCTTCCAGGGAGGAAGCCAGCAATCCCCCTTTTTATCTGCATAGCAGGGAGGGGTTTATTCCCACTGCTACAGCTGATTATCAAATTGATACACACACACTCTTACTCACTCACATTCACTGACACACACATTTACTGACACACACTCACTCACATTCACTGACAAACACACACACACATTTTCCCTCAACACTCACAATTATTACTATTTTGTAAAATGTAAATTTACCCAACCTCCATACTTTTGGAAGAGCTGGGCCGATTATTTACCTGAGGTACAGTGGGGAGAGATGCCGGGTGTGCGGGCTGGCAGGCTTGTGGGTAGGCAGGCTGGCACTAAGCTGTCAGCGAGCGAGCTGTGATCTCCCTGTTCAGCTCCCTCGCGCGCCGCAAAGTGATGCTGGGAGCTGGAATGATGTCATCTGCGAGGGAGCTGAGCAGAGAGAGCTCAGGGGAGAGTGCTTCTCGCCGCCCGACTGGAAAACAATGGCTGCCTGCCCTGGGGAGTGGGGGGTGGAGGTTGCCAGCCAGCCAGCTCTTGGGCCCCCATAAAACGAGACTAACAAGGCATTAGCCTGGACATTTGGAGGCGGCGGTTTTTGCCGCCTCCTGAAAAGTGCCACCCAAGGCAAATGCCTTGTTATCCTTGCGGTACATACAGCCCTAAACAGATGCCAGATTTGCTTTTACAGCTTGTCAACAATAATCTTTACTGACCAGGCACTCATGTAAATGTTATGCTTTTACTACTCTTTTCAGTGACTATACCTTCTTTGCATTGTGATATTCTTGTTTTATTCTAATTTATCCTTTAAAATGTACAGTCTATTGTTCTACTTGCTCGATATCACTCTCCTTCTTGATGCATATACTGTACATAAGCAACCTTCCTGATGTATTAATGCACACCAAAAAAAAAAGAATTATAAAAAGGAAAATACGCTATGGATGCATGTAGCATGTTATAGATGACTGATGTAATAAGTAGTATTCTACATAAAATGTGAATACTTTTAATAAAATAAGTGAACATATAATATGCACAATTTAGTTGACTTATATTTTCAGGATAGAAGTGGAGATACTCACATTCACATTAAAGGACACCACAATGAGTATAAAGAACTTATGTAGTTTACAGATTGGCTTGACTCTCCTCCTGTTCGCCTTTCTTAATTATCTTAAAGTTGAGCTTTCTCCTGCAGACATGGGAGCAATGTTTGGAGTAAGCAGTTCTTCCTAAGGGAACAAACTACATTTGCAGTATCAGAATATCAGCTGTTACATGCTTTTTACATAGGTCTTCTTTTCATCACAATGTTCCTCATACATGAAGTCTAGGCAGACTCTTGCTATACATACTGGGATCTAGCCCTCTCTCCATTGCTTTACCCTGCAGGTGGTGACAGCTCTCTTACTGCTCCATCTTCAGTAGTAACAAGCTGCCCCAGTCACTCTACTCTTCTGTGTCAAATCTGTTTGCGGTATAGCCATATATGTTTGCTTACTCTTTTAATCATATTACTCTCTTCCATCCATACTCCATTATTCTTACTGCATCCCATCCTATTATTCATATTTACATAATCACTAAACTATCCTATAGTTAACACCAAAATTATCTTATCTGCGATTACTAACCTAAGTGCTCATCCACTAATCACTTAACATTCCCCACTAATCTCCTATCTCTAGTTTCTAAAAAGAACTGAAAAGAAAGGAAACAAAAAATAAAACTCAAACCAAAAGTTGAAAGGGGTAAGGCTTTGGGATGAAAGGTGGATAAGGGTGTAAAAGGGAAGTAGAAAAATAAATGAGCTTGTAGTAAAAACAGCATGGGATAAGGGAAGACTATCTACTAATTGTGTAGTCAGTGGAGATTCACCTTGAGACACGCTTCACAAAAATTCTTGGAGGCTTTTTCATGCCCCTATTCCAATTGAGTAATATTCAGAATATTAGCAGAAGTAGCAAGTTGTAAAGGATAATCTGCACTAGAAAATGATTCTATCCTGGGGACAGAGCTTTGCCGTGGACCTGAATGGCAGCATCTTCCCTGAGCTCTGTGAAGGAAACCCCAAAAAAGCTGTATTGACGTGAGATAACTTGCAAAACTGAAGATACCAGACACGTGTCGACATGGGTTGAAAAAAATTGAAAACACAGATCAGATAAGAGCCTGCCAGCCCGGGACATCAGTGATTTATTCCACAGCTCACAGAGGGCCACATGGGACAATATGGCGCACCTCAATGGGGAATCCTCATGCTCCTTAAAGAATCTTCTGGACCCAGGAGAGTGGATTACCCACAGCTTGAAGACGGGACCTCAGCTTCCTCCAACAGAGCATAGGGAACCAGTCACTGCATCCCAGTTAAAGGCAATGCTGGCGGAGCTCCATTCAAATATTGCTGGAGATATGGCCCAATTCCAGAAAGTGTTTGACGGTGAGCATGCAAATATTACCATTTTGGAGGCCTCTCAAAGTATACAAGACACCAGAATCTCCAGGGTGGAGAAGCAGCTGGAGGAGCTCCAATGACAGCAGAAGACTACTCCAGACAGGGTTGATGCCCTGGAAGACCAACGGAGGCAGTACAATCTCAAGCTTAGAGGAATGCAGGAGGCCCTAGGCCATATGGACTTACCTCATTTCGTCGAAAGGTTCCTTGCTGCTACCAAAACAGGTCAGGGCAGTGAAGCTGGATGGCATATTTCGTCTCCCTAAACTGTTGACCGCGCAACCGTCGGCCACACCAGACATAATAGGCCAATCCCAATCATTGCACAGAACGGGCCCAGCTTTTGTTGGCTGTGAAGGAGCAGAGCCCATTGCTGTTTGCGGTTGCTACCCTGCAACTGTTCTCGGACTTAACCAGGAATACCTTGGTCTGGCGGTCTCCTCCAGCTCATGCGAGCAAAGGACATTCTCCCCATCACTGGGAACTACCAAGAGCTGCGATTTACTGCCCAGGGTGAAATTCGCTGTGTAGGTACCCTACAAGAACTTGAAGAACACTTATGCAAGCTAGGCCTCATCACCCTGACCGCAATGGCTGCAACACCCCTGTCTCGCATAGACCCAACGACGATAGAGGAGTTTACTCCTTGATCCACACAGGTTCCCTCAACTTCACATGCTATGACCTGAATACCCGGTATGGACTTGGGGCTGACAAGCAGGTCCCCAACACCACAGGGACTTACTTTCTTTTACCACCATTTTGTTAAGTTTTTGTTTGCTTTTATGTTCCTTATCTTACACAGTTGACAGCAGTTTTCGCTCCTTAATCCCTTAAGGACTGGACTATTTTGGCCATGTTGTAAGTTAAGGACCAGAGCTGTTTTAACACTTTTGTGTTGTTTGTGTTTAGCTGTAATTTTCTTCTCTCTCATTTACTGTTCCCATACAAACTATATTTTTTTTTTTCAGGACAAGAAGGGCTTTCTTTACATACCATTATTTGTATCATATCATATAATTTACTTTAAAAAAATAAAATATGGTGGAAAACAAAAACAAACAAAACAAAAAAACACATGCATGACTTTTACTTGAAAAATCTTTTACTTATCTTCAAAAGCTAATGAAATAAACTGCTAAATAGAATAAAAATTTTGTGCTGAGTTTAAAAAAAAACTGCATTTATATGCTTTTTTGCACATTATAGGGCTAAAGGACAAGTAGGAAATTGCGGTTTCACAATATATATTTTATAAATTTATCAATAGTGACA
>OW240913.1:177057340-177072257 GCA_933207985.1 Pelobates cultripes
GACTGGTTTTGCCCCCAGGCCTAAGGCTGCCAGCCCTCCCCTGGCCGCTGGGGAGGTCTTTTGGCGGCCGCTGGCGGACTTGTCCTGGCTGCCGCTGAGGGAGGTGCGCGAGCTGCGCTGGCTCTGCTCCCCAGCACGCAGCTGAATGAGACCGGCACCGGAATATGACGTAATATTCCGGCGCCAGTCTCATTCAGCAGCGCGCGAGGGCGGGAGGGCACTAACACAGGAAGCACCTCTAGTGACCGTCTGAGTGACTGTCACTAGTAGTGTCACTTTGAAGCAATGTAAACACTGCCTTTTGTCTGAAAAGTCAGTGTTTACGTTGAAAAGCCTGTAGGGACATGCTATAGACACCAGTACCACCACATTAAGCTGTGTGTGTGCGTCTGCTAGTGAGTGAGTTTGCTTGCATGCGTGTGCCTGCTAGTGAGTGAGCTTGTGTTTTTATGTCAATGAGCTGATGTATATCAGTAAGATTGTTTGTCTATGAGGCTGTGTATCAATGAGCTTGTGTGTGTCACTGAAATGTCAGTGAAATTCCCTGTGTCTGCATGTGCGTATGCTTACTGTATAATTAAACGTTTTACCCTGAAAGGACCAATATTTTATATTAGAAAAGGCAATATATATATATATATATTACTCAATCATCTGTCCTGGCAAGACATAGCCTTACATATTACACGCGACAATATATGGCGCAGTGACTTATGGGGCTGGCACAAATTTTTTTTCCAGGGCTGCTTTGTATCCCCAGTCCGGCCCTGCCTGTTCGTGTGTTTGGAGTGCTATATTGGATGCCGTTCGGGAGTTTGGAGCATTCACTTATTGGCGGTTCGTGTGTTTGGTGTTCTGCAGTAGCTGTGCCTGTATCTCGGGAAAGGGGGACGATCGCCTAAACTGTTTTTCCCCTTTTGTGCAAAACGGTCCGTTACATGTATGTATGTATGTATGTTAATATGTATGCATGTATGTCTGTCAGTATGTATGTATATATGCCTGTATGTCTGTCAGTATGTATGTATATATGTATGTCTGTATGTATGCAAGTATCAATGTATGTCACTATGTATGCATGTATGTCTGTCAGTATGTCTGTATGCAGGCCCGGACTGGCCATCGGGCACACCGGGCAAATGCCCGGTGGGCCGCGATGGCCGTGGGGCCGAGGCTGGCAGGGATCTCCCCGGCCGGCCCCTGCAGGGCCAGCGCTATCTGAGCGCCGGCCCCGCTCTGTGCCTCCATGGGCCGGTGGGGAGATCACAGATCTCCCTCACCGGCCCACAGACAGGAAAAAGGGAGGGAGGGAGGAGAGAAGACCCGGCGGAGCTCTAACCAGCAGCTCCCCCGGGTCCTCTCGCGGGATTCTGAGCGTTGCCGCGGTTACCACGGCAACGCTCAGATCTCGCGAGAGTGAACTCTAACCCGCAGGTTAGAGTTCACTCTCACCACTGGATCACCAGGCAAGGCAGCATGGTCCCTTCAAGGCTCCCCCTCCCAGGCAGAACGGCTCCCCCCCCTCCCAGGCTAAAGGTAAGAAGGGAGGGGGGGGGGAAACATAACTCTTTTTTTTATTATTAATTATAATAATATTATAATTATTAATAAAATAAAAAATATATTTTTAAAATAATTTCCCTAACAGCCCCAGACACACACAGCCCCAAGACACACACGGCCCCAGACACAGCCCCAGACACACAGCCCCCAGACACACACAGCCCCAGACACACACAGCCCACCCCCAGACAGACACACAGCCCCCCAGACACACAAAGCCCCCAGGGCACACACAGCACCCCCAGACACACACACAGCACCCCCAGACACACGCAGCCCCCAGACACACACGCAGCATCCATACACACACAGCACATCCAGACACAGCCCCCAGACACACACAGCACCCCCAGACACAGCCCCCAGACACAGCAACCCCCAGACACACACAGCACATCCAGACACAGCCCCCAGACACAGCACCCCCCAGACACACACAGCACCCCCCAGACACACACAGCACCCCCCAGACACACACAGCATCCATACACACACAGCACCTCACAGACACACACAGCGCACCCCCAGACACACACAACACCCTCAGACAGACAGCACCCTCACTCCCACACATATACAGCACATATATTATATAAAATAACCCTCAGTGAGTTAACAGACAAATAAAATTAGAAACCCAGAATGTGACGGCAGATAAAAACACCCTCACACACAGCACCCCTCTTACACAAACACACTGCGCACCTCACACATACAATACGTCCAAATATATTTTATTTATTTATATATATATATATATATATATATATATATATATATATATATACACAAAAATCAAAACTGAGGATGCACTCACAGGACTTGGTTAAAGTGAAAAAAAGGGACTTTTAATTATTCCATGTGAAATGTACAGAAAAATCAATTTTCCATTCACATGGAATAATTAAAAGTCCCTTTTTTTCACTTTAACCAAGTCCTGTGAGTGCATGCTCAGTTTTGATTTTTGTATATTTCTGACGTTTGGGATATAGCACCCAGGCTATTAGTTCTTTCTTATTACTTAAAGGAGAGTGCCAAGCATCCTTTTTTTTGCTATATATATATATACACACACACACTACAGCACCCCTCACACTGCACCACTACACACATTACGCTCCAGATACACGCTAGATCCCTTACCCTATATGCACTCTTAATCCTCTACACACACACACACACAATCTTCTATACACACTCTGGGTCCTTTACACACTAGATCTCTTACACACACACTGCACCACCTACACACACACTACATTCCTTGTAAGCAAACACATACAACATTCTCTAAACACACCCTCTCTACACACAGTAGTGTGTGTGTATAAGTGACACACACTACGTCACCTATACACACACACTACTGCCCGTATGCACACACTCGCTACATCCCCTATAACACTATGCCCCTATACACGCACTCTCTACAGCCCCTAGCCACACATATTACACCACAAAATTGACCTATTTACACAATACCACACCACACTCTACACACAGGCAATCCCACAAGCATGCGCCAAACACATGCACCATACACTTTCCTGGCCCTTTTGTCCTCTGGTATCCCACTTGTGGAGACACCAGAGACAATTTAAAAGCAAACACAGCGCAAGCATGTTATTACATTTGCTTGCGCTGCGCAGAACAAATACAGGGCCTTTTTCTAATGCTAGAGCTCTTCAGTGGGGCTCTGCGCATTGAACCAACATGCTCACTTTCTCTGGCCCCGCCCCCTTTTTGGGGGGCCGCTCTAATTGAAAAATGCCCGGGCCTAATTTTTTTCCCAGTCCGGCCCTGTCTGTATGTATATATGTATGTATGCCAGTATCAATGTATGTCTGTATGTCATTATGCATGTCTGTATGTCTGTCAGTATGTATATATGTATGTCTGTATGTATGTATATATGTATGCCAGTATCAATGTATGTCTGTATGTCATTATGTATGTCTGTATGTCTGTCAGTATGTATGCATATATGTCTGTATGTATGTATATATGTATGTATGCCAGTATTAATGTATGTCTGCATGTCATTATGAACGTATGTCTGTGTGTATGTGTGTATGGATGTCTGTATGCAAGTATGGCAGTATGTATATATGTATGTCTGTATATATGCATGTATGTCCGTCTGAATGTATGTATGTATGTCTGTATGCCATTATGAATGAATGTATGTGTGTATGGATGTCAGTGTCTGTATATATATGTATGTATGTCTGTAGGTTAATTATGAATGTATGTATGTCAGTATGTCTGTATGCATGTCTGTCTGTATGTATGTTATTATGTATGGATGTATGTCTGTCAGTATGTATGTATGTATGTGTATTTGTCTGTATGTCTGTCAGAATATATGTATTCATGTATGTCATTATGTATGTCTGTATGTATGCAAGTTTCAGTGTATGTCATTATGTATGTCTGTATGCATGTATGTCTGTCAGCATGTATGTATATATGTCTGTATGTCTGTCAGTATGTCTGTATGTATGTATATATGTATGTATGCCAGTATCAATGTATATCTGTATGTCTGTCAGTATGTATGCATATATGTCTGTATGTCTGTCAGTATGTATGTCAGTATCAATGTATGTCTGCATGTCATTATGAACGTATGTCTTTGTGTATGTGTGTATGGATGTCTGTATGCATGTATGGCAGTATGTATGTATGTCTGTCTGTCAATATGTCTGTATATATGCATGTATGTCAGTCTGAATGTATGTATGTATGTCTGTATGCCATTATGAATGTATGTGTATATGGATGTCAGTGTCTGTATGTCTGTCAGTATGTCTGTATGTATATGAAAAAGACTCGTCAGGGTCGAAACGTCGATTGCTTCATTTGTACTTTTCACATGGAATAATTAAAAGACACTTTTGTCACCTTTATTAAGTCCTGTGAGTGCATCCTAATTCTTTATTTTATATATATATATATATATATATATATATGTCTGGCTGTAGGTCATTATGAATGTATGTATGTGTGTATGTATGTCGGTGTCTCTATGTATGTTGGTGTCTGTATGTATGTATGTCCTCATGCATATGTGTCTTTATGAATGTTAGTATGTGTCTGTCTGTCTGTCTGTCATTATGTATGCCTATGTGTCTGTATATGTGTGTATGTCTCAGTATGTGTGTGTCAGTATGTATGCCTATATGCGTGTATGTCTGTTTTAGTACGTGTGTCTGTTAGTATGTATCTGTGTGTGTGTATCTGTGTCCTTTTGTATCAGTGTGTGTTTGTGTCTGTGTGTGTGTATTCATGTGGGCGGGATTTGGAGGCGGACCCTGTGGGTGGGATTTGGAGGCGGGCCCCAGGGGGCCCAGACCCTGAGCTGAGTTAGGGGCCCCAAAATTTCTGGTGGCAGCCCTGGTGACATTGTAACACTGTTATCTGTCATGAATATCTGAATCACACCCCACATGTACATTTTTTTTATTTTAAAGTAGACACTCAGGGTATTCAATTTGGGGTATGTCCAGTTTTTTAAAGAACCACTTAGTCACAAACACTGGCCAAAGTTAACATTTATATTTGTTTGTGTGTTAAAAATGCAAAGAACAATTATGAACGCCAACTTTGGCCAGTGTTTGTGACTAAGTGGCTACTAAAAAAGACAGAACGTACCCCATTTGCAATACCTTGGGTTGTCTTCTTTTGCAAATGGTATGCCATCATGGGGATAATTCTCATTCCTGGGCTACCACACGCTCTCAAAGGCAACATAACCCACCTGGCAAATTTCAATGTAAAAATAAAAAAATAAAAAATAAAAGGACAATCAAGCCTTATTTGTGATCCCACGCTAGACACTACCGTATAACGTACACCCTCTGGGTAACTCTGTAAAATCTTCCTACATCATTAGTTTCATCTTATTATTCTTATCTTATTCAACCGAAAAAAAAATGTTTTTTAAACGGGGCAGAACGCCTGGGATATTAGTCCGTCATGTTACACAACTGAATTCTTTGTTGTTAATCATTGTTTTATTAAGGCAGGGTATGTTTTTACAACTATATGACTATTTCTTAATGACTATTTTTAATGTTCATTTATCAATTATTAATATTTTGTCTAATTTTATAAGCATTATGCCATATATGCATTTATTTTATGAGAATACAATTACATGTATCATATAGTCAATAATCCCTAGTCATATTGACTCTAACATAGATGTTCTATTTACACTAATGTATGCCTGATACACCCCTCTCTCTCCTATCCCACACATTGCCCTCTTTTAATATGGCAATAATGACACTTCTGGTATCTAGGAACAAATGAACCAAATGGGGCGTTACGTCACTTCCTCTATGACGTTGCACCCATTCCCGGACTACTATTCTTTTGTTTAGTGCCTTACATTATTTTGTTGGAGTAATCTTATATCCCCACTCTCCCTTTATAGAAAGGATGTTTATTATGTTAATGGAATCGCAGCAATGCCATTTCGGCTCCTATGTGTACCAAGCTGGAAAATACGAAAACTCCATAATGGAAAAAGGCTGCGTCACTTCCGGTATAACGCGTGTGTTCCAAAATGGTTACAGGAACTGCCAATTAATACACCAGGAAGTTTTTTTCACTCACAGACTGCCTATAAAAACAGAACTTTATGAGGATTATACCACACTTCTGAAGAAGCCTTGAAGAGTCGAAACTCGTAAAGTGGGACTCTTTAAGCTATTTTAGATTGCTTTTATTGTTTTTTGTTTGGTAAATAAATAGTGTATTTTATATTTATACTTATACTTTTATTTTTCTATCTACTACTTCCTGGCATCATCCTATTCCTAGGTGGTGATTATACCACCAAGTTCTGCTCTGGTAAATGTGAGTACATTACTTTATTTATCTTTTACTCCATATTCACGAATATTTATTTCACCATTGGAGTATCCTTTTTTGTATTTACTCCTATACATGTTCTGCATACTGCATATTTGAGCCATTTGGGACGTCTTTACCATCACATATCCTTAGACAGGGATTGTTTTGTCCATGCGCTGAAACAGCTGAGCTCTGAGATAGCTCAATCAAATGTGAGTGAAATCACATTAGATCACACATCACTCATTCATTGTACAAATTGTACTGCACTATTATTGTTTCTTCTGTTCTTTTTGAGGTCTAATGTGTATATAACCTTAAGAGACCTGTGTACGTATCAAGTTCTGTACATTATCTTTTGGGCGCGGTTTCTTTCTCCTTCTTTTCCATGTTTTTACAAAAATTGAAAGAGGAGCCACAATAGAAGTACACGTTAGCATTACATTCTGAGGAACAGTCTCAAATACATTTCAGTGGCTGGAAGCAGTTGCACTTAAACTCCTTGCGGGGTCTGCCTCATTTTATAAATTTATAAAGAAAATAATAAAGGTAACAGGTATAGCATGAACGGACAATCAACACACGTGTGTTATGCTTCCACGGCTAACTGTTGATGCTAGACTGAAGTATGCAGCTGGTCATAGAATGGGAGTTGACTGTTGCCAATTGAGAGAGGCAAGCTATTAATGTGGGTGACAAGGGCTGCTGCACTTAATGGTGAGTCCAGGTTCAGCCGATTCACTCACTTGGGAGATAGGAGCCATGAGTCCACTGATGGTGGCCCCTATGCGGCATAGAGGCATGACAACCACAAAGCCCCAGGCCAGAGGGAAGGCCCGCACCACTGAGCTACTGACTCGGAAGCTTGAGAAGTCCAAGTCCTTTCCCAGTGGGGGAGAGCGGAGGGTTGTTGCAGGCTGTTGCGGCAGTTCACGTCAAGATCTCTGCTTATGTGGTTGGTGCACTTGGTGATAATCCCTGGTGACCTTCAGCCTATGAGGGAAAGTAGAGAGAGGAACATCCACTTATATGCAGGCTTTACTCGTGGGAAGTCCACCTCCATGCCGCTCTCTCCGATATCACGTTCTTCGGTACGGGACGTAGGCCGAGATGTTGCTATGCGTGCTTCAAGAGCTACTCAGAAATTAAAAGTGGGCCTCCAATCTCTGCAGGCATGTTTCAACAGCACTGCATTGGTTCTGCAGGGTTGCTGTCTGTGTGTGCCCGTGATGAAGTACCTCTGCCATTTTGTGCCTAGAGGTGCGTTCCGGGTGAGACAAGAAAGACTGGTCAGCACCGTGGGGACTGGGATAACCCCCGCAGGCCCAAAGGGGGGAGGAGCAGGTTTCTGACATGGCTCAGCCTGTGGGACTCCACTGAGGAGGTCGGTCGTTACTCCCTGCAGGGACCGCACTAGGCCGCAGGTACTCGGGTTCGAATCACCGTTATCGCAGCTCACAAGAGTGTGCCAACAGGTGTCCAAGGTGTTCTAGTGTATCTTAGTATCTTGTATCTAGTGCGGCTACTTAGCATGGCATCCAAGTCCCGTCCCCACAGCTGTATTTTTGCTGGTATCTCGTATGTACTGATCTTACCTTCTTTATTCTGTGTTGCCAATATCTTGCCTCAATAAAAGAAAGAATTAAAAAAAAAAAAAAAAAAGTGCTTCTATCCTGTGCTTTTTTTCAAATCTCCAAGGAATGCTTGAAGTTGAAGATTTACTGTGTTGTTAAGGTGGTGCAGCCTGTTGATACACAGCACATTTGAGTTAGTCTAAAAAGCTCCCTCAAGTGTGAGTAGGACCTTCACAAAGTATATTTTAGTGATGATGCATGTATTGTCTTGCATGTGGTGAAGACCCACTTCTCCTCCATGTCCAACTAAACAAAAATATATTTTAATTTAACGTTCTGCGCGAATGGTTTTGTTGTCAGGATTTTTCTCTTGGAATTACCTAAATCCCCATGCTTTACTGTTGAGAATCCTTTTGAACTAGACAGATGGAAGTGTTGTAATTAAGCATAGGATTAAATGTGTCAATCAATATTCATAGACCCTGGAATACTCAGGTCAGAATGAATTTCTAGCTCCTGGTGGCTAAAGAGATTTATTTCAGCTTTCCTGTCAAATTAAATGTTTCTGTAAAAATGCTGAAGCTTATTGGTAGTTCTTGGGTTTCCCTAGCCTCTGCTTCAGCTAGATAATGATACATTCTTGTTTTTTTCCAAAGGAAAAAGATTTAATCTCCTTGTCTTGTCCAAGGTGAAGCGTACAGAAGAAAATAAAAACAAAATAGTACTATACTAAAAATTAAGACCATAATCATTAACAAAGAATTTAGCTAAAGATGAGTCTTGCCTCTGGGATCACCAGCATCTGGTTATAACAAAAACAATAATAATTGCTGCTACTGTATGTTATTATCTTATACAAAGCATGAATGTAGAGATTGCGTTCATAAATCAGGCATATCTGCATTCAGGGGGCGTGATGTGAACCTATGAGTAATAATACAAATATTAACATTACAATAATATTGGAAAGGTTGTGATAATGTGAAAGCATGGTCTGCTAACAAAGTTATCTTTTCGGTGGTATGTGAAGGTGCTTATGTGTAACACTTCCCAGTAATGGCTCTGATGATCAGTACATTTCAATGATGAGATGCATTTACCTACCATCTTTGTACCGTATTGTACTTAGTCACATTTTACTGAAGGTATGTAAAAAAAAATAGAAAGTGACATTAAAAAAACATGTAAATAGCGTTTGCAGAAAAAAAGCAGAAAGAAGTAGGACAGTGACTGCAAAGACTCTTACTCAACTCCATGACCAACTATTCATCTAGTGTCTGCTATCAAAACTAGGGATGTGCATGGGAAAAATATTTGGTTAGGATCGGCATTCCAAAATTTGGGACTTCGGCACTCCGGTTCGGTTTGGCACTTCGGAACTTCAAGACTTCCGGTAAGTGAAGCGTTAGGGTTAGTAGGGTTAGGGATGGTTTAGGGTTAGGGGTAGGGTAGCTGTAGGATTAGAGGTAGGGTTAGGGTTGGTTTAGGAGTAGGGTTAGGGCACGCGTTCCACAGAATGATCGACGGACGTCCTTATATGGATTCAGAATTCAGCATACTCGGAACAGGTGACGCCAAGCCTGCAGATTGGATAATGAGAAGCTAAACCTGGCGAAAGGCACATTTAAAAGAAGATCGAACAGAAGAGAACATTAGCATTTATTTATTTGTAACATTGTTATTTATTTGATTGTTTTTTATTAATATTGCTCCTGAAGAAGTCTAAGGTTTTAGACGAAACGCGTAGAGCTGATTTTATTGTTATCTACCATTCCTGCATTTGAAATCTCTGTTTGTCACCTTGAAAGAGAGATCAATACTCGATGGGCTTTTTTATCTTCCACTTCTTGTAAGTGTTCCCAATAAATTTTATTTTTTTATTTCATACAATTCTATGCTATGTTCGGTTTTTCTTTTACATGTCCACTTGAGGAATCAAGACTTCCCTCACAAGATTTCTGACAAGATTCAAAGAAACCTAGATGGGCTTGATTTTCTTCGTCACTTTGTGAGTGCAATATTTCATTAGGGACCCATCTACTCAACGGTGTTTCCCTATGATCGTTCCTTTCTTTTTGTTTTTTATCTAGGTGTATCTTGTATTTTGTATGTATTCTATGAGGCTTTGAGGAACCCTTTGTTACAACCTAGAACATTAAGGGAAGTAATTTAACCTTATTTTTATTATCAATTTGCTGCACTTGGGTGGTCTTTTCAAGATACGTGTATATAGATTAATAAAATGGTTGAGTGTACCGACTGGCTATGCGAGTAATGTTAGCAGTATTGAACGTTTAGGTTACATGCCAGTCATATTACTAAAACAGTTTACGAATCTACACATATTCGAATATGAAGCAGAAGTGGTAGGCGTAGCTTTGTTTGCAAATTATATGACATTGGCATTGTGCCAGAGTTGTAGGCATGTATAGACCAAGCATGTTTCTTATTAGAGAAAGAAGAGACGGTTGCTTAACGGAACTCAAATATTGTAAAATATAAAGGATTAAAATGTTAGAGATTAGTAGCCTGTTAACTAATAAAACAACCTAAGGCTTTCTTCAGGTCTAATTACTTGACCATTAAGACGAGTGTGAAAGTGGGTTGATAGATTCACATGAGGAAAGAAAGCAGCATAACTTTTACAATATACATTGAATATAACTAGGTTAGGTTAGTAGCACTGTGGTTAAAGCTAGACGTAGGCTAAAGCCTGTGTGCTTTATGTAAGCTTAGCTTTGTACAATGTACATATATTGTGGTGGTCTGCTTAGCTTGTAATAAGTATTAATTTGCAGGAGTCATCTCCTATGCAGTCCCTCTGCAGGCGTGTCTTCACCCTATGCCTTTCCTGCAGGGTCCATGGTGCCAAGTGTGTGGAGAATACCGGTCTCACTCCCCAGCAGCAGGGTGAGTTTTAGGGAGAGGAGACAACCGGTCTCCCTCCCCAGCGGCAGAGTACCTTGCAGGGAAAGGAGACAACTGGTCTCTCTTCCCAGCGGCAGACAGAGTCACAGGGAGAGGAGAGCGTCGCGCCTCCCCACCCCTCCCCCCCAGCAGCAGTGTGCCTTGCAGGAAGAGGAGCAGCCGGAGGAGGATCAGTTGTCTCCTCTCCAACAGCAGCCAGAGGTACCGGGAGAGGAGACAACTGATCCTCCTCCCCAACCACAGGGGGACAACGCTTCTAGCCCTGAAGATGCAGATGGGACCACGGTCTCTGCACCAGGCACATACAGGGATGCTGACGGCTGGTCCAGATCCCCAACCAACACCGCAGGAATAGCAGGAGGAGGAGGTAAGCGATCCCTCCTCTTCACAGCAGATCCGCAACCAGGTCCTGAGGGTAGTATTCACTGACCACATCCCAGCAGAAGAGCTGGCATCAGGGCAGAGCACAGTTGGCCTCTGCCCTATCTGTCCCCTTGTTGCAGGGCAGAACTACGTACTAATAACCCCAGCAGAAGTGCTGGCAACAGGGCAGAGCACAGTTGGCCTCTGCCCTCCCCTTGTTCTTGCTCCTGGAACCGGCATTCCTCTCAATTACCCAGCTGTAACGCTGGCTGCGGGGCAGAGCACCGCTGGTCTCTGCCCACCAAGTAACATCAACTACCAGCCGAGAGCAACCGAGAATCCAGGAGTACCAGTATTTGCTTATAGGTGGGCTACTCGACTAACTCAGGCACCGACCGACAGGAGGTCAGGTACCTGGTTAGTCTACCCTTAGGGTGGGAGATATGTGGTGAAAGTAACCTCGCCACTGGTTTTTGGAGGGGCCTGTTTGCTTGCCTCCTACCCTGTGACTATAGGCCCTGCAATATACCTCGCCCAATACACATTCATGTAATGTAAGTACTTTTATACTCCATAAAGAGAGACTGACCCTAATTCCCTGGAACTGTTTTGGGCATAGGACCATGTGCACAGTGGGTCAAAATGGGATTTTCACAAAATTACTAAACCCCTGCTCTGATCTGGGTGATTTTTGGATATGTTGTTCCCCCACATTTGTAGGGATATGTGGTGTTTTGGGTTGTTTTCCAGACTTAGTAAAAAAAATGTATATTCTTTTCTGCTTAAGAGTTAATTGAGTTAGTCCATTTGTTAATTATATCACAGGCAGAGGGGAGGGACTGTGTACACTGTATCTGAATGTAAACCTCTGTTTTTATTGGCTTGCATGTTTTGTATTTGGTGCCCAACAAGGTCCACCTTGGCGTCAACCTTGTTGGGAGGATTGTATAAAAAGCCATTGTGTCCCATTAAACTTGAGTTCCTGTTTTACCCTTAACATAGAGTCTCTGTCTCATGTGTGGGGGAAAAGGCTGCAGCTAACCAGGGAATTGCTATATCACTATGCTTTCCTGGGATTATAATCACTTAGCTCTTTTAACAGCTGTTCCTGCTTGACTCTCTGGAGGAAGAGAGGTTCACCCACTGGAGCCTGGAGCCTTGTCGTAGGTCCAGGGTGGGTAGGAGACGGTGAGTTCCCAATCAAGCTATAACGCTAGACGTGGGTACTGGGGTGCTGATGGTGTTTGTTGGAGTCCTTGGTGAGCACTAGGAACATCCGTAGGTGGAGGTACCCAACCGGGGTACAGGAAGCTCCGTTACAGTGACTATGACATCTCTTGTGGCCGTGGGTGGTGCTCTCGCTGGCTTGGGGACCCTGAAGAGTTCTTCAGGAGTAATTGCCTTGGCCTGTCTGGGCGGCAATATAGTAGGCGCCCCATGACCCTCGGCAGCTCAGCTTCCAGTACTTCTTCTGGGACCCCTCTGACCGCGAGGCGGCGTTCATACTGCTGGGTCTGCAGCTGCAGGTCCTGCACGGCCTGCTGGAGTGTGGCAATGCTCTGGGTGTTGGACTGAGAGGATCCCTCCAGTTTGTCAATGCGGCCTGTCAAGCCTCGTAAGTCTTCTCGTAGTGCAGTGACATCTGCGTGGATGTTTTTTTTGCAGGTCTGTCAGTAATAATTTTAGGACCGCTGTGGTTACCGGTTCAGAGTCTGCACCAGTTTTACTGTGTTTCACCATCTGTATTGGGGCAGGAGTCGGTAGGTACTTCTCATCTATATCTTCAGATAGCTCCTCGGAAAAATTTGAGCAGCCGCCATGAAGCGCCGCCATGCTAAGGCCGCTGGCACCTCGTGCTTGCCTCTCCACATCTCCCCGATCGTGAGCCCTGGGGTGGGCTTGTTTGGTATTTTTTTTTAGTTTTGCGCCCCATGTGGCTTCAGGGTACCCTCCTGTCGTTGTTGGGGGGGGAGAAGGGGGTTAATGCAATTGTTAATTTCACCGGGTGAGCTATAAGCTCTTGCGACCGTTCGCTTCGGCGTTCAGGCTCCGCCCCCCGCATCTTGTACTTTTGCTAGCCTTATGTCATGGTTTAGATCAGTAGTTCCCAACCTTTTTTCACTTGAGTATCCCTTGGCAGCCCATTTCCATAAATTGTACCCCTCATAATCGCGAAATGTTTGTTCTTAATATAGTTGCTGTTATTTCAAATTTATATGTTTTTCTTTGCCCCAGACTCCCCAGTTTTTCTGCCCCCTGTGCTTCTCCTCTGCCCCATGCCCCCTCTGCTTCTCTTCTGCCCCAGGTTCTCCCTGCTTCTCTTCTGCCCCAGGTTCTCCTAGCCCCCACCTGCCCCAGGCTCTCCCTGTTCCTCTGCCCCAGGTTTCCCTGTTTTTCTGTCCCACGCTCCCTCTGCTTGTCCTCTGCCCCATGCTCAATCTGCTTCTCCTCTGCCCCACGCTCTCCCTGCTCCTCCTCTGCCCAAGGCTGTCCCTACTTCTCCAGGCTCCACCTGCTTCTCACTGTGCAGATAGACACACTGACACAAATCCGATACTCAGACACATACACTGACACATGTGCAGATACACAGAAACAAACACTGATACAGATACAGACACACAAAATCACACAAAGACACTGATACACACACTGACACATATACAGATGTACAGACACACAAATCCAAGACACTCGCAGAGTAATAGATATACACACTGACACACATGCAAATACATATACAGAAAATCACACAAAGACACAAATACAAACAATTATACTGATGGACAGATACATAGATACAAACACTAAAACACATACAGTTGCACAGACACACAGATACACACTGACACACATACAGATGTACAGACACACAGATCCAAACAATGACACTCACACAGATACAGAGATACAGGTACCAACGCTCAAACACATGCAGATACAAACAATGACACATACAGATGCACAGACACTGATACACATACTGACAAACATGCAGGTACACAGATACAAACACTGACACACACACTGACATATGTGCAGATACAGATGCAAACACATACATACAGATTCACTTACATACATACAGTTGCATAGACACACTGATACATATTGTGACACACATACAAATACAAACACTGCCACACATACAGATACAAACGTTAACACACATACAGATGCATCAACTGCCACACATAAAGATGTACAGACACACAAATATAAACACTGACACACATGCAATACACAGCCACACAGATACAAACAATTACACACATGCAGATACACAGATACAAACACATACAGATACACAGACACACTGGTGCAAACACGGACACACATACAGTTGTACAGACACACAGATACAAACAATGACACACTCCCACAGACACCCATGCAGATACATAGACACACAGACACAAACACTGACACACAGGCATATACAGACATACATGTAGGTAGACAGACACATAGATACAAATACTGAAACACATGCAAATGCACAGGCACACATACAGTTGCACAGACAATGATACACACACTGACACATATACAGATGTACAGACAAACAGATCCAAACAATGACACACACACATATACACACATACAGATAATGACACACATGCAGA
>OW240913.1:177072357-177103280 GCA_933207985.1 Pelobates cultripes
TAGTCTCACATGATGACACATGTAGATATACAGACGGTCAGTAGAGGTGGTAACTACATTCAGCGTCTCCACGCTCTGCATGGAGGTGCTGAACATTCCCCATAGAGATGCACTGATTCAATGCCTCTCTATGAGGAGATGCTGATTGGTGTAGTGTTTTGCAGCCAATCCTATGGCAAAACATTGGATTGGCTGAGATCATCAAGCTTGATAATCTTAGCCATAGAGGCAGGGCATCCACGACCACTCAGCACCCTCCTCCATAATCCCCCAGCTTGCCATCTCCCGCCTCGGATGTAAGGGCATTTCCCAGGCGCCACGGCAAAATTCCTAGCGACCTGGTGCCTGGAATTTGTCGAGCACTGAGATACACACACATTGCCACGTACAGACACACACACTCACTGACATACACTCACACAGACACTCACTCACTCACTCACTGACAGACACACACACTCACAGGCAGACACTCACTCACTGACACTCACCTCCCTGGGGTCCATTGTGGAACAGCTCCTCACTCCTCAGGCGTGCTGTTTAGTATGCCGGGGGCCAGAATGACGTCATCTTCTGGCTCCCGGCATTACAGAGGGTGAGCGAGGTAGGAGTGAGAGGCTGCAAGAACAGCCTCCCTCACCGCCTGCCTGCTACATGGCTGGGGCTGATGGGTGTGAGGGTCTTGTTGGTCCTCCCGCTCCCTCTCGTGGCTCCCGCGAGGCAGGTTCTCGTTTAGATGGATCCAGGCATATGCTTGCGGGCTACATGCAGTGCTACCTCGTTATTAGGGATGGATCTAGCCCAACAAATTATACAAGGAAAGGTTTAAATCAAAAGACTTCTAATGGCAATGCAGTTGGGCGAATTCATGTGGGCTGATAATCAGTAACTCTATATTTTAATAGCAAGTTTGTGCAACTCATAAAATTGTTCAGCTCATATTTGTCTGACTCGATCTTCTCTCAATCAGTTTTCTACCAGGATTTGTACAGGGAGTGCAGAATTATTAGGCAAATTAGTATTTTGACCACATCATCCTCTTTATGCATGTTGTCTTACTCCAAGCTGTATAGGCTCGAAAGCCTACTACCAATTAAGCATATTAGGTGATGTGCATCTCTGTAATGAGAAAGGGTGTGGTCTAATGACATCAACACCCTATATCAGGTGTGCATAATTATTAGGCAACTTCCTTTCCTTTGGCAAAATGGGTCAAAAGAAGGACTTGACAGGCTCAGAAAAGTAAAAAATAGTGAGATATCTTGCAGAGGGATACAGCACTCTTAAAATTGCAAAGCTTTTGAAGCGTGATCATCGAACAATCAAGCGTTTCATTCAAAATAGTCAACAGGGTCGCAAGAAGCGTGTGGAAAAACCAAGGCGCAAAATAACTGCCCATGAACTGAGAAAAGTCAAGCGTGCAGCTGCCACGATGCCACTTGCCACCAGTTTGGCTATATTTCAGAGCTGCAACATCACTGGAGTGCCCAAAAGCACAAGGTGTGCAATACTCAGAGACATGGCCAAGGTAAGAAAGGCTGAAAGACGACCACCACTGAACAAGACACACAAGCTGAAACGTCAAGACTGGGCCAAGAAATATCTCAAGACTGATTTTTCTAAGGTTTTATGGACTGATGAAATGAGAGTGAGTCTTGATGGGCCAGATGGATGGGCCCGTGGCTGGATTGGTAAAGGGCAGAGAGCTCCAGTCCGACTCAGACGCCAGCAAGGTGGAGGTGGAGTACTGGTTTGGGCTGGTATCATCAAAGATGAGCTTGTGGGGCCTTTTCGGGTTGAGGATGGAGTCAAGCTCAACTCCCAGTCCTACTGCCAGTTCCTGGAAGACACCTTCTTCAAGCAGTGGTACAGGAAGAAGTCTGCATCCTTCAAGAAAAACATGATTTTCATGCAGGACAATGCTCCATCACACGCGTCCAAGTACTCCACAGCGTGGCTGGCAAGAAAGGGTATAAAAGAAGAAAATCTAATGACATGGCCTCCTTGTTCACCTGATCTGAACTCCATTGAGAACCTGTGGTCCATCATCAAATGTGAGATTTACAAGGAGGGAAAACAGTACACCTCTCTGAACAGTGTCTGGGAGGCTGTGGTTGCTGCTGCACGCAATGTTGATGGTGAACAGATCAAAACACTGACAGAATCCATGGATGGCAGGCTTTTGAGTGTCCTTGCAAAGAAAGGTGGCTATATTGGTCACTGATTTGTTTTTGTTTTGTTTTTGAATGTCAGAAATGTATATTTGTGAATGTTGAGATGTTATATTGGTTTCACTGGTAATAATAAATAATTGAAATGGGTATATATTTGTTTTTTGTTAAGTTGCCTAATAATTATGCACAGTAATAGTCACCTGCACACACAGATATCCCCCTAACATAGCTAAAACTAAAAACACACTAAAAACTACTTCCAAAAATATTCAGCTTTGATATTAATGAGTTTTTTGGGTTCATTGAGAACATGGTTGTTGTTCAATAATAAAATGAATCCTCAAAAATACAACTTGCCTAATAATTCTGCACTCCCTGTATTGTATTGCATACATTTTAATTTACTTCTCTCCTGTGATTAATGTACTTGATGCAGGGCTCGACAAATCCCAGGCGCCAGGTCGCCATGGCGAGTAAGAACTTCCCCTTGGAACCTGGAATTGGTCGGCCCAATTCCTCCCTCCTCCCACATGGGAATTTTAAGCTTGAAGGGCAGCATTTAAAGACGGCCAGCTTGCCGCACGTCCGAGCTCAACTGAGCCCGCCCACCCACATTGCGCAAAGCTGGTCTGCCCACTGTCCTCACAGCCTGTGTTACGTCCAGCCGCCCGCATCCCTCAGAGCCGACCCTCCACTCCGCCCCTTTAAGCAGAGCCGACTGTTCGCCCTTTCCCCTGCGCGAGGAAGTAATCACAGTTCCCTTCACTTCCTCCTGGCGCACAGAGATCTGCACGGGGCTGAGGAGACCGGAGGATGGGGAGTCTGGAACAACCGCAGCTGCTCCCATCAGCCGCAGCCAGCCCCCACCAACCTATTGTCATTTGCTCCTGCCCAGTCCCACTGGACCCCAGGGAAGCCGCCCCCCTGAGCCCATAAGGTAGGAAACAGGAGAGTGGCTAAAAAATGTTTTTTTTTATTTGTGTGTTATGCCTGTTGGTGTGTGTGTATCCATTGCATCCATTTGAGTGTATCAAAGTGTGACTGTTAGAGTGTGTGTCAGTGTGTATTTGTCTGTGACTGTGTTAGTGTGTCTGCCTGCCTGTCTAGGGGTGTGTGTGAGTGTCTGTCTGTCTGGGGGTGTGTGTGAGTGTCTGTCTGCCTGGGTGGGGGGGTGAGTGTCTGTCTGGGGGGGTGTTTTTAATCACCTTTTTTCCAACGCTATGCTGGTCTTTTGCAGCTGGCCAGCCTCCATAGCTAAGATTACTGATTACCAATCAGCATCTCCTCATAGAGATGCAATAAATGAATGCATTTCTATGGGGAATGTTCAGTGCCTCCATGCATTGCGTGAAGACGGTGAATGTAGGTAGGAGACCATTTAAGTGACGGCCAGTAGAGGTGTTACTAGGCAGCAATGTAAACACTGCCTTTTCTCTGAAAAGGCAGAGTTTACTTTAAGACCGGAGGGCGTACTATTACGCCCTATTTTAGGCGGCTCTGAACGCCGCCGGGCGTAATAGTACGCCCTCCGGTCTTTCATTACTTATGCGGTTGGGGGGACTCCCAGGGAGCCCCCCGCGGCACATCCGACCCCCTGGCAGCCCCCCTGGCCATGTGAGAGTGAGGTCCTTGTGAGGACCTCACAATCACATGGCAGGGTTAGCTGCCTCCTGCATTGCCAGCAGGAGGGCTGCCTGTAATGACAGGTGATCCTCCTGCTGGCTGGAAATCAAATTAAATTAAATTAATAAAAGTTAAATAAGTGTAAAAAATATATATATATACTTAGATCATATATATATATATATATTATATATATATATATAGGATCTAAGTAAATATATACACATACACACATATACTGTCTAGGTGTATTTTACTATTAATATATATATATATATATATATATATATATATATATATAATTATACAAATAGCGAAGGCTTGCACTCCTGGTGTAATCCTGTGGTGCCCGGTGCTGGTCTGGCAAGGATCATGTAGACATAGCAGAAATGACCGCACTCCAAGGACTTTATAGAGATTTTCAAATAAAATTTAGCTTTTATTCAATCCATTTAAAAAGTCAACGTTTCAGCTCCCACATGGAGCTTTCATCAGGACAAAACAAGTAGTAGAATAGTAGTTCTGGCATGTTTTGTCCTGATGAAAGCTCCATGTGGGAGCTGAAACGTTGACTTTTTAAATGGATTGAATAAAAGCTAAATTTTATTTGAAAATCTCTATAAAGTCCTTGGAGTGCGGTCATTTCTGCTATGTCTATATATAATTATATATATATATATATAAATATATATATCTATATTAATATCAAATTACACATAGACTGATATTGATTAAATATATATATAATTATTGTTATATATATATTTATATATAATATAAAAAAATTAAATATGTAAATACGTTAAAAAATAAAATTAAAAAAATTATTAAAAAAACTAATTAAAAAATATATAGATGTGTGTTATTTCGTTCTAACTGTATTGTGATATTAATATATATATATATTTATATCAAAATACACGTATAACGAAATTATATAAATATCTATATGCATAAATATATATGTATATATCACTATATATATACCTATATATAAATAAAAATGTTTTTAAAAAAATATATATATACATATATATTCACATACGTATATATATACATATATTAATTCTACATATATATTTATGTAATATTTTTACATAATTAGGTATCTTAATTAATTACAATTAGCGGGACCTGCCTGACAACCCATGCCAAAAGTAAAGGGAATTTAATTTGCTAGCACTATATTTAACCCTATAATTTTCCAAGACACCATAAAACCTGTACATGGGGGGTACTGTTCTACTCGGGAGACTTCGCTGAACACAAATATTAGTGTTTCAAAACAGTAAAATGTATTACAACGATGATATCGCCAGTAAAAGTGAATTTTTTTGCATTTTTCACGCGCAAACAGCACTTACACGGACGATATTATTGCTGCGATACTTTTTACTGGTTTGAAACACAAATATTTGTGTTCAGCGAAGTCTCCCGAGTACAACAGTACCCCTCATGTACAGGTTTTATGGTGTTTTCAAAAGTTACAGCTTCAAATATAAGGCTTGCATTTCATTTTTTTCACATTAAAATTCGCCAGATTGGGTACGTTGCCTTTGAGACCCTATGGTAGCCCAAGAATGAAAATCACCCCTATGATGGCATACCATTTGCAATAGTAGACACCCAAGGTATTGCAAACGGGGTATGTCCAGTCTTTTTTAGTAGCCACTTAGTCACAAACACTGGCCAAAATTGGCGTTTTTTGCATTTTTCACACACAAACAAATACTAACGCTAACTTTGGCCACTGTTTGTGACCAAATGGCTACTAAAAAAGACTGGACATACCCCATTTGCAATACCTTGGGTTGTCTACTATTGCAAATGGTATGCCATTATGGGTGTAAATTTCATTCCTGGGCTACTATACAGTCTCAAAGGCAACGTAACCAATCTGGCGAATTTCAATTTCAAATGTAACGTGCTATATTTGACCCTGTAACTTCCCAAAATGCCATAAAACCTTTACATAGGGGGTACTGTTTTACACGTGAGACTTTGCTGAATACAAATATGTGTATTTTATTGCATTAAAAGCAAACAGTATTATGACAGTTAAAATGTCACGTAGAACTAAAAAAATTAAAAAAAAAATCTTATTTTCTCCCATTTTTTTCATATTAAATTATGTTTCATAGCTAAATATTTGATATTAAATGAAAGTCCTGTTTCCCCTGAATAAAATTATATGTAAAAAGGGTGGGTGTATTTAATATGAAAGAGGTGAATTACTGTTGGACAGACATGTAGCGCAAATGCCAGGTTTTGTTTATGTTTTGTTTCATTCACAACGTGTACATTTGGCTCCGTCCTTAAGGGGTTAAAAGGCCTGCAGGGACAATCTATGGACACCAGACCACTACATTAAGCTATAGTAGTTCTGGCAAGTATAGTGTCCCTTTTAAGAATTGTATTTTTGTCATTGGTAAAATCTGGCTCCTAACTTTTTTAGCTGGCTCCTAGATTGATAGCAAATTTGTCAAGCCCTGACTTGATGAGTGTATCACTCACGGAGATATGAGACAACAGTACAGGAAATACTTAAGAGATATACGCAGAACATCACAATGATGGCAAACTGTTGTAATTCATCTGCTGTGCTTATGGAAACAGGCTCAATGTGGCCAACAGCTTGTGGACTTCTTGGCCATAGCTGAATAGGACGAAACCGGCAACTCCTAGGCCTTAGATATATCGAAAAAGATGCTTAGTGACCTACTTGCTGATTACATATACACATGATCACATTATTAACTGTGTTCCTGCACTTTTTCCACAGCGGAAACGCCGCTCCCGTTTGTGGTCCTGCAGGATTTGTTTGCCTGTGAGGGAGCTGAGCTGTGGTCCTATTCCATCTCCCTGCATCACTCTGCGGCGAGCGAGCGAGGGAGCGGAGCAGTGAGAGCTCACAGATCAGCATTCCCTCGCACCCGCCTGCCTTCCTGCCCTCCCACAGACTGGTCAGCAGCCCCACTGGACCCCAGGTAAAAAAACACCCAGCTCGCCCAAATGTAAGGAGGCTGGGTGGATTTTAAAAAATAATCTGTGAGTGTTTGGGGGAAATATGTGTGTGTGTGTGAGGTGTGTGTGTGTATCTGGCTGTTAGTGAGTCTGTGTGTGTATATCGTCAGTGTGTGTCTGTCAGTGTGTCTGTCTGTCAATGAGTCCCTCTACCCATTTCACTACCCTCCTACCCACCTTACAGTCCCCCTACCCACTTCACAGCCCCCCTACCCACTTCACAGCCCCCCTTCCCACTTCCTACCCAAACCTTCGCAGCCTTCCTACCCAACCCTTGTCACAGCCATCCCAACACAATATTTAAATTGTATAAAATTAATGTCTGCTTTGTTCTATTCCCCTCCCCCCTCTATTCCTTGCCCCTCCCAGATGTAAACTGCTTCAAATAACTATTTATTTCTATTCCTTAGCTCCACAAAGCAGCTAACAGACAGAAAGCCAGTTAATTTCCACTAAGCATTGACATTACAGTCAACAACAGCATAAGATCATGGCTGATGATGGCAAAAAACACTCCCAGTGCTTGAAGCAAAAGAAGTAAAAAAAAAAATGGCTGTATACAGGGTTATCCACTAAGAGAATTGAGTGGGAATTCAAAGTAGGGAGGCTGGGTGGATTTTAAAAAATAATCTGTGAGTGTTTGGGGGAAATGTGTGTGTGTGTATCTGGCTGTTAGTGAGTCTGTGTGTGTATATCGTCAGTGTGTGTGTGTCTGTCAGTGTGTCTGTCTGTCAATGAGCCCCCCTACCCACTAACAGTCCCTCTACCCACTCACAGTCCCCTTACCCACTTCACTACCCTCCTACCCACCTAATAGCCCCTCTACCCACTTCACAGCACCCCTACCCACTTCACAGCCCCCCTACCCACCACACAGACCCTCTAACCCCTTCCTACCCAAACCTTCGCAGCCTTCCTACCAAAACCTTGTCACAGCCATCCCAACCCTGTCTCTCCACACACCGTCACAGCCTCCCCCCCCACACACCCTGTCACCTCTCCCCTCACACACCCTGTCACCTCTCCACACATACACCCTGTCACCTCTCCATACACACACTCTGTCACCCTCCCACACACACTGTCACCCACATACGGGGGGGGTGGGGAGCTGCAGAGGAATGGTTAGGAACATTCTACCCCCACCTAGTGATAAAACAACAGAGGTGAATGCACATGTAGTAGATAAAGGAAAAAGAGAAAGACAGCATTTAAAAGACAGAAAGCCACCTCATATTCACCTCTCCCTGCAATTTTAAGATACTGACTGATGCTCCACCAGATTAATTTTATATTTGTTACCACATTATTATTTATTTACGACATTTAGAATAACCATACAAAAAAAAAAACAAGTCCTGCGCTCAAACTCCTATCACTCATGGGCGGCAGCAACGACCATAGTACACATCAGCCCCAATACATACAGTAAAAACCAAAGAAGAAAGTTACCTCCGCTCTTCCCAAATCCCTGCATATTTTAACAAATGGAGGTTATTTAGTTTCTCCAATGGCCATGAAAGAGTTTAGCCCACCTGCCACGTCAAGGCAAACCTCTCAGGTGGGTCCGACACTAACCTTTCACCTTGTTTCCTTGAAAGTATCACACTGCTATGTTACAATGCTACCGCCCAACCCATGTGCTCCTTATTAGGAGTTAATAAGCATGTAGGGGTCTATATACATTTTTTTTTTTTAAATACCCCTTTCTGTCGCATTTGAGAGATCTTTGCCAGAAGCTCATGGAAGCAAGGTGAAAGGTTAGTGTCGGACCCACCTGAGAGGTTTGCCTTGACGTGGCAGGTGGGCTAAAGTCTCTCATGGCCATTGGAGAAACTAAATAACCTCCATTTGTTTAAATATACATAGGGATTTGGGAAGAGCGCCGGCTACTTTCTTCTTTGATTTTTACATTTAGAATAATGTTACCATTTTTACCAAAAGTCTAATGTAGCAATACTACTGTAATAGTAGCTTCCTTCGAACTCAGGCAAAAAAAATCTCTAATGAGATAGAGGGGTATTTTTCCATGGCATGGGCGGCACTCTCCTGTCCTGTAGGGGGTGCCTACAATGCCTGTAGCCTGATCTGTGCATGACCCCACCCCACACAGTGCTACACAAACATCTTTACATACTGCTACCCACACTGTTACAAACACACAATACTGCACACACAAACACACAGAAATACATGCCTACTCTGTGTGTGTATGTACAACAATTTGTATCATGTTTAAAATGGTCAATCTTGTTTTAAATAGTTTGGTAGCTTAGAGGGGGCTTGTGGGCACTTGTGAATTTTGTGCCTACAGGCGCTCATGATATAAATCTGGCCCTGGCGGTCTGGTTTTGTAGTAATTGAGTCTTACTCATGACAGTTCATTGAAAACTATGAGCCTTTTTGTTAGAGGCAGCAGGAGTGTCAAACGTTTCCTATCTTTGTTTAGTGAATCAACTAAAAATAAGATGAACCTTACAAAGCCTTATGGCCAGAAGTTAAATGTTCTGCCATAACACTATAAGGCCTACTGTTTTGGGGGTTTTTTGTTAAATTTTTTATGTTCTCAATGTTACATTTTTGTTTTCAGTTCACATTCTTTATGTTGTAGCACTTGTTATACATACAATATATCACTGTAGCATGCTGCCTTGTTTGACACCTGTTTCTCAATTGTGCAATAAATTATTTAAATTGCTCTTAACTTTCTGTGGGAGTCATTCTCAGCAATTCCTTTCATGATACGGCATTTGAAGGACAATATGTGAGAATCCAAACACAAATCATGTGAAAGATATGACAAATATGGACACCTTACAAAATGCCTGCCTTGCTCAGCATGAGAGAGAGGCAACAAGTGCTCTTTGCTGCTGTGAGCTCTGCTTGTTGTGCCAGCAATAGATGCCTTGGCATTATGAAAGTCTTATTTAAAAAGGCAAAGAGCAATACATGTATCAGCAGGGGTTAGATCTATAAACTGAAGAAATAATCGTTAAATAAATGTTGTAAGGGGGCGTGGCCTGGCAGCGAGACTGAGCGGCCGCATGTGCTGAGCGCTCCGCTCCGACGAACCCACTAAGGAGTAATAGGCATCGACAACTGGACAGACAAGGGGCATCATACCTCCCTACCCACCATGTCCCAAGCCAAGAATAAAAGATTGGCCGAAAAGACCGAAAAAAACGCGTTCTTTACCTCCCGAGCGCCGCAAAGGTAAAAACACACTGCACTGCAGGAAGATGCACAAGATGGCGCCGAAGAGCTGGAAGATAGACACAGCCAGCGCCAGGATAGTGAACCCCTCCTCACGAAAGACATGCTACAAGAAATGCTGGAAGGTATGTCAGCACGAATTGAGAACAGCCTCAAGGCTGCCATCGGTGCACTGCACAAAGAAGTTAAAGAGCTAGACGTGAGGACAGGGGGGAATGAAACAAAAATAGCGGAACTAGCAGGGGCCCAAAGAGATATGAGGGGAGAGATTGCAGAACTTCACAACAGACTGCATGAGCACGAAATAAAACTCGCAGACATGGAGGACAGGGCCCGCCGCAACAATCTGCGCATCCGGGGAATAAGAGAAGAAATAGGACCGGTGGAGCTGGCTGCTCATTTATATGGCCTACTTAAAGTTCTGGCGCCAGATATCCCACAAGACCAACTGCTGATGGACCGTTACCATAGAACGGCACGGCCTAGATTTCTACCGCAAGACACCCCTAGAGACGTGCTCATAAAAATGCATTACTACCATGTGAAAGAGGCAGTACTACAGACTAGCCGCACAAAGAAAACCCTCCCGGAGCCATATGTTGGAGTGTTAGTGTATGCTGACATCTCGACGTACACACTAAAAAGAAGACGAGAATTCAAGACAGTAACGGAACTGCTGCGGACACATAAAATCCCTTACCGCTGGGGATATCCGGTGAAAGTATTGATATCCAGAGGAGGTAAAGTGACAACCGTCAACTCGCCAGAAGAGGGCACCTGTCTACTACAAAGATGGGGACTAACCGAGCAAGATCGCCGCCGCAGCCCGAACAGACCGACCAACACCCGCGGAAGAGTGAACACATAGACACCCCACAGGAAGCCTGATACAAAAGAGACTGCGTCTTACTGACTATAAGAACTTTCCCAAAGAATTGGCTCTCAGGAAGGCCAGAGGACCCGGCCAAAGAACAGTCACCGAGGGTATCGTATATAACATGCAAGAGTATTTAGTTAATGTAAGACTATATGATACACTCCAATCTACAACAACTACACTATGCAAAAAAAAAAAAAAAAAAGTTAATAAGATGTAAGTGAATGTATCTTTGTAAGTTTATATGGATATGTATAGAGATTACACACTCTAGCAAGGGACGCCCTGTCGCCAAATGCCAAGAACACGCATAACATACATAGAGTGGGTTCACTCGGGGAGCCCAACCCACCAGGAGGAAGCTACAGCTTCCACCCCCACAGGTACCGAGCAGTACCTTAGCCGAGCAAGGCACACCAAATGTATATACAAATGTTTAAAATGTTTACCTGTTTTTATATGTTACCCATGGTTTTGTCCTGTTACCCCACCCCCTTAGGTCTGGACGGGGATAACCAAAATAGACCAGGCCCTAAGGGCACACACGACCTCCCTAAGATAGACCACATACAAAGGACAATTACCTGGGAGTTGAAGCCCCCAAGGACCTATCACCCCCATACCACCCAAGCGAGACATGCCCACAACCTACCCTCTACTAGGGGAAGGTCGCTCGACTTGATGCTGCTGGGGCGAGCGCACCCCCCGTGTTGGAACTTTACACTGATTAAACCCAACACAAAACAGATAGAGTATAGACCACCATGAAAATCTATTCTCTCAACGTTAGAGGGTTAAATCTGCCGGTCAAACGACACCAACTCCATAGGGAACTCCAGAAGCTAGATGCAGACATCATTTGTCTCCAGGAGACACATTACAAAACTGATAATTTCATCCCACCGTCCAAAATGACATACCCGCATCAATTCCACGCGACGTCCTCCTCCAAATCCAAGGGGACGTCCATACTGATATCAGGGAAAGTAGCGTTTACTCTGACCTCTACAGAGGTGGACGAAAACGGGAGGTATATAATTGTGAAATGCACTATCAACAGTATGAAATACACACTAACGAGTATTTACTCCCCTAATACGAAACAAAGTCAATTCCTGAAGCATGTACTCCAAAAACTGCAACCTATACAGGAGGGGATATCCATTATATGTGGGGACTTCAACCATGTTTGGGATCCGAAACTAGATACTAACATCTCAAGACATAGCCCAAGATACAGAATATTGACTAGGCAGTGCAAACAGATACAAAAACTCCTTAGTTTACACCACTACTACGATACGTGGAGGATATCCAACGCCTCAGAGAAAGCATATACACACTTTTCACAGATCCATAATACATACTCGAGAATAGACGGAATCCTCATTCAGGGTCAGGGACTGAACCAAATAACAAGATGTGATATAGGACAGATTACCTGGACAGATCATGCCCCAGTCACACTGACAATTAAGGACCAATACGACTACAAACAGCGGAGCCCTTGGAGGCTGAACGCTTCCCTGATCACGGACCCCGCATTCAAAAGGGAAGTAGACGAAGCTCTAAATAAATACTTTGAGGAAAATACCACCGTAGGGATGTCCCAGAGCACAATATGGGCAGCCCACAAAGCAGTGGTTCGGGGGATATTTATAAAACGAGCGGCATACCTGCGCAAACAGACCATGGCCCAAACCTCCAGATGGAGAAATGAACTCCACCTGCTGAACACCCGCAACCAAATAACACCGTCCCCTGACTTAAAACGACAAATTTCCGCCATCACACACAAGCTACACCAACAAGCACTAGAACAAACGGCCTACATGCTCCAGAGATTAAAAGCGAGACAATACACACAGGGGAACAAGGCTAGCAAACTTTTGGCTAAGAGACTGCAGGAACAAAGGGCGAACCAAAAAATAGCCTACCTAATGACCCCATCAGGTGAAAAAAAAATGATCCCTAGGGACATATGCAATGAATTTGCAAAATACTATGCCACCCTATACAATTTGAACACAGACAAAGCCACCTTCCAACCCACACGAGAACATATCAACTCATATTTAGATAAGATAGACTTACCGTCACTCACACCCCAACAAGCTGAGGACCTCATTAAACCCATAACCAGTGAGGAACTCCACGTAATAATCAAAAACCTGCCGAGAGGCAAAGCGCCAGGCCCGGATGGGCTGGACAACAGCTACTACAAACAATTTCAACACATCCTGGCACCCCACCTCGCACTCACATACACAGAAGCGACAAGGGAGCAAGTGTTACCACGAGACACACTATTAGCCCATATCATCACAATTCCGAAACCAGGTAAACCACCAATACACCCACAAAACTTCAGACCCATCTCCCTGCTCAATACAGATGCGAAAATATTCGCCAAAGTATTCGCAACCAGACTGAGCTCAATTCTCCCGAAATTAATTCATAACGACCAGGTCGGGTTTGTGTCAGGGAGGCAAGGAGCGGAAAACACAAGAAAAGTAATTGACATACTGCATAGCCTGCCCAAACTACACAAAGGGGGGGGATTGATCATGGCCCTAGACGCAGAAAAAGCCTTTGACCGCCTGCACTGGACATTCCTGGAAATGGTCATGATCAAATTTGGCATGCCGGAAGGGTTCAGGTCAGCGGTCAAGGCGATGTATAGTGAACCAACCGCCCAAGTTCTTAATGCAGGCTTCCTATCTGAGCCCTTCACCATCTCAAATGGGACGAGACAAGGGTGCCCTTTATCGCCCCTGCTGTACGTTATGGCGTTAGAACCATTAGCAGCCAGGATCAGACAACATGAATCTATACACGGTGTGAGCATAGGAAAGAGAGAATATAAGGCCAACTTGTTTGCAGACGATGTGCTGTTGACCCTGACCCAACCGCTGATCTCCATGCCGAACCTCCTAAAGGTAATAAAAGAATACGGGGACAGCTCGTATTACAAATTAAACGTATCAAAAACTCAAGCCCTAGGAATAGGGATCCCAAACACTATAATGCAAGTGCTGCAGGGACAGTTTGAGCTTGACTGGAGGACTGACGATGTCACGTTCCTGGGAATTAAATTGACGAAGTCAATGGGTAACATGTTTAAAACAAACTACGAGACCCTATACAGGGAACTAACCACCAGATTGAATGGATGGGGAGATAAATATCTATCCTGGCTGGGGAGGATGGCGGCGGTTAAAATGTCTCTCCTCCCCAGGCTACAATATCTCTTTCGGACACTACAGATAGAAGTACCGAACTCCTACCTACACAAAACTCAGACACTGCTATCACGATTCATCTGGGCCAATAAAAGGGTGAGAGTAGCGGCAAAATTCCTCTACAGGTCAACCCAAGAAGGGGGTCTGTCGCTCCCAAACGTTAGGTCCTACTACCAGGCGACAATACTGGCGCCAATGGTGGAAATGCAAACAAGAGACTCCACACCGCAGTGGTTAGACATAGAGGACTACTGGATTAAGGGAACCACACTTAGACAGCTCCTTTGGGTGCCCAAACAGATGAGACCAAATCAACTCGACATGTTGCCAACTACAAAAACCCTGTTGAGAGCATGGGACAGGACTAGAGACGTACTGACATCCCTGTCCCCGTGGTCGCCAGCAGCACCGCTATCTAGCCTATCTATAACCAACGACACATTGGCGCATAGAGAATGGTCCCAGAGGGGATGTACACACATAAAGCACATAGTGGAAACACACAAAATACTACCATTCCCTGTGCTCCAGGACGAGTATCAGCTACCCCCTAGACTAATATTCTCTTACCTACAACTTAAATCCATGCTAGAAAACCAGTCAGTCACTAAAGGAGGCCCGAGCACACTTACAAAGTTTGAGCACACATGTCTGAACCCCAGACCCAAGAAAGGTACAATCTCAATGTGTTACTCATTCCTTATGGAAAACACTACGGCCCAACCAGATAAGTTTAGAGTAGCCTGGCAGACAGACCTGGGAAAAGAGTTTGATGCAAAACAATGGTCACAAGCTCTCACAGCACACAGAGGGAGATCTACCTGCACCTCGCATTTAGAACTGATGAGGAAGGTGTACTATAGGTGGTACATGGTACCGACCAGACTAGCGAAAATATATCCGGGAACGCCATCCCAATGTTGGCGTTGCGGGGAAGAGGTGGGAACAATGTACCATATATGGTGGACATGTAGGGAGATCAGACCTTACTGGGGAGAGGTAGGAGACATTATCAAAACGACAGTAGACAACAACACCAAGATCACCCCAGAACTATGTCTCCTATTTATAAACATGGGATCCCGACGTAACAGTGAGACAATCCTGACATACCACATCCTCATAGCGGCACTGACACTCCTAGCTAGAGAATGGAAGTCGACAAAGGCCCCGACAATACACACCCTGAAGAGTCAAATCGCCACTAACTTGAGGTATGAAGTGGCGACCAGACAATCACAAGGTAACAACCAGAGATTCAGAGAAGCAATAACTAGATGGGACACTCACCATAATGAGAAGCAGTAGAGAGGAGACTCCAAGCGGACTTCCCACGATAGGTTCGAATCATACGACAGAAGTGGCCACAGGAAAACACAGGGGTACGACACCCATGAGAAGGATAGGGGACCCTGACTAGTGGGATGCAACTAGAAGTCAAATAGGAAGACCTCCTAGTAAAATACAGCCAGACAGCCTCAAGGAAATACCAAAGGTGGCAAACCTTGAGCGGCAGATAGACAGGACATGGGGAACTCGCTTTACCCCCCCTCCTCCCCCCCTCCTCACAATCCCCGGTTTATCCCCGGTTTACCCCCTATCCCGTTGAAGAGGAGTGTAGTGGTAGGACATCAATGGACAACCACACCAAGAGCAGCGAAGCAACCGCAGAGCACGCACCACTCAGGTGTAGCGGACCAATTGTAGGTAAAGAGAGTAACATACATAGGCAGGGAACTCAAGCCCAGTAGACATGGAAGGCCACAGAGACTAGCCAAACAAAAGAGGGTATATATAGAGTATGCAATACCATGCCTAACACACAAATGTCAGATTGAAAAAAATGTGTTTTTATGTTGAACGCTCATTGTAACCCCTCCCTACTCTCTTCTGTACCCCACTGTTACTTTATAAAACAATAAAAATTGTCAAATTGGAAAAAAAAAATAAATGTTGTAAAAGTTTGTTTCTTTTCCTCCAATTTAAAATGTGCCCTGGATGTGCAAAAATGGATTACTACTACTATCATAGCTAATCTATTACTGCTAATAATTAAAAAAAAAATTATGATAAAAACAAATAATACATGGAGTTTGGGAATTAATGTAATAAGACTTTGCCAAAAACCAGTCACATGCAGTATGATTTTACTCATACACAATTTAATAACCACACTATATTCTACCATGAGCGGCAAAAATGCCTGTGCTTTGATGCTTAGCAGTGATTTCTGGAACTTATCCAGCAAGCGTTTCTTTCAGATGGTCCAATGACAGGTGCAAAAAAAACACCATCCCGAGTGTTAAACGGATTGAATCATTGGTATGTAGGCTGAAACCCTGCAGTACCATGATACAGGACAGCTGAAAATAGACAGAGCCTCTGGCCTGCTGTCTTTGAAATGAGATTATATCATTGCACTTCCCTTCCTCTATGCTCCAATCTATTGATCTTACACCATTTCACCTTTCACATATTTTCCTACCTGAACACTAAAAAATTGATTTTCTGTTAACAACAAATTGTAATGTCTGTATGATACTTTAAACCTTAACATTTACAAACTGTATTAAATACAGAAAATATACAGAACCAATACAGATATGTCAGTAAATCAGCAATATGGAATGAATTCATAAAAGCAGAATTATACGTAATGTAAAAAAATTTTGATATTGCCTTGTGGATGGCAAAATATATATATATATATATATATATGAGAAATTGCTCTTGCACTCACGCTATAAAGTCCCTTAATGACCGGGTGCTAGCAAACCATGGCCAGTAGTATCCATCTTTGGTTTTTTGATCATGAAACATTGATCGTTTTTTAACCTTATACTAATACATTTTGGACTTTTAAAATCCGAGTGTGCTGATACCTGATTGCAAAGAGATATATATATATATATATATATATATATATATATATATATATATATATATATATGTTTCTTTGGTAGACCATTGTGCAGTTACAATGTATGTATTATGTATTGTATTTCTAAGCTGTCAATGATTAATAGTGTTTAATTGGCTGAATGTGGTCTATCAATGTCCTTACGGACAACAACTAGCACACAGACAAATGGTCTCCAGCCAGGAAACCAGCCTGCAATGCCAAATCCTGCAAGAGCTGAGGGCACTATGCTAGAGGAAGGTGCACATGGTAATGAGTAAGTAGGACATACTGAACATTACTAGGCCTGGAGATTGCATGAAAGTCATAGTAAACTGGTCCCCAACACCTTCTGCTGCTTTCTCCACAAAGTCTCCTTTGGCATCCTCAGACTTCCCCCAAAGGCTCAGAACCAGGCACCATATGTCTTCACCCCCAGATACCAAAGTGAACAGAGAGGTACTGTCTTTTCCTTAAAATAAAATAAAGCTTCTTCTGAATGTAATTTTGTTTTATCAGCGGAGATGAAAAGTGCAACCAGGCAGCTTACTTTTCTTAGTTTGCTCATCTGCTGCTGTCCTGCATAAAGTCCAAAACTGACTACACACCCCATCCAGGTCCCTGGTAGTCCAGTGATGATTATTTGATGCACCACATTTCTTCTGGTAGCCCTCTATGACATACTCTCCCCCGCAGCTCATATCTTCTCCCCCACAAAAGAGGATATCATAGAGGTTTACCGTGAGGGGTGCAGAACAACACATATTACCACCAGACCACTAGTGAATGAATAAGAGTCAGCAGCATCACTGGACCACCAGGGAAGTAAAAGCCATGGTGTTCTGATGCACAAGGAATGGAGGCACGCTTTTTTGGAGCCACATACTGGAGTATGGGGGATGCAGTTAAAATGTGCACTATGAGACCACAAGAGAGAGAGCTGGACTAAGAAGGTAAGTGTGTCCAGGGCTGCAGTGGTGTATTTTGGTTTTGTGCTGCCCTAGACATGACTAAACCTGGACACCCCCTAATCTAAATTTACTCTGCCCTTTCATGTCAAGGATGCACTTGTTCATGATTAAGAACGCACCCCTTCCTCTTTAGACTACTCCTTTTAAATAGATACTATAGTGCCAGGAAAACAAAGCAGTTTTCCTGGCACTATAGTTCTTTATAATGCCCCCCTCCCTTGTCACTGGGTCAGACTCCTTCTCCGCGCTTGCATTACGCTTCCCCATAGGAAAGCATTGTATCAATTCTTTCCTATGGGGATTTCACAGAAGCAGGTTGTCCTCATGCACAGCGTGGGGACATCCAGCATCAGTTAGGCAACTTTTGGTCGTGTAACCACCCGGAGGTCCCTCTGGTAGACCAGAGGTGAAGTTAACAGATTTAAGGGTTAAAGGCAGGGCCGGACTGGGGATACAAAGCAGCCCCGGTAGACCAGAGGTGAAGTTAACAGATTTAGGGGTTAAGGGCAGGGCCGGACTGGGGATACAAAGCAGCCCTGGAAAAAAATGTTATGCCAGCCCCATAAGTCACTGTGCCATATATTGTCGCGTGTAATATGTAAGGCTATGTCTTGCCATGACAGATGATTGAGTAATATATATATATATATATATATATATATATAGCTTTTTCTAATATAAAATATTGGTCCTTTCAGAGTAAAACGTTTAATTATACAGTAAGCATACTCACATGTAGACACAGACAATCTCACTGACATCTCAATGACACACACAAGCTCATTGATACACAGCCTCATAGTCAAACAATCTCACTGATATACATCAGCTCATTGACATAAAAACACAAGCTCACTCACTAGCAGACGCGCACACACACAGATTAATGTAGTGGTACTGGTGTCTATAGCATGTCCCTACAGGCTTTTCAAACGTTAACACTGACTTTTCAGAGAAAAGGTAGTGTTTACATTGCTTCAAAGTGACACCGCTAGTGACAGCCACTCAGACGGTCACTAGAGGTGCTTCCTGTGTCAGTGCACCTACATTCAGGGCCTCCACACACTGTAGGTGCTGAACGTTCCCCATAGAGATACATTGATTCAATGCATCTCTATGAGGAAATGCTGATTGGTGTAGCGTTTTGCAGCCAATCCTATGGCAAAGCATTGGATTGGCTGAGATCATCAAGCTTGATGATCTCAGCCATAGAGGCAGGGCCAGTCGAGGAGACCAGCACGCTGCGTGGGAAAAAAAAGGTGAGCAAAAACACTATTTTTAAACACATATATACACCATGACAGACACAGAAACACACATATACCATGACAGATACACACAGGCCATGACACAGACAGACACACACACCATGACACAGACAGACACACACACACCATGACAGACAGAGACACACACACCATGACAGACAGACACACACACACCATGAAACACAGGCACCATGACACAGACAGACAGACACACACCATACAGACAGACACCATGACACAGACAGACAGACACACCATGAAACAGACAGACACACCATGACATAGACAGACAGACACACACACACCCACCATAACAGACAGACACACCATGACACAGACAGACAGACAGACACTGACACACATTGCTACTACCTGCCAGGGGGTCATGCAGCGCAGACGGCTGTCTGTGCTGGCGGCCGCTGGGGCACTTGTGCAGCAGCGCGCGAGGGTGGGAGAGCAGAGCCAGCGCACCTCCCCCAGCGGCCGCCAGCAGACCTCCCCCAGCGGCCGCCAGCAGACCTCCCCCAGCGGCCGCCAGCAGACCCAGGTGTCTGCCCGTCCCCTGGTGCCGACGGCCCACCGGGAAATTTCCCGGTATCCCGGTGGGCCAGTCCGGCCCTGGTTAAGGGGACTGGGACACTGCACCCAGACCACTTCAATGAGCTGAGGTGGTCTAGGTGCCTATAGTGTCCCTTTAAGCACACACTCTGACAAACACACACTGACTGATAAACACTGACACTCACACACACACACAGATGTCACTGACAGACACAAACTCACTGATTTGACACACACATTCACACACACACTTACTCATTAACAGACACACACACTGACTGACACACAAACACTGACAGACACTCATTGACAGACACACTGACACACACACACACATGACAAACAGACTCACTGATTTGACAAACTCACATGCACACACACAGACACACATACACTCATACACACATGCACTCATACACACACACATACACTCCTACATACATACACAGACATACACTCATAAACACACACATATACACAAATTATTACAATTATTATAAATTAACATTTTCCACTCAGCCTCCCTACCTGGAGAGCTGATCCAGTGGGGCTGCTGGGAGGCGTGTTGCTGTGTTTGAATCAGAGGCAAGCTGTGATTTCCCTGCTCTGCTCCCTCGCGCCTCGCAGGCTATCTACTGTTGCTGGGAGCCGGAATGACGTCATATTCCAGCTCCCACAGCATCAGCATGAGGGAGCAGAGCAGGGAAATCACAGCTCCCTCGCTGCCTCTGATTCGAACACAGCTGCATGCCTCCCAGCAGCCCCAATGGACCCCAGGGACAGGGGGAACACCAGGGAAGTCCGAGTGGGCATTTGGGGGCGGCATTTTTTGCGGCCCCCTGGTCAGTGCCACTTAAGACAAATGTCTAGTTTGCCTTGGGCTAAATACAGCAGTGCAGGGCTGCCATCATGGCATGACAACCATGATGGCTGTCATGGGCCTGGTGCTCCTAGGGGGGCTCAGCCTGCTCTGGGAGTTCCAGGCCCCACATTCTCTAAGTGCACACATACAGGGAGTGCAGAATTATTAGGCAAGTTGTATTTTTGAGGATTAATTTTATTATTGAACAACAACCATGTTCTCAATGAACCCAAAAAACTCATTAATATCAAAGCTGAATATTTTTGGAAGTAGTTTTTAGTTTGTTTTTAGTTATAGCTATGTTAGGGGGATATCTGTGTGTGCAGGTGACTATTACTGTGCATAATTATTAGGCAACTTAACAAAAAACAAATATATACCCATTTCAATTATTTATTATTACCAGTGAAACCAATATAACATCTCAACATTCACAAATATACATTTCTGACATTCAAAAACAAAACAAAAACAAATCAGTGACCAATATAGCCACCTTTCTTTGCAAGGACACTCAAAAGCCTGCCATCCATGGATTCTGTCAGTGTTTTGATCTGTTCACCATCAACATTGCGTGCAGCAGCAACCACAGCCTCCCAGACACTGTTCAGAGAGGTGTACTGTTTTCCCTCCTTGTAAATCTCACATTTGATGATGGACCACAGGTTCTCAATGGGGTTCAGATCAGGTGAACAAGGAGGCCATGTCATTAGATTTTCTTCTTTTATACCCTTTCTTGCCAGCCACGCTGTGGAGTACTTGGACGCGTGTGATGGAGCATTGTCCTGCATGAAAATCATGTTTTTCTTGAAGGATGCAGACTTCTTCCTGTACCACTGCTTGAAGAAGGTGTCTTCCAGGAACTGGCAGTAGGACTGGGAGTTGAGCTTGACTCCATCCTCAACCCGAAAAGGCCCCACAAGCTCATCTTTGATGATACCAGCCCAAACCAGTACTCCACCTCCACCTTGCTGGCGTCTGAGTCGGACTGGAGCTCTCTGCCCTTTACCAATCCAGCCACGGGCCCATCCATCTGGCCCATCAAGACTCACTCTCATTTCATCAGTCCATAAAACCTTAGAAAAATCAGTCTTGAGATATTTCTTGGCCCAGTCTTGACGTTTCAGCTTGTGTGTCTTGTTCAGTGGTGGTCGTCTTTCAGCCTTTCTTACCTTGGCCATGTCTCTGAGTATTGCACACCTTGTGCTTTTGGGCACTCCAGTGATGTTGCAGCTCTGAAATATGGCCAAACTGGTGGCAAGTGGCATCGTGGCAGCTGCACGCTTGACTTTTCTCAGTTCATGGGCAGTTATTTTGCGCCTTGGTTTTTCCACACGCTTCTTGCGACCCTGTTGACTATTTTGAATGAAACGCTTGATTGTTCGATGATCACGCTTCAGAAGCTTTGCAATTTTAAGAGTGCTGCATCCCTCTGCAAGATATCTCACTATTTTTGACTTTTCTGAGCCTGTCAAGTCCTTCTTTTGACCCATTTTGCCAAAGGAAAGGAAGTTGCCTAATAATTATGCACACCTGATATAGGGTGTTGATGTCATTAGACCACACCCCTTCTCATTACAGAGATGCACATCACCTAATATGCTTAATTGGTAGTAGGCTTTTGAGCCTATACAGCTTGGAGTAAGACAACATGCATAAAGAGGATGATGTGGTCAAAATACTAATTTGCCTAATAATTCTGCACTCCCTGTATATATATATATATAGCATTTTTCACTATATATTTGTACCTGCGGGCTCTTGGCTCCCTGTTCACTGCAGAGGGGGCTCAGTACATTCAGTCTTCACTTCCCAATAGCTCCTCTGTGCGAGTCCCGCGGCAGTTAGAGCGCTGCCATGGGTTACCATTGCAACACCTCATACAGCACACACATCGGTCTAGTGAGACCGAGCTTTCTGGGCCCCCTCTGCAGTGAACAGCACCTGGCTCCGAGCACCATGCCTTTGGACCACCAGTGAATGTGATTTTCCCTCATCCTGGCTACAGGTAAGAAGCAGGGAGGGGGCGATAAAATAAAATGTTGTTAAAAAAATTAAAATGCTCTCCCCCCCACTCCACCAATTGCAGCCACTATTTTACACACACTACATGCCTATACAAACACATACTCTGCGTTCATTATATGCACAATACATCCCTACACACTATATTCACTATACACTACCTCCACTACACAAACACACACTGTAATCACTATACACACACTGCATTTACTATACACACTATCTCCATTACACAAACACACACTCTGCATTCATTTGATACACTATATGCATAAACAAATACACACTACATTCACTGTACACATACTACATTCCTACACAAACACACACTCTGCAGTCACTATACAAACTACATCCCTACACAAACACACACTCTGAATTCACTATGTACAAACACACACTACAGTAACTATACACATTCTGTATTTATTATACACACACTACACAAACTACACAAACACACACTGTACATCTAATACACACAAACACTACATCCACTCTACAATCACACTCTGCATTCACTAGACATACTACATCTAATACACAAACACACACTCTGGGGGGGGCCCTGTGGGCAGCCTCAGGGGCAGCTCGGTGGCTCAGACCTGTGTCAGGGGTCCCAAAATTTCTGATGGCAGCCCTGAGTATATTTATGGATATCCGTGTATGTATCTGTGCATGTGTGGCAGTGTATGCATCTGTACATGTATGTCAGTGTTTTTGGGTATTGGTGTATGTATCTGTGCTTATGTCAGTGTTTGTGTATCAGTTTATGCATCTGTGCATGTGAGTCAGTATGTGCTTCTGTGCATGTGTGTCAGTTTTTGTGTATGTCAGTGTAAGTATCTGTACATGTGTGTTGTGTTTGTGTGTGTGTCAATGTATGCATCTGTGCATATTTGTCAGTGTATGCATATATGCCTCTGTGTCACTGACTGCCAGTGTTTATATCTGTACATGCATGTCAGTGTTTGTGGGTCTGTGTGTGTAAATCTGTGCATTTTTTAATGGTGTATGTGTGTCAATCTGTGTATGTGTGTCTCAGAGTGAATATATGTGTATATGTGTCTGTGGGCATCTTTGTGTGGCAGTGTATGCCCCATATGTGTCCCTGTGTACAATGGCAATGTGACCGTGTGTGTGTGTGTGTGTGTCAGTGCATATGTATTTGTGAATACACATTTGTATGCAATCACCAATACTACACACAAAGACAACACTGCATTAAAACGCCAACAGTGCACACAAAAGCATTCAAAATGCCAACACTACACAAAAGCACACTCATTCTGCATTCAAATGCCAACACTACACACAAACACATCCCTGGATTAACATGCCAACATTACAAACAAATACATCCCTGCATTCATACACTTACACTACTTAAGAAATCTTGCATTCAAACACCAACACTGCAAAACCCCTGCATTTAAATGCCAACACTACATATAAACGAACCTTGTGCATTCAAACATCAGCATTATACACAAATACACAAACATTCATACAGGTATACTCCATACAAAAACATGCCAACATTCACAGATATTGCATGAAAATAGAACCCCTCAAGAATATGTAAATAGCAGATCCAATGTTGGCAAAGCATAATAGGATTTGAGGATCTACCTATTGGCCACCTCTGCTCTATGGCTGATGTGGGGCCCTTAACAGATTCTTGCAGTAGGGCCCTGAGGTTTCTAGTTACACCCCTAGTCTAAGAACATGGTTACTATATGTAATGCAGTGTGATGTTGGTACTAGGCCAGATACGAGTCTACATGATAACCTTCTGGTACCTTAAATGGTGTATCAGTGCCAAGCTTAATTAAGAAGTCATCTAAGAATTAGATGACTTGGTTTCCTTTGCATTAATCTGTGTGATGAACTTGTGGGTCCTACTTGTTGCCTTAATTTATGGAAATCAGTTAGTAAGGATTAACAGCTCACATTTTACTCTATGGAAGTTGTTAAAGGCAACATTAGTTGGTTATGTTTCCAGTCCCTAATGTTACGCTTCTGCAGTTGTGACAGAGCTGGTATTCACTAAGGTTAGCAACAGCAGCTTTAGCGATTAGCAGCCGGCTGGTAAAAAGATTGGAAATTGACCCTTAGTTGCCTACCTGTGGTTTCCATTTCATTTTCTTTTGTAGATTTTTAGAAGTAAGGTTATTCTGCCAAAATTAAAAACTCAATTTGTCCTGTTTTGTAGCTTGTGTTCATTTGGTTCTGCAAGTTATGAAGATGTGATTAAATGTTCTGAATTATTTCCTGTGTTTCAGACCCTGTAACTCCTATAATGAACTTGGTCTGCAAGTATTCAATTGACACATTGTGTTACGTTCTGTTTTGTGAATAGTCAATTATGCTAATTGAGAAGAACATTCCAACAGTCCCTAAATCCAGTCGTTAAAAAATTCAACATTACTTCTGAAATGAAATTAAACAGGTTTCCTTATTCTTAGTGATTTGGGAACCATTGCTAAATCTAAGGGATTAATTAGAATATTACAAAATGCCATATTTACTCAAACCGAATGCGCCATCGAATCTAATGCGCACCTCAATTTTTGAAACCTGGAAGCTGAAAAATGTTTTTGCTGGCAAATGTAATGTGCATTTGGATACTACTATACAATAAAAATGTTCATTGCCATATACTATAGTACACATACTACATTCCTACACAAACACACACTCTGCAGTCACTATACAAACTACATACCTACACAAACACACACTCTGAATTCACTATGTACAAACACACACTACAGTAACTATACACATTCTGTACACAAAACTACACAAACACACACTGTACATCTAATACACACAAACACTACATGCACTCTACAATCACACTCTGCATTCACTAGACACACTACATCTAATACACAAATACACAAACACACACAAACACACACAGCAACATTGATGGTATTTCAATTTTAGTGTTACATGTTTACATGTTAAGTCTATCCTTCTTAAATGGACACTCCAGGCACCCAGACCACTTCTGCCCATTGGAGTGGTCTGGGTGCCAACTCCCACTACTCTTAACCCTGCAAGTGTAATTATTGCAGTTTTTTATAAACTGCAATAATTACCTTGCAGGGTTAACTCCACCTCTAGTGGCTGTCTACTAGACAGCCAATAGAGGGCACTTGCTGGTTTCTAGCACAGGCTAGAACGTCCTCACGCTGTGTGAGGACCTCCAGCGTCACTCATTTCCCCATAGGAATGCATTTTCAATGCATTTTCAATGCTTTCCTTTGGGGAGCGCTAATGCGCATGCGCGGCATTGCCGCGCATGCACATTAGGTCTCCCCGGCCAGTGGGTGTGATCAGTCTCACCCACCAGCGGTCGCAATCAGAGGGAGGATCGTCACGGAGGCTGCCTCAGGTAAGTTACTGAAGGGGTTTTCACCCCTTCAGCAACCGGGGATTGGGGGGTGGGAGGGAGAGGGGACCTGCAGGATTGTTTTACTGTCACTGGAGTTTCCCTTTAATGCATATTCAAATTTTGGAAACTTTATTTTCCAAAAAAGTTGTGCATTAGATTAGAGTAAATACAAGTAAATCAATCAGGTTATATAAAACTCAAGGTATTTAGGGTGTAGCTTGACCAATAAAACAGCTGAACATATACTAGCAGAGCTTCTTTCCTTACCAGCCTCAATCTCCTTTAATACTTACTCACCTTCAATGTTGCTTCAGATCATGCACCATCTACTTCTGACCTGGTCTTAATTGCTGCATTTTTCAGCAAAATTACCAGTCTGAAACCGCTTGACATAACAGAGATCTACATTACCTTGCCCCGATTTGGCTACCTGTTTCAGTGTGAAGGTCGAAATATTACACTAGATCAACTCTGTTTTCAGCTGGGACTCAACCTCTTGACTACAAACATATATCCATGACAGTGTTTGCAAATAAAGGTGCACCTATAAGTTTAGCACTTCCTTCTAGAACGGATCCTCAGTAGTGTTTGTTGGAATAGTTTTCCCTGAGCAATATGACTATTCAGCCATTCTGCCAAAGTCCACTTACATTGCGACTCTATGAGCTGTTCTTGCTTATAAGGTACCATCACTATCTTATATAAACACTTTATTTCCACATAGCATGTCATTTATAGCTCCTGAATCTACCAGTCTACTAACCTTTTACCAACTGCAACTGATTTTCAGATGGACTTCTCTTAAATCACTGGTTTATTCTTTTAGGACAGTTGCGCAAGATATGAAACTTTAACCTCACTTCTACAGTTCCACATATTTTCTATACCTCAACCTCCACACAAGTCTGTGAAGTCTCACACGTGAAATGTAACACAAGGCCACTTCATGCAACTGGCTCTACTTGTATGTGGACTTGACCCCCAGTGAATTGGTGGCTTAGGAACTGGTGAGCCATCAACACACAACTTTACAGGTACTTTTAAGAATACATTGCACATATACCTTGGAGATCTTGGCTTTTTTGTCAAAGCCCTGTCATGGGCAAGTATAATACCCCAGTGCACAGAGTATAACCTCAGTAATAAAGCATGTTACTGGGCGTTAGCATGACCGGACTTCACATAAAACAGAACTAGCCAGAGTCAGACAATAAGACACAGCCATTTCAGGGATATCAGAATACAGAAGGATCAAGAGAATAGCCAGGTCAGTAAAAGCAATTCAAAATAGTACGTGGTATTGGTTCAATGAGAAACTGCTACAAGACACTGTGCATTTGCCACTTGAAGGAGAAAATGGCGGGTATCTTTTTCGCACGAAAGGAGGCTGCGGAACTTGGTCGTCGAGTGTCTGGAACTAAAACCGAACACCGGTCAAACTTTACGAATGCCTGTGTCCTTTTCCTGAACAGCTAGGAGAGCGCTGTTCAGTAGTTTTGTTCCCACAAACCTGGGGAACAGACGCTGCTATGAGTCAGAGGGTATTGTTCGAGTATTCGTTTGATTTCAACTTTCCGAAATTAAGACATCCATAGAATTCCAGAACCCTTGGACTGATCTGGGTGATTTTTGGAAATCATGGTCACCCAGATCAGAGCTATCAGAGGATATAACATTTATGGGGTTTTTATGTGTTTTGTGGTACTTTTTAAAGTTTTATGGAAAATGTGTTTTTTTTCTGCCTGTAGATAATTGAGTTATTACAGTTGTTACAGAGAACCACTCTGTCGGATACCTACAGATACTTTGGTTTCACTTTGATACTTTGTTTTATGCGAACCCATTCTACCAGTCATTCGTATGTTTAAATGACCGACTACCCGGCTCTTGGCATGTGCCGCTAGTTAACCCCATTGACCTCGAAAACACCGAAAGAACCGACGAACAGCAGGCCACGCTACCCCAGGAGTGTGCCAACAATTAACCTCCCGGGAGCTGCGGTTTGTGGTTAACCGCAGCCTAATTGGCTGGCATCAGGGTGGTCACCATTCGTATCCAAATAACCGAATGGAGTACCGAACCACCGCACGAAGGAACTGTCGAACGACGACCACCTAGATACTGGCGTGTGTCCTCAATTAAGCTGTGGTTTTTGCGGTTAACTGCACTCTAAGTACCTATTCCAAGGTGGTCGCCGTTTGTATGTCGAACATGAGGCGGCGGCCATCCTTGTGTCGTCGAATGCTCAGCGGGACCTAGGGCTAAAACCCCTGGAACTATAATCGGCTACTGATTTATACAAATCCCGCTGAAGTGCCGGTTATCCCATCCATTCATACAAAAGCCATACAAACAGACTTTACTTTCGTGACTTTTGCACACCATTCGTGAGATCTAGAAGCGATTTCGTATATTTTGTGTGTTCAGATCTGAGCTATCAAGGGAATGGTCGAATGGGATATTTTAATGGTTAAATGTAAAAGTTATATATTTTTATGTTATTTTCATGTGTATAATAAAATGTGGTATTTTCATGTCCTTGGAGATAATTAGGTTAGTGTAATCATTGGGATCAATTATCTCCAAGGTAGGGGGGAGTGTTTCAAAGAATGCACTTTGCTCTTATTGGTTGAGACATTATTGGTTGGTCCAGTGTTCCATCAGGTCCAGAGGCGGCTGTCTTGAACTATCTTGAAAAATTAGAATATCGTCAAAAAGTTCATTTATTTCAGTAATGCAACGTAAAAGGGGAAACTAATATATGAGATAGACGCATTACAAGATAGTTCAAGCCGTGATTTGTCATAAGTGCGATGATTATGGCTTACAGCTCATGAAAACTCCAAATCCACAATCTCAGTAAATTAGAATATTGTGAAAAGGTGCAATATTGTAGGCTCACAGTGTCCCACTGTTATCAGCTAAGTAAGCCATAACACCTGCAAAGGGTTTCTGAGCTTTTAAATGGTCTCTCAGTCTGGTTCAGTAGGAATCATAATCATGGGAAAGATTGCTGACCTGACAGTTGTGCAGAAAACCATCATTGACACCCTCCATAAGGAGGGAAAGCCTCAAAAGGTAATTGCGAAGGAAGTTGGATGCTCCCAAAGTGCTGTATCAAAGCACATTAATAGAAAGTTATGTGGAAGGGAAAAGTGTGGAAGAAAAAGGTGCACAAGCAGCAGGGATGACCGCAGCCCGGAGAGGATTGTCAGGAAAAGGCCACTCAAAAGTGTTGGGGACTTTCACAATGAGTGGACTGAGGCTGGAGTCAGTGCATCAAGAGCCACCACACACAGACGGATCCTGGACATGGGCTTCAGATGTCGTATTCCCCTTGTCAATCCACTCCTGAACAACAAACAACGTCAGAAGCATCTTACCTGGGCTAAAGAAAAACAGACCTGGTCTGTTGCTCAATGGTCCAAAGTCCTCTTTCCTGATGAGAGCAACTTTTGTATCTCATTTGGAAACCAAGGACCCAGAGTCTGGAGGAAGAATGGAGAGGCACACACTGCAAGATGCTTGAAGTCCAGTGTGAAGTGTCCACAGTCTTTGTTGATTTGGGGAGCCATGTCATCTGCTGGTGTTGGTCCACTGTGCTTCATTAAGTCCAGGGTCAACACAGCCGTCTACCAGGAGATTCTGGAGCACTTCATGCTTCCTTCTGCAGACGTTCTTTATGGGGATGCTGGCTTCATTTTCCAGCAGGACTTGGCACCTGCCCACACTGCCAAAAGCACCAAAGCCTGGTTCAATGACCGTGGGATTACTGTGCTTGATTGGCTAGCAAACTCGCCTGACCTGAACCCCATAGAGAATCTATGGGGCATTGCCAAGAGAAAGATGAGACATGAGACTGAACAATGCAGAAGAGCTGAAGGCCGCTATTGAAGCATCCTGGTCTTCCATAACACCTCAGCAGTGCCACAGGCTGATAGCTTCCATGCCACTCCGCATTAAGGCAGTAATTGCTGCAAAAGGGGCCCAAACAAAGTACTGAGTCCATATGCATGCTTATACTTTATGTACACTCCTTGTTTTATTGATTGCATGTAATATTCTAATTTATTGAGATTGTGGATTTGGGGTTTTCATGAGTTGTAAGCCATAATCATCACACTTATGACAAATCACGGCTTGAACTATCTTGCTTTGCATGTAATGTGTCCATCTCATATATTAGTTTCCCCTTTTATGTTGCATTACTGAAATAAATGAACTTTTTCACGATATTCTAATTTTTCGAGTATCACCTGTAGATTTTGACCCTAACGGGATTTGAACATGTGACCTTGCATTTTTTGAACAGGCTCTGTTGTCATGAAATTTACCAACTAACCCTATCTGTTACGATTTTTATATAGACTAGGCACCATAGGCTAGAAACACAGTGATTTGCTAGAAGGCATTTTCAGAGAGTTATGTAAAAATACATTAGTTGATGATTTCTATGTATTGTATGATAGACCAGTTAACTATTTAAAATAATGATTGAGACGTACTATCTACAAGACACGATGGTTAGTAACTGAACAGTTAACTAAAACTTTTTAAAAAGTTATATATGTAAAAATATTTACCATGAAATTCTATTGAATGTTTATACTGCAGTTTTGAACTTTTGATAGCAGTGAGTGAAATTATATGTCCCAACCTAACCGTTAATGCATTTACCTTCTGTCTAATATAGCCCTACTAGCTATAAATTGAACCACTGCCAGAGGAACTATAGTAATGAAGGAACAAGGTGGAAATATGAATAAGCCAGATAACAT